>JARQOC010000005.1:136832321-137139821 GCA_033576535.1 Allobates femoralis | reverse complement strand
GTGCGGAATTTTTCTATTTACTTCATTGGGATACTAAACCGGCAGGTAAATCTAAAACTGATTAGGAATGTACTGTGTGCCCACCAGCTTTACCATTTAGATAGACATATGTAGCAGAGCCAAATTTACCATTTTGCCCGATAACGTGTGATACCATAATACATTACTTACCATCTTCCATAGGACTGGAGGTAAGCTTATTATAATAGTACTAATATACCAGTCCTGGAATCAGCAGCGCAGGGTGGCCTAAGCTTTCTGGCCCCACCCCCTGTTTTAAATTGCAGTTTGCAGCCGCCCCAGAAAATGTTGCGTTCATAGAAGCGCCATTTTCTGGCGCTGTATCCAGCTCATTCAGGGCCCTGGTGCGGTGGCTAACTGGGTAATAATGGGGTTAGGGCTAGCTTTGTAATATCAGCTGGCCCTAAACACAAAATTCATGGGGACACGCCAATATTAGACATGACCACCATGAATTTCAAGTGAAGAGTTAAAAAAACATAACACAGAGAAAAAATATTTAATTACAAAAATAAACAAAACACAATTAGTGACGCCATCTTTATTCAAATCAAACCTCCCCCCTCCGATGTAGTCCAAACGAGTCTTCTTGTTTAGCTCAGCTACATCTCTGGTAGAGAATCTCTGCTAGAGATGTAGCTGAGCAGTGCACCTGGCCATGGGAAAGTTCATATGAGTTCATGCTGTGAAGTATGAACTCTCATGAACCCTGTGACAGCACCGCGGCTATTTCAAATGAATAGCTGATGCATCAGTTGTTCATTTGAAATAGCCAGCGGGAAAGCCAGCAGTGAAAAGACTTCACCACTGACTTTCCCGCCCGGGTCAGTCGCTTCCCGCTCCCTGGCGCTGCTCTTCCCGCCCGGTTCTAACTTTGGATCAGGCTGGAAGGTGGCGGGGGAGAAGAGGATCGGGCTGGGAGGCGGCTAAGGAGCGAGGATCAGCTGAGTGATTTTTTAAAAGCCGGTGGCTTTTTACCGACGGCTTTTAAACAATCATGCACCCATTTCAGCCTTTTTCTCAGCCCCCAGACCACTGTGTAAGGTCCAACAGAAAATTACTCACATTACTTGCATTTCCCATTGATTTACATTGGGCTCACTACTCGTAATGAGTACCTGAGTATTAGGACCTACTCATTACGAGTATAGCCATTCCGAATATTTCACTACTCGCTCATCCCTATTCCTAAACCATATCCTGGTGGATAAAAGCTGAACATAAGAAGAGATGCAAACCTCGTGGACTGTGAGTACTCGATCCAAAATAGCAGCATTTTGGACGCAGTAAATTACCGCTGTGTCCAAAACGCTGCATTGTACAGTACAAGCGCAGTGGAGATTTCCAGAAATCCCATGCCCACTGTGCATGTGTGTGTGTGTGTGGCCGAACTTCAGCATCTCTGCAACATGTTAAATTAATGGTGCAGAGTCGGAAGTGATCTCCAGGGGGTGAATGCAGGGAAAGACCTCCCTGCACCCAATGCAGATTAAGGGCATAGGGCAGCTGCAATCTCCATATGTACACCCGCGGCTTCCCTTAGGTCTGTAGGCACTGCGTCCAAAATGCAGTGCCTCCAAATCGTCTGAACATACCCTTAAACATTTGATGCATCTTTGACCAGAAGATTAAATTTCTCTTGCTCTAATTTGTATATTATTGGATAAATGCAGACCACATCTCTTTCAAGAATATGCAGTTTATTTTCACTTTTGGTGAGTGTGGCACAAAATGTTGACGTTTTTGGCAATTATGTAGCATGCATGAATTTCCAGGAAGCTTTGACACAGTATTAATCAGCCTTTCTTAACTTGAGAGCCACATTCAGCTTTGACAAAGGGTCGCGAGCCACATCCGCCATCCCACCAAGTAGTGACATCAAGCTCCTGCTCTCCATTCCCCCCAGAGTAACTTCTTCAATAATGCACTAGAATAGGGGGAGAAATGGCGCACATAGGGTCTTATCTACGTGGTAACAATTATACCTAGGTGTGTGCTGCACTCACATTTGAGGGTTGTGCCTAGTCACAACACCTATTGCTCGTGTATAAGGCTGCTGCACCTCCTGGTGAATCCAATGTATTAAAGCTGGGAGAATAGGAGTTTCAACATGCGCTGCCCCAAGTACCGATCCGATCCAAATAGTATCCAAGTATCTTTTTTAAACTTCTCGACGCGTTTCGTGAGACCTCTCACTTCATCAGGAGATACAATCTTCTTGTATCTCCTGATGAAGTGAGAGGTCTCACGAAACGCGTCGAGACGTTTAATAAAGATACTTGGATACTATTTGGATCGGATCGGATCGGTACTTGGGGCAGCGCACGTTGAAACTCCTATTTTCCCCCCAGAGTAGTGACACCCAGAGCCCCCATTACAAGTATATTGACAACCTGCTTTTCATAGCTGTTTGCTAGAAATGGTGCTAATGCAACAAGCTGACAGACAGATGCAAGACACACGTCACACACGCCCACAAGCCACACATGGCTCTCAAACCTCCATAACTACAGCAAATTTTCTTGATGCAGTGTACACAAAATTCCCTTCTGCTGCATTTATTAGCTAAAGAGATAACTAATGGGTTATTTCACACTATTATTGTAGAGGATTGTGTAATTTCTCTGAGATTGTCAGTTTGTTTAATTTATTTTTCACTTAAAGGGAACCTGTCACCAGGTTTTTGTAACCTAATCTGAGAGCAGCATAATGTAGGACCCAAGATCCTGATTTCAGCGATGTGTCACTTACAGGACTACTTAGTATAGTTTTGATAAAATCACAGTTTAATCAATTGGAAATTATCATTAGTCTGGTAGTCTGGTATGTTCACAAACTGCTAAACCTGCAGCAGAGAAAACACAAAATGTTATCAAAATGACAGCAAGCAGCTCAGCAAGTGACACATCACTGGAATCAGGGTCACTGTCTCTACATTAGGCTGCTCTCATATAACATGGCAAAAATCTGGTCACAGGTTCCCTTTAATTCTGACTTTAAAAATGCCAAAAATGTAGCACAACTGAGTGGTCACCCCTATTGTTAATATTGTGGTGATCAATGAGATACAACTCTTAGGGGGAATAACGCTTTTTATGTTTTACTATTTAAAATGTCCTGTTGTATCATCAGGATATTTCACATTACTTTTTACAAAATAACCTTCCCAAGTGTTATTAAAGGGAATCTGTCAGTACAGAATGACTGTTCTAACCAAGTACCGGTACTCATGCATCATGGTGGGGCTAATCATTTAAATACACCTTTAAACCTGCATGTTGTCCCTCTATCTCCACTCTCTGCTCTTCTTTGATTGATGATTCTAGAGCCAGAGTAGGGGGAGATAGATGGAAGACAAGCAGATGTGAAGGAGTTTTCAAATGATTAGGCCCACCATGATGAATGAGTACCGATACTTGGTTTGAACAGTCATTCTGTATTGACAGAGTCCCTTTAAGCTTGAAAGTTAGGCTGTATGTTGACAAAATGTTGACTTGTTCCAATGACAACTGATTGAGCTCTGAATGTAGTCCTGGGTTATAACATATGACATTACTTAAAATCAGTACAAGTAAACAGTAAAAAATTTCATGCACCTTTTATGTATATTATATCCATGCCTAAATGGTAGAATAGTGTGAAGAGGTGAATATGTGGCACCCCTGCGGACCGGTCGCCACTAGATGGCGCAGCAGCTGGGGTTGGTAAGTCGGTCACCCCAAACACACACCCAACACAATCCGATCCCAAGACTAGGGACTCTATACACAGCAATGGGATGCTGGGAGGAAGTTAGGACAGATCCCAGGTTAAGGGAGGTAACAAAAGGACACAACACCAAGTTCAGAGAGAACAGTCAGCCAAGAGACACAAGATAGTCAAGTTCAGTCAGAGGGGGAGGCGAGAACACCATCATGCAGGACTGAGAGGACACGGACCCGGCGGCCTGTGCCACCTCGAGGCTTGTACGGGTTCCGTGGAGAGCGAAGGAAGGAGTCCAAGGTGTGCCTGAATTAGCGGGGGCACTGCGGGACTGGGCCGGAACCAGAGTGTTGGCACTTCTGAAGTGGCCAGGAAGCTCTATTCTCCAACCACAAACCCCGGCCGGGTGCAGGGTCTTTATGTCCCACGACCCAACTTCCGGCACAGCGAAAGGCTGTATTAGGACTAGGGGACCTGGCAGGTCGCCCACTGAAAGCTCGTGGCCGCTGGACCATAGCTAGTGTGCAAACAGAGCGAAAAGGCCCATGAAAGGAAAATGAAAGGGGGTGATTATGATGAGCCATCCCTGCTGCTTAGACCACACCAGAGCTGCCACTGTACTGTATGTAAACTAACCGTCTGCTGAGAAAGAGAGTAAACCCGGCTAAAGCTCTATGCTGTGTGAGACTGATTACTGCGCCTGAAGGGAGATAGACTGATTTCATGAACCGGCAGCAGGAGACTGCCTGACTGTATCATGAACCTACACCTCCAATGAGTCCTGCATTACAACAGACTATATGTTTGCCCTGGGGACCCGCTCTTCCCGTGGAGAGCTGAAACATCTTTGCTGCAACTCCCATTATCCCCAAAGGTCCCGACTGAAGCAGCGGCTATCCCGGCCGCATTCCACGGGTGGCGTCACAACAATCTTTTATTTTGTTTGAATATTTTAATCCATTTTTCCAATTTCCCTTTTAAACTGCTCGCCTGATGAGAGTATTACGGACCAGGTCACGCCACCGTGACATCCCGCAGCCCCAGACGACGATGACGAGAGGGCCCAGTTCAGAGTACCCCATGGTCCCTGCCAG
Source organism: Allobates femoralis (assembly GCA_033576535.1). Lineage (NCBI taxonomy): Eukaryota > Metazoa > Chordata > Amphibia > Anura > Aromobatidae > Allobates > Allobates femoralis. Next base: position 137,135,004 of record JARQOC010000005.1, on the reverse strand, counting down.
GAACAATTCAAATATGTGGTAAAAAAAATGGTTGGTCTATGAGCAAACAGGTCAATGCCAGGATCTTTTGATGTATGGCTACACTTATACAAGTCATTGCTATTAATCAATAGAATTGATGTGTCCAACATCATTACCTGCCAACAGAATACTCAATTCAGAAATAAATGGAAAAGTAATATATTTAATGTCTGCTATATCATACATATTTCAGAAGGAGAGAATTATTTTTGTGTGCAGTGGATAACAATATTAATATAAAATTTTAGACATTTAGGATTATTGTAATGTTACATAGAAGATTCCTATATTCGAAACTCAGTTGCTCAAGTGTATTCACCTAAAGGGATTGCGTTGTCTTCTCACAGAAGTCACTTTATGTGATTGTAGATTCCTGAATTCTGAGAATACGCACCCTGCCCGGATTTACTGGTATAGCTGGTGACAGCAGGCGGTGTCACTTACTGGTAAGGTGCAGAGTGCATAATAAGCAGAAAAACTGTGTTCCGGTAGCTTCATGGTTTTCCATTGTAAAAGTCTAAAAAACTGTCATGATTAAGGAGTAGAGGCATTTAAACTACCAAAAGCATTATACTATACAGTGGTGATGGCAAATTTGTGGATTCTTTAGAATTTTCCAAATTTCTGCATACATTTAACCAAAAACTACTTCAGATTTTCATAATTCTATATAGGTAAAGAACCAAATCAAATGACTCAAAAATATTAGGCTGTCATTTTTTCTTGAAAAGAATGATCTAATATTACATGTCTGTGATTGACAAACATATGCAAACCTTTGCTTTCAGTATCTAGTGTGACTCCCTAAGTGCATCTAAATGTTTCCAGTGCCTGCTGAGGAGTTCCTGCATATCAGCCTAAAGTGGCCGTCACACGCTACCATTTTAAGCCCGATATCGTTTAAGCGATCTCCTTTTTGATCGCTTAAGCGATATCGTTTGTGCATCGTTGCATGTAATCAAGCGATTTTACAGTGTAAAATCGCTTGATCGTGACATCGCAGATATGAGAGCCGGAGCTCATATCAAGCGATAAACGCTTGACCAATCTGCTTCATCGTGGTGTGTGACACCACGATGAACGATCTCCCAGCGGCAGAGCCTATGCTGGGAGATGGTAACTATGGTACACGTCGGGTTACTAAGCGCCGCGCGGCGCCTAGTAACCCGATGTGTACCATAGTTACCAGCGATATCGCGGCTCCACATCGCTGGTGAGTCTGTCTGTGTGACAGCTCACCAGCGATGTGAACGATATTGTAAGCGATCGCGCGTGCACGTGATCGCTTACAATATCGTTCAAGATATTGAAGCGTCTGACGGCCGCCTAAAGCAATTTTTAAACATACCTCTGTACAAAATGGCTTTATCTCTGTTATGTTGGTGAGGTTTCTCCCATGAAAAGCTCACTTTTGCTACTTCTACAACATTTTAATAGGATATAAATATTGGTCATACTGAAAATGCATATTTTTTTGCTTCTTTAACCTGTTAACCATCAAAAAAAGTGGAATAAAATGCGATCAAAAACTTGCATGTAAATAAAAATAGTATCATTGGAAAAGTCATCTTGTCCCTCAAAAAACAAGTTGCCATACAGCTCAGTCAGTGAAAAAATAAAAAAGTGACATCTCTCAGAATACAGTAATGCAAAAACAATTATTTTTTTCTATAAAATAGTTTTATTGGTGTAAAAGCAGCTAAACCTAAAAAATATATAAATGTGGTATCGCTGTGCTCATACTGACCCAAAAAATAAATCTGTCTTATAACTTTTACAACATGATCAAAGGTGAAATCCTAAATTTCTGTTTTGCTCTTGATTGTGACTCGTAAAAAAGCAGAATAAAAAAGGATACATAAACATTATGTGGCCTAAAATGGGGCCAGTAAAAACTCCAACTCATCCTGCAAAAGACAAGCTTTCACATGACCCTATTGGCAGAAAAATAAAAAAAATGATAGCATTCAAACTACAGTGATATAAAAAACCTTTATTTTGTAAAAAGGGATTGACTGTGAAAGTAGCCAAACCTAAAAAAAACTACCGTATATACTCGTGTATAAGCCAACCCGTGTATAAGCCGACCCCCCTACTTTTGCCCCAAAAATCTGGAAAAACCTATTGACTCGTGTATAAACCGAGGGTGGACCCCAGCACAGGTATACAGCCCCCAGCAGTGTGGTATACAGGCCCCCCCCAGTGGTATACAGGCCTCCCCAGAGGTAGTATACAGCAGCCCCAGCAGCCCCAGTGGTAGTATATAGCAGCCCCAGCAGCCCCAGTGGTAGTATACAGCAGCCCCAGTGGTAGTATATAGCAGCCCCAGTGGTAGTATATAGCATCCCCAGCAGCCCCAGTGGTAGTATATAGCAGCCCCAGCAGCCCCAGTGGTAGTATACAGCAGCCCCAGTGATAGTATATAGCAGCCCCAGCAGCCCCAGTGGTAGTATATAGCAGCCCCAGTGGTAGTATATAGCATCCCCAGCAGCCCCAGTGGTAGTATATAGCATCCCCAGCAGTCCCAGTGGTAGTATATAGCAGCCCCAGCAGCCCCAGTGGTAGTATACAGCAGCCCCAGCAGCCCCAGTGGTAGTATATAGCAGCCCCAGTGGTAGTATACAGCAGCCCCAGCAGCCCCAGTGGTAGTATACAGCAGCCCCAGCAGCCCCAGTGGTAGTATATAGCAGCCCCAGCGGTAGTATACAGCAGCCCCAGTAATCCAGGGCCCCCCCAGCCTTGCTCCGGTAACCTGTAAAGTAAAATATACTTAACACTGTCCCGCTGCCGTCCGCCGGCGCCGAACACAGGAAGTCGGAAGAAGACGCATGAAGATGGAGGATCGGGATGTCGGCAGATGCGGGCGCGGCTGCTGGGGCTGCTGGGGCTGCCGGGGCTGCCATATTGACTCGCGTATAAGCCGAGGGGGGTACTTTTCAGCCCAATTTTTGGGCTGAAAAACTCGGCTTATACGCGAGTATATACGGTATGTAAATCTGGTAGAGCAGTAATCATACCAACCTGACGAATAAAGCCACCTAATCACTTGTACCAGAAGGTGAAAAGTGTAAAAGGAGTAATAAATCTAACTCTTCAACTGCTGCTTATTAGTTTATTCTGCCTTCCAAAAATTGCAGTAAAGCTCAGCTCGCATTTATCCTGCGCTCTACACTGAGCACTTACATTGGTGATTATGTGAATCTCTGAAAAAGTCAGACAAAATACCCAATGGAAAATTCACTGTAATATAGTAGAGAGAGTCACTTTGAACTCCTGTTTGATCTGTGGTTTGGTGGCGTTCATCTTTTTGGGCATCTTTTTAGGCATGCACAAAAGTGCGGTCAACCACAGTTCTGTGACTATTGAAAAGGACACTGCCGAACACAAGCCAAACAAAGTCCAAAGTAACTGCTGCTTAATTATAGTGAATTGATCCATCGGGGGTTTCTATGGAATCACGTTTGTCAGAGATGTATTTGGAAACCCGAATGTAAGTCCTCAGCATAGAGCACAGGATAAATGTGGACTGATCCAAAATGTTCTGTACCCAGATCGACACCAATAGCATTAAACTCAATGCACAAAAGCAAAAGTTCCCCTTAATGGAAACATACCACATTTCTGGTAGCAAAAAGGCTCTGGTAAAGTCCTCCTAAAAAGAAAACCAGCAAAACCTGCACTCTCAAATCCAAATACCCACCTTCTTTCTGAGCCCCACAATGTCTAAACCACAGTTAACATCCATTTGTTTGGCACTGCTATGGTGAGGAAGCTTGCTTCTTGTGGGGGATATGTGCTATTATTCTACCTCAGGGGCTCTGCCAATACGATATGGCACCCCCAAAACCATTCCAGCTAAATCTGAAATTCAATAAGGCGCTTCTTCTCTTCTGAGCTTTGCACTGTGCCTCAAAAGTAGTTTGCAATCACATGTGAGGTATAAGTGTGTTCAAGAGAAATTGCTTAACAAATGGTATGGTGCATTTTCTTCTGTTACCCTTGCAAAAATTCAACATTTGAGGCTAAAACATTTCTGTGGGAAAAATGTGTTTTTGTTTTCTTTTCACAGGTCAACGCTCTAAAAAGTTTGTGAGGTTCTCACCACACAACTATAAAAGTTCCTTGTGGAGTCCAACTTCAAAAATGTGGACACGTTTGGAGGGGTTCCACTGTTTAGGCACATCAGGAGCTCTCCAAACGCGAGCTGGCATCCAATAACGATTCTAGCTAATTTTCTGCTTGAAAAGTCAAACGGCGCTCCTTTCCTTCTGAGCCCTGCCGTATGCCCAAGCAGTAATTTTCAACCATAAATATCTGTTCATAAATAAACTTTTCAAGATTACAGAATCTGGCCAATTCTGGATTATCGATGGATCATATTTGTTAATATTAACCAGCCTTATGCTAAGTTCTATAAAAGTTGGTAGAATCATGACACAGACAGAAGTGATCCAATGATGATGCGCCAGGATTTCTCTGTCACATAATTATCTGACAGATGATGTATTCCAGCTCCTTGGTGAACCTGTATCGAAGACTTCCGGTTACGGTGTTGAGTTTTCCAACTGAGTTCTGTCTTCATTGTGTCTTCTCCGATTGATGTTCCAGACAAATGGTGTATGCATAACTCTGTGGTGATGGGATGTTACTAAATACATAACCTTTGTATGTTGTTTATATAAATAGTGTATGCAATATCATACGGTTTCTGTAATTTTTTATTCTATATTAGCTTTTTTAATAAAATTACTTTATTACCTCTTTAAAGCCATATCCGAACCTGTTTGTCAAAGCTATTGGCAAAACAGCTGTAGTGCAGTCTTTTTATATTTTCAAACATAACATTTTTCATTTAAAACAAAAAGCTTTATGTTGGTCTTAAAACACTGTTTCCGTAGACTTCTGGCTTGTCCATGTGATCATTGGAAAACTGACAATGGGCAGAAATGTGCTTTTTAGACATTGGCTTAGTCCCTGCAATCTAGCCTTGCACACCTTTGAGTTCCGTGTCCTAATTATAGCAGACTCATGAATATTAACTTATCTAACCTGACAAAGGTCTTCAGTTGCTCGGACGTTACTGTGGCTTACTTGTGACCTCTTGAACACCGTGTAATTGGAGTGATCTTTGCTAGTTGACGACTCCAAGTTAGGGCAATAATGGAGGTGAATTTTTTCCATTTGTAATCAATTTATCTAACTTTGGATTTAAAAAATGTAGAGATGGTTTTGTAAACTTTTCTAGGCAAATGAACATCAACATCTCTTTTTCTGAGATCTACAGAAATCTCCTTTGTTTGTGCCATGATACACTTCCACAAACATGTTTTGTAAAGTTAAGGCCTGTTCTTTAAATATTACAACTTGCCCACCCATACATGATTGCTATCCTATTGACTTAAGACTCCAGACTCTAATTTCTTCTTCTAATTACCTGTTGATCTTAAGGTACCGTCACACCTGGTGACGGGGATGGAGATATCAGCGGTGACTGGCGGGAGCGCGCACCTTTTTGGCACCCCACCAGCGTCGCCATCCCCCATTTACATGGGGCGACATCTCCAGCGCCGCACCGGAGAGCTGTCAGGCGGCATCAACGCCGGGGTGTCTGAAAACCCCAGTGGCGATGCAGGACAATGGGAGCCTATGGCTCCCATCGCCTGACAGGTCGCCGGCGGCCGGTTACATGGGGCGATGTGCACACAGATCGGTCGCCTGGTTTCAGAGCACTGCTGTGAAACCAGGCGACCTCCCAGCAGCACCGACATCGCCCCTTTACATGAGGCGACGCAGGGGTGATGTCGCCGCCGATAGGCCACACCCCTACGTTGCCTATGTAATAGGCGGCGATGTCGCCCCATGTGACAGGGCCTTTAAAGGTTTACAACTTTGGCCATCCAAAGATGTGGTCTTGATCATCCCCTCCCCACTCCTATCTACTTTTAGGACTTGTGTGAAAATCTCATGTAGTTTTGGGTCAAACTTAAGCAGAAATATGGAAAATTCGGCAGCGTTCTCATACTTTCAAGCATCGCTGTATATCTTCTTGTAAACATTCAATATTCAGGATGCATCATTATTTAAAGCATGTTTTTCTTTCTGTGCAAAATGCTAAACTTCCCTCCCCATGGTATTTGGCCATTACTGCTCATCTAACACTCAAGCCACTTTTCCGAGGCAGGAAGGATCACTTCCTCATATGAGGGACAGTTGTAAAGAGCTTTAATGAGGTTTTCTGGCTTCTAACAGTCAAGAGAACTGGGATTAAGCAGTTAAGTGAACAGTTGATTTGATGGAAGTGATGTCTTTTTCCAACTTAATGACTATGATTATAATTATCAGTTCATATGTTAAACAACTTGACAGAAACATAAGCTTCACTGTGTAATCCACTCAGAATTGCACATTGTCATAATATAGCAATATGCCACAGAGCTATGTAATGTACTCATTCATGCCAATAATAAAGTGATACAGATGAGAAATGTATATACTAGGCACATACTATTCATACAGCGGTGTTTGTCTGACACTTGTGGACTAAAGCGAAACTCAGTTAATATAAAAAATGTACACACGCCTTCAATATCAGTCGAATATAAAGCTATATAGAACACTAGCTGTAGTACCCGGCTACGCCCGGGTTAATAAATAACTGATGTTAGCTATAACAAAATAGAATTTGAATATGTCATATTAATGACCTGTAAGAAAATAGAAGCTGAGCTGTGATTGGTTGCTATAGGCAGCCTAATAAATCTCCAGCCAACAGTAAACCCTCCCCCTGGCCGGGCAGTATATGTTACCTCACACATACACATAATAGACAGCTCATGTGACTGACATCTGCCTTAATTCCCTAGATGGCACATGTGTTGCACATTGGCTGTTTTTAATCAGATGTTTATGTTTGGAAATTAAAGATCGCACACGTATGAGGCGAGTTGTGTGAGGTGATTTGTGCACATTTGTGTCTGTGTGGTGTGTGTGTCCCTGGGGTGTGTGTGTGTGTGTCTGTGGGTGAGTGCATGTGTTCCTATAGGGTGTGTGTGTCCCTGTGGGGGGTGTGTCTGTGTGGGGTATGTGTGTCTCTGTGTTGTGTGTGTCTCTTTGTGGTGTGTGTGTCCCTACAGGGTGGCTATGTGTGTGTGTCCCTGTGGGGGGGGGTCTGTGTGGTGTGTGTGTCTGTGTTGTGTGTGTCCATGTGGGGTGAATGCATGTGTCGCTATAGGGTGTGTGTCCCCGTGGGTGTGTGTGTGTCTCTTTGTGGTGTGTGTTTGTTCGGGTTCGTGGTGAGTATCCAATATTGGGGCTGCACCTTAGTGACTATACACTTGCTGTTAATCTTTGTGTGCGTGTGGTGTGTGTATACATGTCCCCGTGCGTGGTGAATATCTCATGTTGGGGCCCCACCTTAGTGACTATATGCTGGTATGTGCTGTTAGTCTTTGGCGCAATCATTAAGCCCCTCTCATTCACAACTGTCAACTGGCAACTGTCACTTTTTCCCCATTATATAGATAGGGGCAAAATTGTTTGGTGAATTGGAATGCGCGGGGTTAAAATTTCACCTCACAACATAGCCTATGACGCTCCCGGGGTCCAGACGTGTGGCTATAGCTGACAGCTGTCGATTTTCCTCCAACACTTTTCCACTCACTTTTTCCCCATTATGTAGATAGGGGCAAAATTGTTTGGTGAACTGGAACGCACGGGGTTAAAATTTTGCCTCATAACATAGCCTATGACGCTCTCGGGGTCCAAACGTGTGACTGTGCAAAATTTTGTGGCTATAGTTGCGACGGTGTAGATGCCAATCCCGGACATACATACACACATACATACACACACACATTCAGCTTTATATATTAGATTGTATGTCAGTAAGTTTGCATATTTATTATTTATTTATTATTATTAGTATCTGCACACGACAGGAAATAATAGTATCGCGAAAAGGAAAAAAGTAACTCATAAATATCACTTCATCCAAAGGACTAGGGAATAGCTACTCTCCTTATGGAGATTAATCCTTCATGCCAGCAGTGAGGAGACTTTTAGCCGCAATGCTCCTCTGGGAAATATGTAAATTGTCTCTTTATGGAGGAAGTAGACGAACTCTAGTGCCACCTATTGAAAGTAACAATCAATTTTGACTTTTAGGATTGCTACTTCCAATAGGTGACACTAGAGTTCGTCTACTTCCTCCTTTATGTGACAATGTGCACACTAAATCCAGGACCTACCATTACATTATCATTTTATAAAAAAAAAAACCAATGTTTGAATTTTCATTTTTGTTCATAAGTCTTGGAATGAGATAATACATTAAAAAATGCTTAGTTATTTAGGAACTACCGTATATTTCGCTTTATAAAATGCACCGGATTATAAAACTCACCCCTATATTTGGTGAAGGAAAAGAGAAAAAAACTAATTTTTAATTTTCATTGGGGTCCATCTTGCAAACCATTTATATGTCCCTCATCCTGGTATATATATATATATATATATATATATATATATATATATATATATATATATATATAACCCTCATCCTGGTACATGGTCCCCCACCCTGGGTTATAGCCCCCTTATACTGGTTATAGCCTCACTGTGCTGCTCACATATACCCCCCCTGTGCCAACACATACACCCTCTGTGATGGCACACAGCCACCCTGTGCCAGCATACAGCTCCCCTGTGATGGCACACATCTCCCTGTCCTGGCACACATGCCCGGGAAAGCCAGTCATGTGATCGAGGTGCACAATGATGAAGTCACTCTGCTGTGCAGATCACATGAATGGTTCTCTGGGACTAAGAAAGTGCAGAAAGCACAGAGCCATGGAGGACAGCTCCGGAGAGGTAAGTTCAAAACGATTTGTTATTTTAGGAGGGGGCATACCACAGTGATGAGGGCCATATCAAGGATGGGGGGGTGACTGCAGGTAATGTAATATGCCCCCTCATCTGTCCATATCTCGGCACAGTTTCAGCACCAAGGTGATGGACAGCGGGTGCAGCACATATTAAATGAGGCTAATGAGCGGGAGCACGTGACCTTCTGCTGCCTAATGCAGCCCCCAGCCAGCCTCCACCAGCTCCAGGACATGGCTCCAGACCTGCCCCCCTACAGTACAGAAAATTAAGCTTCGGATTATAAGACCCCCCACTTTCCCCAAAAATTTGGGGGAATAAAAGTGCATTTTATAATTCAAAAAATATGGTAATCTAAAGTTCTTGGGCATGGTAATCAATGGTAACGCATGTAAATTTGTGATAGTTCGACATAATCTTCTGAGTACCTCCATGTTGGTTTACTCTTTCCTCATAATTAGTTGGAAGGTAGAGGTTGTGGTGATGATCATGCCTAGATAGCCAGATAGCCTTTGGGTGCTTTCACATTGTGCTCTTGAACACGCTCAGTGGTTCCATCGGGGCTTATGTCTAACCCCCCCCCCCCCCCACAAAAAAGGAATTTAGTCAAATGTGCCAATGGGGCAATTGATTATAATGATGCAGACAGAGTGACTGCATGCTCTGTAGAAGACTGCATCTGGGTGTCTGCCTCTAGTAGATACTACCAAAAATGGGGCATGATAGAGCGCACGGTGACTCCATCTGCACCATTATATTCAATGGCCCCATCAGTGCATACTTCCAAATCTGTTTTGAGTTTGGACATAAGCCGCCAATGGGAATACTGAAAGAGTAGGAGGACTCAATGTTCCTGACAATTCTACACCTTTCATACTGAATACCTGTACATAATGGTTGATAGGTATGGCTGTACCACTGACTGGATCTGATATAGGCATGTGCTTAACTGTAGTAAAAATCAAATATATACAGTATGTAGGGGTATCAATGTATTTGGTATTCTGAACTGACACCATGCTGTCATGTCTTTGGTCCTCCAAATTCAGTCCACTACATTTCAGTATTAAAGTGAGATAATAACATTTATACAAATGTTTTTGATTTTGTATATTGATTGCCTAGTTTTATTGTGTTATATGATTTTATTTCCACAGCAAAAAACTATACGAATACACTGTAAGACCAAGTTTCTTTAAAATGTGAGACATATAGTTATTTGGACACAGACGTCAGTTGTATAGAACATCACTATCAGAGTGTCTGTATAGAAAATGCTGGCCAGTCTGAGCTAAGAATGGAAATCTAGAATTTGTGGGATTTTCCATAAACCAGTGAACGATGTTACAGTATACTGTTCTGTGTATGTTGCAGTGATCACAATGAATGGTTATCATCTTCATGTGTCACATCTCTGTGTTGCTTACTGTTATTGACATCCCTGGGAGACTAGTCTTGTATTAATGTCGCAGGGAATGTCACATCACCACAATGCAGTGGTTTAGGCATCTTTCAACTGTGTGGTTTTAAAAACCTGCAAATCTGTGCAGGAAATGTTCAGTGCAGCCTCATTTTCATTGAATACATTGTTATGTTCCTAAGAATTTGCAGTTGACTAGCCACATGTGTTTGCTTCCATAACTCAGAAATAAAAGCTGTAGAACCCACTTGACTCATATTTCAAATACAGTATTATAATAATAGGCTGGCTAGCTAAATTGGACACAGATGACTTCACATTTTCTATCATCTGAAAAAGCTAAAGCACCTCTCACACACAAACACACACGACTGTATATATATTAAATATACATATATATGTATATGTATACACATTATATATATATTTATTTTTTATATATATGTATATATAAATATATATATATGTATATACCGTATATGTATATATAGAGATATATAGATTCAGCAAGCGCCAAATAGGCGCATAACGAGCTACATCCATGGGCTAAATGCATTGATACTTCGCACAGAACCTGTCAAGTGGGCAACTGATACATATCTTTATATAATGTAGGAGAGCAGATGCAAAAATAATAGCGTTTCGGGAATGGTATGGATTGTGCTTTGTGTTGATATCTCGGACTCTAGGCTCAGAGTCTTTGCTAGCGAGGAATACTGTATGTGAAATGTAAGCGGCCAGAAAGCTGAGGATTTATTTTGTTCATCTACTTGCTCTATTGTGTATGAAGATGATAAAGTTTGTTGAGGGCAGTTTAAGTGATAATCAACTGTGTTGCAAACAAAGTAAAGAATCCCAGAAGATGGCGAGCAAGAATAGTAATTCATCCCCAAACTGCCACCTCAACAGTACGTGGTTGTGACCTGCCCCAGGGTATAGGACACTCGGAACCGGGTGTTTAGTTCACGGGGAGTGTCACTGAGGCCTGTTGCCCGGTCCTGTGACCCTGGTAGTCGCTTAAAAAGGGGTTAAACAGTCAAAATAAAAGTGTTTTGTGATGCCACCTACGGTGTCGGTAATGTTACTGTTGCTGCGGGACAGTCCTCCGAGGTGATGGTTGAGCAGCAAAATGGTTACACTCCCCATTGGTGGAGCGGAGTCCCCGGGGCAGTGATAGTTTATGTACAGTCTTTACACAGGGAGGCAGCTTACCACACATCACAATCACTTGTCCCTTTCACAGCAGCAAGTGTGCAGCTCATCAGGCGCAGGCAAATAAAGTACATGACACAGTCTTTAACTCTGAATTGGTTTACTGGCAGAACTTCAGGCAGGTTACAGATGGTACAGTCTTTTGGGACTTTCTGGCCTGGGTAATCACAAGGGAACCGGGATAACTCACTTAGGACCCTCAGTGGTGTGCCTGCGGTTCCCTTCCAGTCCTTCATTGTGATCTCTCCTGTCTCCCTTTAAGCGCTGCCACATGCAGAGCCTTGAGTAGGCTCCCACAAGCCGTTGGTGTAGGACTCTTCTCCGTGTCCCCATGACCCTATATGGATTTTTTTTAAGGGTGCGCCAGGCGTTCAGCCGCGACTTCCTCTAGAAGCTCGGGCCTCCGGTTCGACGGCTCGGGGATAGACTCCTGTACCGTGCTCAGAGCTGGTTCTCTGTTCCGGGACAGATCCCTCCGGTCGGTAAACATACTGGGTCTGGATTCGGGTGCACCGCACTACCTGGTGCCCCTAGGATCTCTCTCCTTCCTGATGGCTTCTCTGCCGTCCTGCACTTCTCACTCCCCACTCTTCTTCTCTAACTGACGCACTGTTCTCTGCTCTAATGCTCTTCCCACCCACACACATTTCTACCTCTCTTAGCCCCTCCCATGGGACTGGGTCCTTCCTACAGTGGGTCTACCCACGATCCCCTACTCTAGGGTGTGTGTGAATGAGTGTTGTGAGGGTCCTTTATTCACCATCCCAATTCCCTAGTCACAGGAATACTACAAACTCTATGGCTGCAGTACCCCTTAGTGGTGCCCCGACCAGTGCGGCACCACATTCCCCCTTGGTTAAACTCACTTGTCCACAAGTGACCTGATCCGGTACAGAGTTAAATTTACATTTTTATTAACACATAACCTGTACGCAGTGCTTTTCTTCCTTTACGGGAGATACTCTTTACTTTAACAGCACCAACCAAAAATAGAAAAAATCAAAAACAGCACACAATACCGGCCAAAACAGGTCAGAGTTTCAGACACAGTCCCAGTGGTAATTGTCCTTCACTCTCTGCAGTGTCCTTGCACCACCGGCCTGTTTAAATAGCACACACATTCGGGAGTCCATGGCTTAACTTTTTCAGGCCATATTCAACACAATAAAAGTTCACTTATTTTCCATCAGCGTATCAATATCAGCAAAATAACTATTTACATGGGTTTACTATTATTCTAATTCTGTACCTTATAAACCCTCAATGCGTACCACCCCCTCGGGCCTAGATGCCTCTCATACAACACCGGATCCGTCTGGTACAGATCTCTGTCTGGGTGCCCCTTAGGGAGGTATGCCTCAACGTCCCTGTAGCTTACAAATAAAGTATGTTACACAGTCTTTAACTCTGAACTGGTTTACTGGCAGAACTTCAGGCAGGTTACAGATGGTACAGTCTTTCGGGACTTTCTGGCCTGGGTAATCACCGGGGAACTGGGATGACTCACTTAGGACCCTTGGTGGAGTGCCTGCAGTTCCTTTCCATTTCCTCACTGCGCCCTCTCCTGTCTTCCTTGAAGCGCTCCAGTGTACAGAGCCTTGAGCAGGTTCCCACAGGCCCTTGGTGGAGGACTCTTTTCCGGGTCCCCCTGAGCCTATATGGTGCCTTTTTAAGGGTGTGTCGGGCGTTCGGCCCCGACTTCCTCTAGAAGCTCGGGCCTCCAGTTCGACGGCTCAGGAATAGACTTCTGCACCGTGCTCAGAGCCGGTCCTCTGTTGCTGGACAGATCCCTCCTGTCGGTAGACGTATCGGGTCCGGATTCGGGCACACTGCACTACCTAGTGCCCTTGGGATCTCTCTCTTTCCCAACAGCTTCTCCACCGTCTTGCACTTCTCACTCCCCAATGGAGCTCTCCACTCTTCTTCCCTAACTGTAACTCACTATTCTCACTGTTCTTCACACCCACACACTTTTCTACCTCTCTTAGCCCCTCCCACGGGACTGGGTCCTCCCTACAGTGGGTCCACCCACGATCCCCTACTTTAGGGTGTGTGCGAATAAGTGTTGTGAGGGTCCTTTATTCACTATCCCAATTCCCTAGTCACAGGAATACTACACACTCTTATATGGGTGCAGTAATCCTACGTGGCATCCCAAAAAATGGGGCGCCACCGTTGTAAATACTATACAGATGAAGAAGCTTTGTGGCAATGGTCATAAACCAGATAAATATGAACCTTACTTGTTGGGAAACCAGAAAAATGGTTGACAAATACTGCATTATGAATTATGACCAAAGGGAGAACATCTGGAGATATTGCTATGTGGAAAGAATCAGACCCAAAAGTAATGAGGCTGTTCTGATTTCTTTTAAGACTGTTCAGGCTGTTCTGCATAAAATAGGGATTAAAATGTGTTACATGTAATGCTACGTGATGAAAATAACACAGTACATGACACAGTACAGTTGTGTAGTAAAAAACAATCCCATAACATTACCAGCAGTAAGGCAGGTAAATCTGATTTGTCCCAATGCTTTCTATTGCTCCAAAGTCCAATGATGATGTGTTTTACACAACTCCATCCAATACTTGACATTGTGCTCGGTGATGCACGGCTTACATGCAGTTGCTTTTGAATGAAAATCTATCTTGCAAAGTCCCTCCACAGTTTTTGGACCAATATTAATGCCAGTGGAAGTCTGGAGCTCTGTAGTTATTGAATCAACAGAAATTTGGGGTCACCAAGGCACATAGCGCATAAAAGTCCTCAATATAGTCTGCAACTTTGTGGCTAGATTGATGTGGTTCCTTAATGCTTCTTCTTTTCAAAAGCATCACTCAAAATTAATAGATGAATATTTAAAGTGTCACTGCCATTTAAATTTTTATTTACTAATAATGTGCAAGTTAGTTTAATAAACTTTCAGATATACCGTATATACTCGTGTATAAGCCGAGTTTTTCAGCCCAAAATTTGGGCTGAAAAGTCTCCCCCTCGGCTTATACACGAGTCAATACGGGGGGGGCTGTGTCCAGGGCTGTGGAGGCTGGAGGAGGCGGGGGGAGGCTGCTGTATGAGCGGCCCCGTCACGTGGGGCCGCTCATTAAATATGCACTGCTTCCCCCTGTCAATCAGCGGCAGGGGGAACCAGTGCATATAGCCCCCAAATGCTGGCACTCGCCCCCCCTTGTAAGGGCCCTCCCCCCCGATGGTTATATTACCATTCCGGACTTCTGATCCGCGCCGCTCCTCGGTGCTTCATCCTCGCTGCTTCATCCTCGCTGCTCCGTCCGTCTTCTACATCCGGATCTCCGGCAGTCGCAGGCATATGACGTCATCGCGCGGCCGGGGATCCCGGATGTAGAAGACGGACGGAGCAGCAAGGATGAAGCAGCGAGGATGAAGCAGCGAGGATGAAGCACCGAGGAGCGGCGCGGATCAGAAGTCCGGAATGGTAAGAGAAACGGGGGGGCCCTTGCAAGGGGGGGCGAGTGCCAGCATTTGGGGGCTGCTGGGGACGCCCAGGGGGCTGCTGGGGACCCCCTGGGGGCCGCTGTGTACTCCCAGGGGGCCACTGGGGACCCCCAGGGGGCTGCTGTGTACCCCCTGGGGGCTGCTGGGGACCCCTGGGGCTGCTGGGGACCCCCAGGGGGCTGCTGGGGTCCCCCAGGGGGCTGCTGGGGACCCCCAGGGGGCTGCTGTGTACCCCCAGGGGGCTGCTGTGTACCCCCTGGGGGCTGCTGTGTACCCCCTGGGGGCTGCTGGGTACCCCCAGGGGGCTGCTGTGTACCCCCTGGGGGCTGCTGGGGACCCCCAGGGGGCTGCTGTGTACCCTCTGGGGGCTGCTGTGTACCCCCTGGGGGCTGCTGGGGACCCCCAGGGGGCTGCTGTGTACCCCCTGGGGGCTGCTGGGGACCCCAAGGGGGCTGCTGTGTACCCCCTGGGGGCTGCTGTGGACCCCCAGGGGGCTGCTGGGGACCCCCAGGGGGCTGCTGTGTACCCCCTGGGGGCTGCTGTGTACCCCCTGGGGGCTGCTGAGGACCCCCAGGGGGCTGCTGTGTACCCCCTGGGGGCTGCTGTGTACCCCCAGGGGGCTGCTGGGTACCTCCTGGGGGCTGCTATATGTACCCCTGGGGGCCTGCTGTATACCACTGGGGCTGCTGTGTACTACCACTGGGGCTGCTGTGTACTACCACTGGGGCTGCTGTATACTACCACTGGGGCTGCTGTATACTACCACTGGGGCTGCTGTATACTACCACTGGGGCTGCTGTTTACTACCACTGGGGCTGCTGTTTGCTACCACTGGGGCTGCTATATACTACCACTGGGGCTGCTGTATACTACCACTGGGGCTGCTGTATACTACCACTGGGGCTGCTGTATACTACCACTGGGGCTGCTGTTTACTACCACTGGGGCTGCTGTATACTACCACTGGGGCTGCTGTATACTACCACTGGGGCTGCTGTATACTACCACTGGGGCTGCTGTATACTACCACTGGGGCTGCTGTATACTACCACTGGGGCTGCTATATACTACCACTGGGGAGGCCTGTATACCACTGGGGGGGGCCTGTATACCACACTGCTGGGGGCTGTGTACCTGTGCTGGGGTCCACCCTCGGCTTATACACGAGTCAATAGGTTTTTCCAGATTTTTGGGGCAAAAGTAGGGGGGTCGGCTTATACACGGGTCGGCTTATACACGAGTATATACGGTACTTTATTAATGAAATCTGGTTGAAAACCGTTCCACAAGGTGTCCCCACTGCACTGTGTGAAGCAGATATCTGTTCATTCTCAGTCAGATCCATCTTCACACTGAATATGGGGCATGTAACCATATAAGAGAGGGGGCATGGCCTACACTGTGTGTGAGCTCCTGACTGCAGCTCAGAAGGTGACAATGTAACAGACTACCACTTCCTACAGCACAGTTGCTGAGCAATGTTAGAATGCTAGGATCAGTGCAAACTCCTCTTTCCTCTGTCACAAGCTTCTGATCTGTCATCTGGCTCCACACAGCTCAATCCATGATCTCTGTTAACCTCTTCTCTGCTGGCATATCATACTGCTCACTATCAGCCTGCTCTCAGGAGCTGTGACTGCAGCAGAGCAGTGAGGTGAGGGAAGCTGTGGAAATACACACACAGTGCTGGCGGAAACTGAGGGATGCTGGCCGTGCCCACACAACCATAAAATGCAGTTTTTGAGAGAGTACAGAAAAATGTGAGAAAATAAGTCATATGGCACAAAAATAGCATTTTATTAGCTGCTGAAATTACATTTGCACTTTAAGAGTGAAGAAATGTCAAGAACTGTCTTGTAAAACTGTGATTCTTATATAGGTCCCTCTGGTATCAGTGAGCACTTTAGAATGAGCTATTATTTTGCAAATGTTTATGCATCTATGGAAATACAACTAAATGAAAAACCTCAGGTATTTCCTAATACTTTTTGTTATACAGTATATGTTCGTCTGAACATTGCCTTGTACTAGCACACATTCTAGCAGGAGCGTAGCTACAACAGGTGCATGGGTTGCAATCGCACCTGGGCACTGGAGGTTAGGGTACCCCAAAAGTCCCTTTGGATTATAAAAAAAGACTATTGCTATGAAAGATTTGCAATAATTGACGGCTCCGTTGGATCATGTGCAACAGGGCCCAGGAGCTTCAAGTTACACCACTGCATTCTAGACTATATTACAAAAAATCACATTAGCAGTCAGAGTGTATTGAAAAAAAGATGAAAGCAAATATATAAATACTGCTAGAAAATATTTGGCTAGAATCTGGAATAATTGGCTGGATATGGACTGGAAACTGGAATACAAAGTAATGAAAAAATCCTATGGACTAAAATGGTGCTAACGAAAACAACAAATAGTTGCCGAAAGAGGCCATCAAACAGACCCATAGGTGGTTTATAATTCTTTCTTAAGTTGAAAACCTTAAGTAGATCACTAAAATAGGAAAGATATATAGGACAAACTGATAAGGCGCCATGAAAAAAATGGTGCTATAATAATAAGTAATAAGACTTACAGTTTATTAATTGTTAATTCGGGGACAACTTTTAACCCCTTATCCCGGGCGATTTCCTGATTTCAAGTTCTCATTTTTCCCTCCCCTCAGCGGTTTTTTCATGCGGCTGCAAGTGCTGCAAGTTCCAGATCTGGCAAAACCGCACTTGACGCACCTGACCACAAGCCCCATAGAGAATGAATGAGGCTTGCCGAATTCGTTCCGCAAGTCGGCCGCCATGCGGCAGATGCCACAAAATCTGCCGGATCTGCCGTAATTATGGTAAAACGCTGATCTAAAAGCAGCCTTAGAGAACTGCAGCAGGTCATGCTTCTAGGATTTTGCATAGCAAATTGTATGTATATGAGATTACTGCTTTGGTTTACAGTTTGTGGTAACATTTAAAGGGCGTTTCCAGGTTGTGTACTTTTTCTTTTCCCAATCTTTGTAGATAGGGCTGCAGTGGTATAGTGAGGGCTTCAACACATGGATCATTGCAGCTACACACTGGGCTCAGTGATCTTATGCTCTTGATGAATGTTGAGCGTCACTACTCCAGCAGTGTCAACAAGGACAGTATGCAAATTGTCTCTTCAGGGAGGAATTAAACATACCCTAATATCACCTATTGAAAGTAGCAATCCTAAAAGTCAAAATTGACTCTTTAATGAGTCTTTCAATTTGACTTCGGATTTGCGCCAGATCAGAGTCCCAATCTGCAGGGGCTGTGTTTTGGGGTGATAGTTCCTCATCAGCACAGTGTATGGGATCTGATCTGGCATCTTAGATGCTAACCAGCCAGATCAGAACCCATACTTTGGCACCATTACTCCCCATGTGTATGTGATTTCTACAGTGCCATTACTACGTATGTTTGGCGAAATACAAGACTCCAACAAGAGACAATTGTTTATATCATAAAATAATACTGTTATGGAAATCAATATATGAAAATATCCAAAGAGTGCTAGTATCCTGTATTATCCTGTATTGTACTGAATAACTAGCATCTATGTATCTCTTTAACCCTTTCCTGACCTTTGATGTTGCACAACGTCATGGCAGGATCCAGGCACCATTGCCGCAGTAACCACCATCGCGCACCAGTGTTCTGTGATTCTTATCACAGAACACCGGGGCTTGATGTCAGGGGGGTGGATTCCCCACCCCACAATCGCTGTGATTGGCTGTTCAATCTTTGAACAGTCAATCTCAGTGATCCTCTCTCTCCAGCTATGGAAGGGACTCTCATAGCCCCTTCCATAGGATTGAGCACTGGAGGGGGCAGGTATCGCCCCCTTGGGTGCAGATGGGAAATATCTAGCATGGCGGTGGTGCAGGTCCGCATGTGCCCACCTGCCGCCTGCTTATGCCCGCTGCTTCTCTACAGCATGGATATCATGCTGCAGTGAAACGATCTGACAGTCGGGCACAGTGATCCGCTATGTGATCGCTGTGCCCTGGCTCTGTCACCCAAGTGCTGTGCTTAAAATCACAGCACTTAGGGTCCAGGGAGAAGGAGCGCACTGTCACTTACCCCTCACCATGGTGATCGGCGCATCGTAATGTAATTACGATGAGTCTATCACCATGGTAGCCCAACATTGCCATAGCAACGTCCGGTCACCTAACCCAAGCATCAGTGATCATGTGATCTCTGAGACTTGGGTTTGCCACAGTGATGTTGCACTGTATGGCAATGATCTGCCATATAATGCATCATCACTATGACCCCATAGACTACAACAAGGGATCAAGTGTCCTCTTGTAGTCAATGTGGTCATAGTGATGGTGCACAATATAGCAGATCATTGCCATACAGGGCACAATCACCATGACCCCAGAGACTACAAGGGTTCAAAATGTTCACTAAACCCCTGAATAAAATCATTGAGGAGTTTAGTTTCCAAAGTGAGGACACATGTGGGGAGTTTCTTAGGGTTCCTGCAAATGCAACATGGTGCCGATTATCTATTTCAGTCAAATAGTGTTCCTTCCCTTCTAAGGCCGGCTTCACACCATGATTTTTCCTGTCAGGTTCTGTCCGGTGTTTTGCAGGATGCACCGGACAGAACCTGACAGTCCCAGACAAACAGAACCTGAGGGAAAATATGCTCTCCGATCCTGTTTTCTGCTGGAATCAGCAGCTGCCGCTGTCCATTGTTGAAATTTCAGCATAGCGACTGGATGGGAGCTAGCTGCAGTGCTGAAATTTCAGCCGGAAGCTCTCCAGGTGCTGAAATTCAGTGGCAGCCGCTTTTAGAAGCCACCGCTCTTTCACTACCCAGAGTTCGGGAACCGGTTCAATTTTATGCCGGATCAGGCGCCCATAGACTCCCATGTTACGGGAGCCAGATCGCGCTGGATCCGGGAGGATCCGATTTTGCCTGATTTTTGTCCCGGACACAAAAAATGCTGCAAGCTCCGATTTTGCGTCCGGGGCAAAAAAACGAAATCTGCCAGATCCTCCCGGACAGCACAAAACCAGATGGCAAATCAATGCTATCCGGCCCCATAGGGCTACAATAGGGGCAAATTTGGATCTGGGGCTGTCTGGTTCACACCACACAGCCCTGATCTCAAAATTCGGCCTAAGCCCTGCCGTTTGTCCAAACAGAGGTTTCTGACAACATGTGGGGTATCTGTGTGTTCAGAAGAAACAGGGTAACACATTTTGGTGTCCTTTTTGTCATGCTCTCTCTTGTAAAGATAAACAATAGTGATGGGCGAATCCTACATTACTCGGACTCGCTTGACTCTACCGAGTCCGAGCCCGGGACTCGCTACTCGTAGCGAGTCTAGCGAGTCCAATGTTAATGAATGGGGAAGCGAATAATAGCGAGTAATGTGTGATTTAAAAATCGCATATGTGTGTCGGAAAGCGCTCGCATTGCCGTGTCGGAAGCCCCACTGGCAACTGTATTTTGCTGCTGTCTCCGAGGCCAAAGTCGCATGTGTTGGAGGCGAGGCAAGCGACTTTCTGCAGCAAACCCCATGCTTTGTGCAAACAGGAAATAAGCCGACTCGAGCTTCCTGGCTGGACGCGCAGAAAGTCACAGCGAGGAAGCATGGCTCCTGTCGACACCCTGCAATTAATTGCTCTGGTGGAGGCTCGGCCCTGCTTTGGCTGCCCACTGACCCTGCATATGGGGATAATGTCCAGCGGACTACGGCCTGGAGGGAGATCGCACAGGGCGTTTTCCCAACGTTTCATCGTTGTGGCCATGATGTGCAGACCAATATGGGTGAGTTAAATGTGTTCACACGTTATATTGCATTTACCGTATATAGTCGTGTATAAGCCGACCCGTGTATAAGCCGACCCCCCTACTTTAGCCCCAAAAAAGTGGGAAACCATATTGACCGCCATTCTTGTATACAGCGGCTATCACTGTTAGACATCCCCCAGCAGAGTATACAGCTCCACCTGCAGAGTATACAGGGCCCCCCAGTGTGTATATATGCCACCGATATTAGGGTATACAGCCCCCCCGTGGGTACACAGGTCCCCCAGCACTGGGTATACATGGCCCCCAGTGGTTATACAGGGCCCTCATAGTAGGGTCTACAGCCCCCCCGTGGGTATACAAGACCCCAGCAGTGGGTATACAGGGCCCCGTGGGCATACAGGGCCCCCATAGTAGGGTATACAGGGCCCTCAATGTGTTATAATGCGCCGTTGCATGGTTGCCTATATTTGGATGGGTTCACAATAGTACACTTAGTTTAAGGGCTGTTCCTCCTGGCTCTGAAGGCCAGGGGGTTGGGTGTATATAAATACCACTAATGAGCGGAGTCTGGTGCCCGCACTATTACATTCTCTATGCGTTGACATGTGCCCTGCCCCATTTGTGATTGTGGCCACGTGAGCTCAATGTCCGTAATGCTGTTGATGATGTTCCACACTGTCGTTTCCATGTGCCTTGTATACACATTTCACACACAACATCATTAAAATGTTATTGTTGATTTGTACACATACTTTTAGTGTTTCAAATGTTAAAGAGGTCTAAACCCGGTTTGAAATCATTTCACAGTTGACCACATTATGAAGCGCTGGAGGAGCTGCCGCGACCAATTTAAGCGGCAACACCGGAGGATCATGGAGGGGGGCCCGGAAGCTGGTCACGGGATCATATATTGCCACTATGAACGGCTGTCATTTCTGGAACCGGTGGCCCGTATGCCAAGGTATGTGTCTGCCGCACTGTTGTTTACTATTATTGTTATTATTATTTTTTAATATAGCGCCATTAGGTTCCATGGCACTTTACATGAGGATAAGGGTTAACGACAAAAAACAGTCCATGAAGACAATCAGGTCATACAGGTACAAGAGGAGAGGACCCTGTCCACGAGGGCACACAATGTACGTATGAAGCTCTATAATGAGTGTGCTGGTTTACATACCCACACAGGGGTTTGTTTCTGCCATGGTGCAACACAATTCTATTACCTTTGGCAATGATCCAGGACATACACATTTACAGTCACATTGTGACGTTTGGACAAATAAGCAATGTTCTGCAGGGTGGTCAGACACAATGTTCCGTGACCTCACAATTAGCTATTATTGTTGGCATGTTTGTGGAACAAAGCCATGTTCTTCCCTCCAATGGCCTCTAAGGTGTGTGGCCCTGTCTGGTTTGCCTGTCATAAGCCTCAGTTGTATCAGTTCCTAATGGCCTCGACTTGCATAAGGGCCACATACATCCCTACACATTTAGTTGTGGGTGTTTTTTTCAGCAAAATAACGTTGCAAGGATATACCCCTTTTGCACTAAACTGTTTGTACACCATCCCAGATTGCTGACACATTCACACACATTTCAGAACATACCCTGTATCACTACAAATATGTGTGGTTCAGTTTTCCCATGGGTTTATTTGGGGCTGCAAGGTGATGGTGTAGATATTAGGGCCCACATGTGAATTTTACTTTTTTTGTCGTTAACTCATGGCCACATTACGAATCCTCCGGAAAAGATAGCGTATTAATGCTGTATTAAATCAAACTAAAGAGGGCCATATTTTAAGTGCAACAGCCTTTTATGTCCAAGGTCCTTTAGGAAACCCGAGGTTTGTCCTTGCTGTTCCCGTTTTTTTGTTCGGCCCCGTTGGAATAACTAAAACTGTCCATCTGTGCATACCACCTTGTTTGGCACCAACAATGTGTGACCTGCTGCTCAAAGACAACCCCATACTCTATGTCCATTACAGTCGTTTCAAATCCCAAGCCATCTGTTTGGTGTGTTTTATTTACCAAGACATTCCTGATTAGCATACATGGCAGCAACAAGGAGTGTAGGCCACTAACGCCAAATGCTCATGTGTCACCTATGCTGCAGGACTCCATTTCCTGTCTTGCTCACCTGCCCTATAGATCTGGGTTATGTGCATTGAGACCAAGGCCGTCCACACTGTGTGTTTTTGTGTCCATCTGATGGCAAACAACCCTGAATAATGTGTTTGCCTCACAGTGTCAGGCTATAGCTTTGTCCACATAAAGTTTCCACAAAAAGTCAAAACAATAGTTGTGGCCACTAATATGTCTTCAAGTGACTACATAGCTGTCCTGCCTAAGTCAGGGCACAGTGTAATAGTGCAGACTAATTTTAAAATTTGTAATGTAATGGCAAAAAATCGTGGAGCAACAGTACCCACACATACAATATAGTTTGAGGCATGAGCCAAAAATGTCATTAATTTATTTGCTGCAATTCCATCTTAAGGGCAACAATGAAAAGACACAGAATACACAGATACACTGAGTCAAAAAAGCGTGCACATGTTATGTTTGGCCTATGGTTTTGTTTCCAAAGTCAACCCATTCACCAAATGTTTTTTATATTTACCCACAGAGCTGCTCACTTTCGGAGGCGGCGTTGGAACCCGCCACCACAGCTGCCTGAGGAGGGGAGGGAGGCCCCTCAACCCCCACCAGATGAGGAGGAGGGAGTAGCACCACCACCACCACCGCCACCACCGCCACCACCACCACCACCGCCACCACCACCACCACCACCACCACCGCCGCCACCACCACCACCACCTTTGGGGCCGCAGAGACAAGAAGAGGAGGATGAAGGGCCACACCAGCGCCCTCCAGTGCCGACTGCCAGCAGCAGTGTGGGGAGTCACTGGAACCCCAGCAGCCCTGCTCTGATCCCGGGGGCACCACAAGACCGCAGAGGACAGTGTAGTGCTGACTTTGCCCGCAGTCTCATACCGTTCTTGGATGACATTCCATTCGAGAGACGACTGCGGGCATGGTCAGCAATACACATTGTCCTCGATGCGTGTAGGCCCCCAAACCATCCTGGGCAGGTGTTTGATTTTTTGGAGGAGTGGCGGCTCAGCAGATCAAACATCCTGGACAGGGCCACACCCCGGGACAGGTATGTTGCGACCCAGAGGTGGTGTCCCAGAATCAGGGGCCTACAAAGCCAAGGCCAACCGGCCCAGATGCCCCAGCCTACAGGCTTCGAACCACTGGGTGAGGTACTGCATGGGGCCCTGGACCTACTCAACGAGCAGGGTGATGGTGCCACGTTACAGCCAAGGCCGGAGGATGCGGCAACCTACCACCAGCTGTAGACCCCTTTTTTTTTTTTTGTTTATTTTTTGTTCCTGTGCATTGCACAATTTCTTTGTTATGTTATTATTTGTTTTTACAAAGTTTAAACCCCAAAAAAAAAAAAAAAAAAAAAATCTGACATCTTTGCCATTATGGCGAAATAATACCCAGTTGACAAAAACTGCTTTGTGTCTGTCTTTTTTCAGGGAATGGATGTGTAGGTTTTTTTTTGTGGGTGGGCTTAAAGTCATCATCATTAGCAAGTACTTTACGGCCCGCATGGCGCATGAAGGCACCTTGGTTATTATGTGGAAAATCATGACTGCACATACAAATGTTGCTGACAAATAAATAGTGCTTGTGTTTGTGGGGGGGGTTACTTAATGACTCGGTATGGCAACAACACTGGGAACATAGATGCGATAGGCTGGGACGTCTACTTGCAACAGAGCGCGTCTACGCGTTATCTCCGTAGCGTACAGTGGGACCCTTCGCCATGCTCCAGCAGGATCTTAGTACAAGCCACGTTTTCGATGCAGGCATAGGCCTGTTGCCACAAAAAATTAGCCCAAGGGGCGAGATCAACTCTATTTTGAAGTTGAGGAGGGCGCGTGGCCCATACTATTTCCTTGTCCTGAGAGCATAGTACAAGCAACGTATTCGATGCAGGTATAGGCTTGTTGCCTCTAAAAATTACCCCAAGGGGCGAGATCAACTCTATTTTGAAGTTGAGGAGGGCGCGTGGCCCATACTATTTGCTTGTCCTGAGAGCATAGTACAAGCAACGTATTCGATGCAGGTATAGGCTTGTTGCCTCAAAAAATTAGCCCAAGGGGCGGGATCAACTCTATTTTGAAGTTGAGGAGGGCGCGTGGCCCATACTATTTGCTTGTCCTGAGAGCATAGTACAAGCAACGTATTCGATGCAGGTATAGGCTTGTAGCCTCAAAAAATTAGCCCAAGGGGCGAGATCAACTCTATTTTGAAGTTGAGGAGGGCGCGTGGCCCATACTATTTGCTTGTCCTGAGAGCATAGTACAAGCAACGTATTCGATGCAGGTATAGGCTTGTAGCCTCAAAAAATTAGCCCAAGGGGCGAGATCAACTCTATTTTGAAGTTGAGGAGGGCGCGTGGCCCATACTATTTGCTTGTCCTGAGAGCATAGTACAAGCAACGTATTCGATGCAGGTATAGGCTTGTAGCCTCAAAAAATTAGCCCAAGGGGCGAGATCAACTCTATTTTGAAGTTGAGGAGGGCGCGTGGCCCATACTATTTGCTTGTCCTGAGTGCATAGTACAAGCAACGTATTCGATGCAGGTATAGGCTTGTAGCCTCAAAAAATTAGCCCAAGGGGCGAGATCAACTCTATTTTGAAGTTGAGGAGGGCGCGTGGCCCATACTATTTGCTTGTCCTGAGAGCATAGTACAAGCAACGTATTCGATGCAGGTATAGGCTTGTAGCCTCAAAAAATTAGCCCAAGGGGCGAGATCAACTCTATTTTGAAGTTGAGGAGGGCGCGTGGCCCATACTATTTGCTTGTCCTGAGAGCATAGTACAAGCAACGTATTCGATGCAGGTATAGGCTTGTTGCCTCAAAAAATTAGCCCAAGGGGCGGGATCAACATTTTTAAAATTTATGCAAGGCACTTGAGCCAAACTATATGTTTTATTTCAGTTTGAGAAATGCCCACAATGCAGGCATAGGCTTGTTGCCTTAAAAAATTCAGCCAAGAGACTGTTTTGGATTGTCTGACATAATTCAACGGTCAAAAAACATCACAAGTGCATGCATTATTAAAGTAACATTACTGACACTGATTGTGTAGTTTTGTTGTCATGCAGCAAGTGTTGCAGGAACATTATTTATCCAATCTTCTTAGCAGAGGGACATTGTTTATCCTTTGTGTCAGAAGAGGACATAATGTTTAAACCGCACTGAGCCAAACGTAACAAATTTGAAAATGTCCCTCTAGGTTTGGGTACTGTCGTCTGAAGGGGTTAAGAACTTTGATGATATCCAGTCCTTGTTAAACTTAATGAGAGTGAGTCTGTCGGCATTTTCTGTTGTCAGCCGTGACCTTCTATCAGTGACAATTCCCCCAGCGGCACTAAAAACACGCTCTGATGTCACACTAGCAGCTGGGCAGGCCAGCAACTCCAAGGCATACAAAGACAGCTCAGTCCAAGCGTGAAGCTTGGAAACCCAGTAATTAAAGGGTACAGAGGGGTCGGTTAAGAAGCTGGTAGTGTCACACACATACTCGTTCAACATGTTTGACAATGTTTGTCTCCTAGACAAGGGGACCGTAGGCACAATCCGTTGCAGATTGGAAGGTCTGTTAAACATCGCCCAGTTGGTGGACATCTTACCACCACCTCTTCTTGACAATGTGGCAGTTTGTGTTCGAACCAAAGGCTGCTGTGGCAAAGAGCTGCTTGTTCGTGGTATAGCGGAGTCAGATGGTGAAATTGACATTAAATTGTCAACCACCACACTTTTGAAATAATCCATCGTTAAGCCCCTTGGTGACTGCAACAGCAGCGATGGAAACTTGTCTTTGTAGCGTGGGTCAAGGAATGTTGACAACCAGTAGAGGTCGCTGTCATAGATGTTAATGACGCGTGGATCCTGGGACAGACATTGAGACATGAAGTCAGACATGTGTGCTAGGCTACAAAGACTCATGTCTTCTGTGTCACCTGACTGATGAACAATAGGCATCATGGTCTCAAAATCGGTCTCCGCCTCCTGCTCTTCAGCCCACCCATGCTGTACCGACATAAAACTGGGGTTGGGAGTTCCATCAGGGTGCACCTCAGTACCATGGAGAAATAAATCGTCTTCATCTTCCTCATCACTGTTTTGTTCTGCAGCCAATGTTGCCGGCTGAAATTGGCTTTGCTGGCTCTGATCCTGGATGTTAAAATGTGGATCCATAGCCCTCTGCTGTGCCCTCAATGATTCTGTTTTAAGATTCAGGAGAGAATCTTTAAGCAAACACAGCATGGGGATGGTGAGACTAATAATGGACTCATCACCGCTGACCAGTTTTGTGCAGTAATCGAAGTTCTCTAGAACCTCGCAAAGGTCAGCGATCCAGACCCACTCCATCGTACCAATGTGTCTTGTATTACTTCCTGGGTGACGGGCATGTTGCAGCTGATATTCCGCTATAGCCCTCTGCTGCTCATTGAACCTAGCCAACATATGGAATGTAGAATTCCATCGTGTGGGCATGTCGCAAATTAATCTGTGTTTGGGCAAATTAAATTGCTGTTGAAGGGCAGATAGACTTGCAAGTGCCGTTGATGAATGTCGGAAATGTCCGCAATTTCTACGCACCTTCTCTAGTAGATCAGATAACTCTGGGTAATTTTTCAAGAATTTCTGAACTACAAGATTCAGTACGTGAGCCATGCAAGGCACGTGTTGAAGTTTACCGAGCTTTATTGCTGCAACAAGGTTTCGTCCGTTATCACTGACAACAAGACCTGCTTGTAGTTGCAGTGGGGCCAGCCACTCATCTGTCTGTTGTTTAACACCTTTCCACAGCTCGTTTGCAGTGTGAGGTGTGTCACCTAGACAGATGAGCTTAAGAAGAGCCTGTTGTCGCCTGGCTGATGCAGTACTGCAAAGCTCCCAACTTTGACGTGATGTGGCGGACAAATCAGCAGTGGTCAAGGAAGTTGAAGACGCACATTGTGTTGTAGAAGTATATGAGGACGCGGACACCCGGAATGATGCTGTGCCCGCTATTCGTGGAGTTGGTAGGATCGCAGATATTCCACTATTACACTTTGGGACACTCTCGACAAGGTTGATCCAGTGAGCTGTCAGGGATATGTATCTGCCCTGTCCACAAGTACTTGTCCAGGTATCAGTTGTCAGGTGAACTTTTCCGCTCACAGCATTTGTCAGTGCACGCTTCAAGTTGTTAACCACGTGCAGATGTAGCACGGGTATGGCAGTACGTGAAAAAAAATTGCGACTGGGGACAGTGTATCGTGGTGCTGCCACAGCCAACAACTCCCTAAAAGCCTCAGTATCAACAAGCCTAAATGGCAGCATTTCTACAGCTAACAGCTTAGAAATTTGCGCTGTCATTTGTCGAGAAAAAGGGTGTGTGGATGGGTGTTTCCGCTGCCTCTCATACAGCTGTGGAACAGACAACTGGACAATTGGCGCAGACTCACAAGTCACTTGACTACTGTCATATCTCTGGTCTAATGCAGCTTGTGGTGAGATCGTATGAGTAGGAGCTGCTGCATGAACAGTAGATGGTGAAGGACGATTCTGAAGTGGCATAACGGTGTTGAGGTCAGAAGGCCCTGCTGTCGAACCCTGATGGGCCAACCACTGACTAGGGTGCTTAAGAGTCATGTGTTTTCGCATACTGCTGGTGCTCAAGTTTACTTTGCCCTGGCCTCTGCTCAGCCTGGCATAGCAGATGTTACATATAACCACATTTGGTACTGATGGGCTATCTTTGAAAAATTTCCAGACAATGGATGTTCGTCCTTTAGGTTGTGGTGTAGGAACTGAAGGATGAGTCTGGCCAACACAAACTGTAGACACATTTTGGCCAACTGTTCTTAAAGTTGGGGCAACAGTTGGTACAGTTTGTGCAACAGTTGACACAATTTGGGCTACTGTTGTCACAGCTTGGATTCGGGATAAAGGAGTAAGCCTGGGTGCTTTAGGCGGTGGTACATAACCACTTTCCTCCTCCTGGCTGCTCTGTTGGCTCTGCATGTCAAGTGTCCAGGTTGGATCAGTGGTCTCATCATCCACCCCCTCCTCCTCAAAGTCATCTGGATAACGTGACTGGTCAGGCTGGCCAGATGAGATGTGTGTCTCATCATCATCATCATCCTCCACCTCCTGAGACGGCCTATGGCTTTGTTGAAAGGGACGTTCTTCAGGACGAGGTGAATCCAAACTTTGTCCATAGATGGAATGTACGTCTGGTTCAAGTATCTGTTCAGGCAGTGACAAAGAAAGGTCCGGTTGTCTGAATGGCTGATAAGAACCAAATAAATCTTCAGAATGCCCAAGTTCGCGGTCTAAATTTTCCTCCGTCTGGCGATGGCTTGAGGAAATAGGAAGATTTTGTGGATTAGATGACCCCGCGTTGTCAGTAGCGGCACTTGAATATGGTGTAAAGGATGATTGTGTGCTGCCAGAACCCGTGGTTGATGTCTTGTCAGCCATCCAAGATGTTATTTGGTCTTGATCTTCCGGCCTCAAGACACGTTTCGGTTGAGTACTGGGAAATTTAGACAGCAGGAAGGTGGATCGATCAATCCTTGTCTGTCTACTTCTACCAGTGCCTTGTTGTTCACGACTGCTAGGGCCCCGACCTCGTCCCTGTCCCTTAGCAGACTGGTTTTTGGGAATTTGGTGTTTTTGGGACATTGTTGACAAATGCACAGCCACCGAGATGGAGTTTGGTGTTGCTGCAGGCGTCACTTACTGGCGGGTTAAGTGTGTGCTAACACTTGACAGTGAAGCACTACACTATTCCCTGAAAAAATTAGAAAGTGCGCACAGCCACCGAGATGGAGTTTGGTGTTGCTGTAGGCGTCACTTACTGGCGGGTTAAGTGTGTGCTAACACTTGACAGTGAAGCACTACACTATTCCCTGAAAAAATTAGAAAGTGCGCACAGCCACCGAGATGGAGTTTGGTGTTGCTGCAGGCGTCACTTACTGGCGGGTTAAGTGTGTGCTAACACTTGACAGTGAAGCACTACACTATTCCCTGAAAAAATTAGAAAGTGCGCACAGCCAACGAGATGGAGTTTGGTGTTGCTGCAGGCGTCACTTACTGGCGGGTTAAGTGTGTGCTAACACTTGACAGTGAAGCACTACACTATTCCCTGAAAAAATTAGAAAGTGCGCACAGCCACCGAGATGGAGTTTGGTGTTGCTGCAGGCGTCACTTACTGGCGGGTTAAGTGTGTGCTAACACTTGACAGTGAAGCACTACACTATTCCCTGAAAAAATTAGAAAGTGCGCACAGCCACCGAGATGGAGTTTGGTGTTGCTGTAGGCGTCACTTACTGGCGGGTTAAGTGTGTGCTAACACTTGACAGTGAAGCACTACACTATTCCCTGAAAAAATTAGAAAGTGCGCACAGCCACCGAGATGGAGTTTGGTGTTGCTGTAGGCGTCACTTACTGGCGGGTTAAGTGTGTGCTAACACTTGACAGTGAAGCACTACACTATTCCCTGAAAAAATTAGAAAGTGCGCACAGCCACCGAGATGGAGTTTGGTGTTGCTGTAGGCGTCACTTACTGGCGGGTTAAGTGTGTGCTAACACTTGACAGTGAAGCACTACACTATTCCCTGAAAAAATTAGAAAGTGCGCACAGCCACCGAGATGGAGTTTGGTGTTGCTGTAGGCGTCACTTACTGGCGGGTTAAGTGTGTGCTAACACTTGACAGTGAAGCACTACACTATTCCCTGAAAAAATTAAAAAGTGCGCACAGCCACCGAGATGGAGTTTGGTGTTGCTGCAGGCGTCACTTACTGGCGGGTTAAGTGTGTGCTAACACTTGACAGTGAAGCACCACACTATTCCCTGAAAAAATTAGAAAGTGCGCACAGCCACCGAGATGGAGTTTGGTGTTGCTGTAGGCGTCACTTACTGGCGGGTTAAGTGTGTGCTAACACTTGACAGTGAAGCACTACACTATTCCCTGAAAAAATTAGAAAGTGCGCACAGCCACCGAGATGGAGTTTGGTGTTGCTGTAGGCGTCACTTACTGGCGGGTTAAGTGTGTGCTAACACTTGACAGTGAAGCACTACACTATTCCCTGAAAAAATTAGAAAGTGCGCACAGCCACCGAGATGGAGTTTGGTGTTGCTGTAGGCGTCACTTACTGGCGGGTTAAGTGTGTGCTAACACTTGACAGTGAAGCACTACACTATTCCCTGAAAAAATTAGAAAGTGCGCACAGCCACCGAGATGGAGTTTGGTGTTGCTGTAGGCGTCACTTACTGGCGGGTTAAGTGTGTGCTAACACTTGACAGTGAAGCACTACACTATTCCCTGAAAAAATTAGAAAGTGCGCACAGCCACCGAGATGGAGTTTGGTGTTGCTGCAGGCGTCACTTACTGGCGGGTTAAGTGTGTGCTAACACTTGACAGTGAAGCACTACACTATTCCCTGAAAAAATTAGAAAGTGCGCACAGCCACCGAGATGGAGTTTGGTGTTGCTGTAGGCGTCACTTACTGGCGGGTTAAGTGTGTGCTAACACTTGGCAGTGAAGCACTACACTATTCCCTGAAAAAATTAGAAAGTGCGCACAGCCACCGAGATGGAGTTTGGTGTTGCTGTAGGCGTCACTTACTGGCGGGTTAAGTGTGTGCTAACACTTGGCAGTGAAGCAGCACACTATTCCCTGAAAAAATTAGAAAGTGCGCACAGCCACCGAGATGGAGTTTGGTGTTGCTGTAGGCGTCACTTACTGGCGGGTTAAGTGTGTGCTAACACTTGGCAGTGAAGCAGCACACTATTCCCTGAAAAAAATTATTAAGTGCGCACAATTAGTCGCAGAAGTAGGTGGCGTACGTGCTATTTGCAGCTAGGAGAGCAGCAACGCACTGTTCTGCCACAGACAAAATAACGCTGAAGGGGTTTTTAGGACCCAAAATCTATCAGCTGGCAAAAAATTGTAAATAGTACCTCAGCTAAGCCTCCTCACTTCAGCTATTAGAACAGCTGAGTGAGTAAGCGAAGCTATGAGGTCGCTCCTGTGAACACTGTAAAGGCTGCAGCTCCCTGCTTCCCTGCCTGCCTACAGTGTCACTGTACACAGTACTCCTCTGTCCTCCTGCTAGCTCTCACAAGAGCTGTTTGGGGTTAATATAAGGAATCTTGAAGTTCCCTACACTCACTGACAATCCCTATGATCTGCTCCAGAATCTACCTCACCCTGCTCTAGCTCAGATCTTCAGAGAAATGTGCTCAAAATGGCGGTGGCAAGGCTTATATACAGCCTTGCCTGTCATCGATGACATAGCCATCACGATGGACAGAAGCCAATCATAGTAATGCCACAAGAAGAGGGCTGTGGCATTACTGAATAAGATTGGCTAACATCCTTGTCCATCTTCACAAGTTTGTCTGACCTAACACGCTAGGCTGTCTCGGAAGATTTGTCGGAACATAACAGATTCTGTATTCGCGAGTCCCGAATACAGAATACAGGACTCGGATTCGTAGACTCGCTAGGATTCGCTAGGAGTCGCTACGACTCGCTCGGAATCGCTACTTACAGCGGGTATCCGTGAAGCGGTGCCATTCTCTAAACGATTTGGGGGAGATTCAACCTACATAGCGATGTGATATAGCGAGTCTCGCTAGTAAAACTAGGATTCCCATTTACTTGCATTGGACTCGCTACTTTGCGAGTCCTCGCTGGGAAACTCGCCGAGTAGCGAGTCCTGCGAGTCCCTTACTACTCGCCGAGTAACGAGTCCTAGCGAGTAGATTCGCCCATCACTAATAAACAACTTAAGTACACAACTAATGCAACATTTTTAGGTAAAATGTAAGTGCATTTATTGTTTCATTCCCCTTTGCATTCATTGCTGTGAAACACCTGCAGGGTTAATACACATTTAAATGTGGTTTTAAGCAGTCTGAGGAGTGCAGTTTTTAGATTAGTGTCACTTTTGGGTACTTTTTGTCACTTTGGCCCCTCAAAGTCACTTCATATGTAATGTGTGGAATAGGTTGATGCTATATAAATAATAATTATTATTATTATGTGGTCCCTTAAACATGGTTTTCTAAATTTTGTTGGAAAAATTAGAAATTGCTGATAAACTTTGAACCCCTCTAATTTCTATACAAATAAAATTTTTGGTTCCAAAATTGTGCTGCTGTAAGGTAGACATGTGGGAAATGTTATGTATTAACTATTTTGTGTGACATTACTCTCTGGTTTAACAAAATAAAAATTCAAAGCTTGAAAAATGCAAAATTTTAAAAATTTTAACCAAAATTCCGTTTTTTTCCACAAATAAATGCAAAAAATATTGTCCAAAATGTACCACTAACATGAAGTCCAATAGGTCTTGAAAAAACATTCTCAGAATCACTAGGATCCAGTGAAGTGTTCCAGAGTTATAATCTCATAAAGTGACACTGGTCAGAATCATAAAATGTGGTCTGGTTATTAATGCGAAAATTTGCTCTTTCACTAAGGGGTTAAGTGTATCAAATATGTATCTCTAAACAATTTACAACGTTAATAGCTAAAACTAACACACTGGACGGTTTACACTACCTAGAGGTTTGTGCACAAAAATGCTAAAACCATTTACCAATTAATTTGATAAAAGTCTTAAACATCAGTCCATCAAGTCCTTCAAAATCATCTTAGCTATAAATCTCTCCAAAAATCTTATCGGTTGCAGACAGTGCTGGTTGCAGAAAAAAATTAAGATTTGATATACTGGCACACACAGACATAAAATCACTTCCTTATATTTAGCCAGGTAAGTCAGCTGGATCACTAATTTAAAAATGTAAATGGATGAACTTGCTTTGTAAAAATCAAATTTTAATACAACCCCCCAAATGTTATCAAATAGATGCAAAGCTATATATTCTACAGTACTGCTCAACTACAATGGATTAACACAACACAAAATTACATATAGTATATATATATTTATATTATATATACGCAGTGGGGAGGGGGATGTATTGACCCCTTGCTGATTTTGTAAGTTTGCTCAACGAGCATTTTATAATTTTAAGGGCAGGTTAATTTTAACAATGAGAATGTCAAAAGTAAGATCCAGAAAATCACATTGCCTAAATTACATAAATGAATTAGCATTTTTGCAGAGAGAAAAAAGTATTTGGGCTTCTACAGACCTCTGAACGCAGCCTGTTGCTTTTTTTGTGCGTTCATGGGCGCTTGTTTTATCAGCAAGCATCCGCAAGCGCACAAAAAATGCATGGATCTCAATGGATCCGCAGTGTCCTCCGCATGACAGCGCAGGAGAATGCTGCGGATCTCATTGAAATCACTCCCGGTGGCTGCCGCGGATTTCCCGGGAGTGATAGATTAACTGCTAGAGGGGTGTAATTTTCCAAAATGTGGTCACTTGAGGGGGTTTCATCTGTTCTGGCAATTAAGGGCTCTGTAGCCCACAAACTAATATAGAAAAACCTGTGCTCCAAAAATCAAAAGGCGATCCATCCCTCCCAAGACCTGCAGGGTGGCCAAGCAAAGCTTTTCCACCTCATATGGGGTATCCTCGCACTAACAAGAAATTTCACAACAAATTTTGGGGTCCAATTTCTCATGCTAACCTTGGGAAAATTTTAATATTTGGTGCTAAAACAACATTTTTGTGAGAAAAGTTTTTTTTTTTCATTTTCACGTTTCAACAATGTAAAATTCTGTGATGCACCTGTGGGTTCAAGGTGCTCACCACATATCTAGATAAATTCCTTTGGGGATTTTATTTCCAGAATGGGGACACTTATTCAGAAACATCATGGGCTAATCAAATGAGACATGACACCAGCAGACCATTCCATCTAAATATGTGCTCCAAAACGTCACTCCTTTCCTTCCAAGCCCTACTATGTGCCCAAACAGTATTGTTTCCACCACATATGGGGTATAATTGTGGTCAGAAGAAATTGCACAATTTCCCTTGTGAAAATGAAAAAAAAGAGAGCCTAAAATAACATTTTTTGCAGAAAAAAGAAGTGTTTTTCATTAATCTCAATATATGAAGGACCTGCATGTTCAAAGTGGTATATTTTCCAAAATAATATCACATGTGGGGTGTTTCCACTGTTTAGGCTACTAATAGTAGCCTAAAGCACTAATAGTTCCAGCTAATTTTCCATTCAAAAAGTCAAAGAGTCTTTTTTGTTTGAGCCCTGTCGTGCGCTCAAACAGTTGTTTTTCAGCACATATGGGGTATTGATGTACTCGGGACAAATTAACCATTACATTTTGTCATCCATTTTATTCTTTTGCCTTTGTGAAAAGGAAAAGAATTGAGCCTAAAAGATCATTTTTGTGGAAAATAAAGTACTTTTTCATTTTCACGGCTAAATGTATGAAGCACCTGGGGGCTTAAAGTGCTCACCACACATCTAGATAAATTCCTTGGGTGGTTTAGTTTCCAAAACGGGGTCGCTTGTTGAAGGTTTCCACTGTTTAGGCACACAGGGGCTCTCCAAACGTGACATGGTGACAGTTTAAGATTCCAGAAAATTTTCCATTCAAAAAGTAAAATGAAGTTCCTGTCCCAGCGTGCACCCAGACAGTGGTTTTCGACCACATATCAGCATACTCAGGTGAAGTTGAACAACAAATTTTAGGGTATATTTGAAGCTAAAGTAAAACTTTTGTTGGGAAAAGTAAAATGTTATTTTTTTCTTCCAGATTAGTTTAGTTCCTATGAAGAACCTGAAGCTTTAATAAACTTATTGAATGTGTCTTTGAGTAGTTTGAGGGGTGTAGTTTTTAAACTGTCATTTTGGGTGTTTTCTGGCATGTAGGCCCTTCAAAGCAACTTCAAATGTGATGTGATCTGTTAAAAAATTGGCTTTGTAAATTTTGTTGGAAAAATGAGAAATTGCTGATAAACTTTGAACTCTTCTAAGGCAGTGTTCACATGTTTATTTTTTGGTCAGTTTTGCACACCAGGTTTTGTAGGCCATAACCAGGAGTGGATGAAAAACACAGAAGTGCTGACATCTGTCCATTAGGCCACATTCACACGTTGAGTATTTGTTCAGTATTTTACATCAGTATTTACAAGCCAAAAAAAAAAACTTTGTTTCCAAAATTGTGCTGATGTAAAGTAGAAATGTGGGAAATGTTATATATTAACTGTAGTGTGTGATATTACTCTGATTTAAGGATATAAAAATTCAGTTTAAAATTGTGAAATTTTAAAAATTTTCACCAAACTTCAAATGTTTTCCCCAAATAAGCACAAAAAATATTGTCCTAAATTTACCACCAACATGAAGTCCAATATTTCTTAAACATTTTCAGAATCACTGGGATCCGTTGAAGCGTTCCAGAGTCATAACCCCAAAAAGTGACACTGGCCAGAATTGCAAAAAAAAACGACCTGGTCATGAAGGTTTCACCCGCTCCTCACGTTGGCAGATTAGCTGTGCCTTATCTCTGCTGTTGTGTAGGGAGACAGCACTGAATGACCATGCCGTCCCTGAAACCGACTCTCGCTTCTCCCGCTTGGTGTATGCCGCTGTGTGTGCTCACATTTCCTGAAAGCGGCTATGTCACACCTGCATCACCGTCAGCTGACATTGTGTCGACCTAACATCAGAGCAGTGTGCTTGGGGACGAGATTCAGACAGAGCTCTGAGTATGGATGAGCCAAGTCCCAGGGAGCTCTATTGAGGCTAGAATGATCACTACCAAAGCATTTCCAAGGCTAAAGTGCTGCCTTCTTCCTCAGGGTGTGAGCGCAACAGCAGAGATAAGGCACAGGTAATCTGCCAATTTGAGGAGCGGGTACAGAACACAGGATGAAGGTACAGTGATATGCATATTCTGATCTATAATACTAGGGACCTAAACTGGGCGCAATGTGGCATACTATGATCATTAACACTTATAGTGCCAACTGTAACAAATGACCGACATCTACTAAAGTTAATTAGAATTTATTTGTGATATTACTTGATTACAGATTAACGAACAGACCTTGCATTTGATTAAGTTAACTACCCTGCACTTCTAGCCCAGAAGTGGTAAGAGCCTGTAAATTCATCTATTTAACACCCAATCAGCAATAGCACTTACTTTCTCATATATATATGATTTATAGAGCTCAAGATTATAATCACATCATACAGTTGTGGTCAAAAGTATTGACACCCCTGCAATTCTGTCAAACAATACTCAGTTTCTTCCTGAAAATGATTGCAATCACAAATTCTTTGGTATTATTATCTTCATTTAATTTGTCTTAAATGAAAAAACACAAAAAGAATTGTCCTAAAGTCAAATTGGATATAATTCCACACCAAACATAAAAAAGGGGGTGTACAAAAGTATTGGCACTGTTAGAAAAATCATGTGAATGCTTCTCTAATTTGTGTAATTAACAGCACCTGTAACTTACCTGTGGCACCTAACAGGTGTTAGCAATAACTAAATCACACTTGCAGCCAGTTGACATGGATTAAAGTTGACTCAACCTCTGTCCTGTGTCCTTGTGTGTACCACATTGAGCATAGAGAAAAGAAAGAAGACCAAAGAACTGTCTGAGGACTTGAGAAACCAAATTGTGAGGAAGCATGAGCAATCTCAAGGCTACAAGTCCATCTCCAAAGACCTGAATGTTCCTGTGTCTACCGTGTGCTGTGTCATCAAGAGGTTTAAAGCCCATGGCACTGTGGCTAACCTCCCTAGATGTGGACGGAAAAGAAAAATTGACGAGAGATTTCAAAGGAAGATTGTGTGGATGGTCGATGAAGAACCTCAACTAACATCCAAACAAGTTCAAGCTGCCCTGCAGTCCGAGGGTACAACAGTGTCAACCCGTACTATCCGTCGGCGTCTGAATGAAAAGGGAGTGTATGGTAGGAGACCCAGGAAGACCCCAGTTCTTACCCCGAGACATAAAAACGCCAGGCTGGAGTTTGCCAAAGCTTACCTGAGAAAGCCTAAAACGTTTTGGAAGAATGTTCTCTGGTCAGATGAGACAAAAGTAGAGCTTTTTGGGCAAAGGCATCAACATAGAGTTTACAGGAGAAACAAAGAGGAATTCAAAGAAAAGAACATGGTCCCTACAGTCAAACATGGCGGAGGTTCCCTGATGTTTTGGGGTTGCTTTTCTGCCTCTGGCACTGGACTGCTTGACCATGTGCATGGCATTATGAAGTCTGAAGACTACCAACAAATTTTGCAGCATAATGTAGGGCCCAGTGTGAGAAAGCTGGGTCTCCCTCAGAGGTCATGGGTCTTCCAGCAGGACAATGACCCAAAACACACTTCAAAAAGCACTAGAAAATGGTTTGAGAGAAAGCACTGGAGGCTTCTAAGGTGGCCAACAATGAGTCCAGATCTGAATCCCATAGAACACCTGTGGAGAGATCTAAAAATGGCAGTTTGGAGAAGGCACCCTTCAAATATCAGGGACCTGGAGCAGTTTGCCAAAGAAGAATGGTCTAAAATTCCAGCAGAGCATTGTAAGAAACTCATTGATTGTTACTGGAAGCGGTTGATCGCAGTTATTTTGGCTAAAGGTTGTGCAACCAAGTATTAGGCTGAGGGTGCCAATACTTTTGTCCGGCCCATTTTTGGAGTTTTGTGTGAAATGATCAATGTTTTACTTTTTGCTTCATCCTCTTTCGTGTTTTTTCATTGAAGACAAATTAAATTAAGTTAATATTTTAAATTGATTGTACAGCACATATATGTAATAAATGATATGACATTTTAGAAGAACCAACTCTTTTATTATTAATTATTGTCGCCATTGTTATAGTGTTAGCGCCGAGCTGTCACATAAATTTAGTATCTTTAAATAGTCAATTATTGTTAATGCCCGAAATTGCCATGGACAAAAACATCTACCAATAGGTTCCATAACATGATAAGCCAATTTTGCCTGTGCTACAGATTCACACCTCATGGACAGTCCTATCAAGCTTTAAAAAAGTTCCTTAATATTTAACCCCTGAGCAATTCAATGAAATCATGTAAAAGTTTTGGTTTTCACAAAAGGTTAAAATCTCTTTTGGTTCCAAGACCAAAATTTGGACCTAATGCAAACTTCTGTTGCATAAAGCTCCAAATTTAAAACATTGATAAATGAAGTCTCTTTTTAGCTAATAAATGGAGTATCTCTTTCATTGTCCTTTGTCAGCAACTTTCATTTTAATGGAAAGTGAGTTTACAGGGTTACATGATTGAACTATTCAGCCAAGTCAGTGTTGGCAAATGAGGGGCTAAATTATTGATGTTACACACTAATGAATTCTGATGAGAAATAAAACACAGACATTACAATTCAAGTGGTCTATAATTATTTTTGTACTTTACAAGAAATTCTGTTCTTTTAGTTCAATATCAGTTCAGTGAAATAAAAAAAAATTAAAAAAAAGTTATTGATTATGACTGACACCATTAGAAAATACTTTGCATAGATGTTGAGTTAAAAGACATAATGTATCCCAACCTTCACTTATGTTGAGCAAACATTCAAAACGCAGAATATATGTATTCCGACCCAAAGCTGAAACACTGTCTCAATGGCGGAAACACTGCACCTACAAAATTATCTCTCAAAGTGCCAGTTGTGGGGCCTCCATATA
Organism: Allobates femoralis; assembly: GCA_033576535.1. Classification (NCBI taxonomy): domain Eukaryota; kingdom Metazoa; phylum Chordata; class Amphibia; order Anura; family Aromobatidae; genus Allobates; species Allobates femoralis. Next base: position 137,095,506 of record JARQOC010000005.1, on the reverse strand, counting down.
ACTACAGTAATACCTCGGTTTTTGTCGATAATTCGTCCAAAAACTATCAGCGAAAACCGAAACCAACGAAAACTGAGGTCAAGATTTCCATAGGAATCAATGCAAATTCAATTCAATTTGTTCAGACACTCAAAAAACATAGGAAAAACACATTTTAAAGAGAGTAATTATAGTTTTACAATGAAAAATTACAGTACAGTATTGTACAATTTAACACAATTTAACATGTATACTAGTTTTCTAAGCACTCTACGGAAGAAGATGATGAGGAGGGGAGCGAAAGCCTTTTGGCAATAGGGCCAGCGTCAGAGGCATCTTCAGAGGCAGTGGACCAATGCCGCACAAGAAAGCTGTCCAAAGAGGTCTGCTTCTGCCGCCTCTTTACGATTTGCCTAAAATGGGGCAATACATTGTCATTAAACAAATTGCAGACACGCCTGCAACAGTTTTGTCTGTGTGATTTTTCTCCACAAACCCCTGGACCTTACTCCACATGGAGAGGATATCCTACATCTCTGAAGAAGGCACATTCTCCTCTGTCGCCTCTTCCACTAAATCAACTTCTTCATCTGCCGTCTTTTGCACTTCTAGGTGAAGGTCTTGCAGTTCTTCAGTGGTGAGTTCTTCACAGTGGTCCTCTACCAAATCTTCCACATCCTCACAACTCACTTCCAAACCCATCGTCTTCCCCAAATTAACAATTGACTGCACCACATGTGTAGGCTCATCATGCGAAGGCTCAACCCCTTCAGTATCTCTCTAACATTCTGGCCATAATTTCTTCCAAGCAGAGTTCATTGATCTTGATGTCACTCCCTGCCAAGCCATATCTGTGAGGCTAATGCAGATGAGAATAGCGAAATGTATTTTCCAGAACTCTGTTAAGGTCAATTCTGTTTCTGATGTCACTTCAAAGCACCTTTGGAACATTGCTTTTGTATACAGTTTCTTGAAATTTGAAATAACATTCTGATCCATGGGTTGGATGAGGGTTGTGGTATTAGGGGGCAAGAACGTCACTGTGATAAAACTAAACTCCTCCAACAATGTGTCTTCCAGACCAGGAGGGTGTGCAGGAGCATTGTTCATTATCAGGAGACACTTAAGGGTCAACTGATTATCCTGGAGGTATTTTTTCACACTTGGGCCAAATACTTCATTCATCCACTCAATGAAAATTGCCCTTGTGACCCATGCTTTCCTGCTTGCTCTCCACATCACACACAATTTACTTTAAATGACATTGTTTCTGAATGGTACACCAACAATGGCTTAAGTTTACAATCACCACTAGCATTACCACAGGACAAAAGATTTAACCTATCTTTCATAGGCTTATGTCCTGGCAGTCTTTTCCTCCTGTGTAAGGCTGGTTTCACATTGGTGTTCCCCTCCGCAGCGTTCTGTGGAGGGGAACCGCCATGTGAGCGCAGCCAGCACAAGCCCCTATGTTTAAATGGGAGCGCACGGTGCTGCGCTTGACTGCGCAAGACCGTGCGCTCCCATTCACTGCCATATCTGATTTGTACACAGGCAGACGCCTGCGCACAAATCACACACTCTCCTCCGCACCAGGGACGCGACATGTTGCATTCCTGGTGCGGACGAGAGTGTGTGATTTGTCTGCAGGCAACTGCCTGCAGAAAAAACCCATATGGCAGTGAATGGGAGCGCACGGTCATGCGCAGTCAAGTGCAGCACTGTGCTCTCCCATTATAAACATAGGGGCTTGCGCTGGCTGCGCTCACATGGCAGTTCCCCTCCGCAGAACGCTGTGGAGGGGAACGCCAGTGTGAACCCAGCCTTATCAATGTCCTCTTTGGCATTTTCTTCCAAAAGAGGCCAGTCTCATCACAGTTGAACACTTGTTGGGGGATGAATCCTTCAGTCTCTACATAATCTTTGAATTCTGCCACAAATTTTTCCAACCCCAGACTTGTCCGAACTCGGAGCTTCGACATACCTAATAACACTGTGTATGCCAGTGCGCCTCCTTAAATTTTTCGAACCAGCCTCTACTGGCTTTAAAATCAGGAAGTTCAGTAGCACTTAGCCCAGGCATTTTCTTAATGAGATCGGCATACAACAGTTTAGCCTTTTCACATATGATGGCCTCCGAAACAGAATCGCCATTTAACCGTTTCTGATTGATCCAGATTAATAACTGTTCAACATCTTCAATTGTTTGCGATCTCTGTTTCGAAAGAGCACTCACGCCTTTTGCAACATTAGCCTACTTTATTGCTTCCTTTTTCGTCACAATGGAACTTATCGTGGATGGTGACTTCCCATACATGCGGCCGATTTCAGCTATCTTTATTCCACTCTCAAATTTTTCAATAATTAGATTTTTTTATCTCAATCGTGTTCCTGGCCTTCTTCTTTGAAGGACTGCTGACTCTAGAATCTTTCTTTGATCCCACTATGCAGCTAAAAGAAAAGGGTTAACTTATTAGCAGCACATACAGTACAGGATTAGAGTACAGTACTGTACATAGTTACAGTCCAACAGAAAAGGAACCTACGGCTAAGTTTTTTTCTGTACTGTGCTACACACAGTATAGCCTAAGGCAGGCAACTCCTGTATACAGTGTGTGAAGTATACAGTACAGTATACAGTACAGTACTGTATATGCAAAACCATGTACAGTACTGTACATTGTATAAGTCTAAAAACCCTAACAGACACCCATACATTACATTACACATACAGTACTGTTTATACATGACTGTACAGTACTTACAGATGAACAGGTGATGAACAGGGTGCTCACAGTAGCAGGAGAATGCTCTGGTGTGTTTCTGCAAACCAAGCGACGAGGTCACATGACCATTCATGACAACGAAAACCGAAGCAACAAACACTAACCGAGACATTTTTTTCGCAGAAAAAATCGACGATAACCGAACCAGCGATTTCTGAAGTCGACGAAAACCGAGGTATTACTGTATATCTTATATGCTGATCAAAAGTTGTTGCTCTGCTTGTCTGAAACCACAAGCATTTTAGCTCTTTAATGCAATGCAGAAATATGATAACTTGGGAATATGGGAATAGTATTTTTCTCAGTAGTCAAACTTTTTGAATACATGATCATGTTCCATCTGAGAATGTATATTGTTTGAGTGGTAATACCTATCAAAGCATTAGTGGGCATCTAAGGTACCAGCACCCACCAGGTATAAAAGTCATCTGGTGATTGCCAGCATGTTTGTATTAGCCAATAATTGAGAACACATATTCTTTTAAATGCTCATTCACTGATTCTCAGCCCTTTTAAATGGGAAGACTCTCTGCACATAACTGAATTGAAGCTAATGACAAGAACCAGACATACAAATAAAGAATCATACCAGAAGCCTTAATGGGTTAACCACTAATTGAACAACCCCTGTTTTAATGCTGTAGACCCCAAGTAAAATAAAAAAAAATATGCTGAGAACATATTTTGTTCTACAACTTCTATATAATGCTCAGCAATAATAGTGTCTTTTAAGATGTGTAATATGTTCATGCCATAGGCGCTAATATGCACATTGTCACATCAGTGAGGAAGTAGATGAACTCTAGTCCAGTGCCACCTAACAAAGGTAGCAATCCTAAAAGTCATAATTGACTCTCTAACAAGCCTTTTAATATGACTTGGGATTTGTGCCAGATCAGAACCCCAAACTGGAGACGCTGCATTTCGGGGAGATTGCCCCTCATCAGTTCAGTGTGTGGGAATTCTGATCTGGCTGTATGAGAGGCTAAAACGAGGTCTGGGGGACTAGCTATTCTGTTAGGTGACACTAGAGTTCATCTACCTCCACACTGAAATGACAATTTGCATATTTCCCTGACGAGCATTGCGGCTATAAGCCTCCTCAGCCAATAGGCACTAATGCAACCCCATACAATCAAAGATGCAGGCTTTTGAGCTAAGAACTGATAAACAAGCTGAATGATGCCTGTCTTGTCAATTAATTAGGACATGGTGTCTGTGGTTTCCCTAAATAATTTAAAAGTTTTATTCATCTGTCCACAGAACAGTTTTTCATTTAGCCTCAGTCCATTTTACATGTTCTTTGGTGGCAGCATTTCTAGATTGTGTTGATATGGGCAGCATGGTGGCTCAGTGGTAAGCACTGCAGCCTTGCAGTGCCAAGGTCCTGGGTTCAAACATTTATAATGAGTTTATATGTTCTCCCCTTGTTTGCATAGGTTTCCTCCCAAACTCTAAAGACATTCTGATAGAATGCTTAGATAGTAAGTCCTAATGGACACAGTGTTGCAAACATATGTAAAGTGCTACGAAATTAATAGCACTATATTAATGAATTAATATTATTATTATTATATGGCTAAATGGCTTCTTCTTTGCATGATTGAGTTCTAATTTGCAGTTGTGGTTAGAATGTGTTGACACATGATAATTTCTGGAATCATTCCAGAGCCCAAGCAGTTATTTCCATGACACATTATCGCTTGCTTTTATTGCAATGCTACCTGGGAGACCATAGATCACTAGCGTCCAATACCAACCTCCGACCTTGTTCCTTGTACACATGGATATGTCAAGAATCCCTTGAATTTTTTATGATATTATATACTATAGGTGGTGGGATATTCAATTTTATGAAATTGTTCTACAATTTTTAGGCACCGTTGTCCGTTCACAGATTGGTGAACCTCTGCCCATCTTTGCTTTTGAGAGACTCTGCCTCTCTTACATGCTTTTTGTATACACAGTCATGTGTCTTGCATTGAAATTGGACCCTCAAGCTGTTTTAAGTAGTACCACTTACTTTTTCAGCTTTTTGTTACCTACCATCCAACTATTTAAATTGTGTTACTACCATCAATTTCTAAAAGGCATAATTTTTTTCACATTAAGTGGAGAGATGTCTAACTTTCACCTTCTTTTATATGTTTTATGTTCTGGTGTGAATAGAATAGGGCTATAAAAAAATCCAAATAATTGCATTCTTGCTTTCTTACATTTTACACAAAATACCATTTTTTTCTAATTGGGGTTGTACTTTAGAAGTAATATCTGATCAAAGCACTTGTAAGCATGCTGGTTGCCCCTTCCAAATTGTTGGGAAAGTATTAAAAAAAGTAAACCAATATACGATAACCAAAGTGGGACTTATAGCAGAAGCTAGGCATACTAAATAAGAATTTTACCATCTGATATAAAAGTCAATTACATATAGTAATGTTATTTGTCATATAATAAGAAACATACCTATGTGACATGTAGAAGAGAGCAGTAACAGAGATCTATGTCTGTTTCAGGAACCGTTTATATATTACACCCAGTCCCACAGACAGACAATGGGTAATTACATTAAAACATATTTCTAACTGAAGGGCTGAGCTGCTTTCATAAGCTATAATAGTGAATGGTTTATATCAGTGATCAGAATCTGAAGTGAGAATTTATTTTGGTAATTTCCTCATGTCTGTTCTATATTTTATGTGAGGGGTCCACCTTGATTCCTGTCCTTCCTGTCATTCACAGAGGAACACTAGGACAGGAGCTCTTGTAGAGCTCTCCAGAAGAAATCACGATACACCTAAATGCCTTTACACTGGAGTCCAATAACTTTCTTTTCATAAATGATGCTGTCCAATGCATGTAAGCGTATAGAAAAATGATGGAATATAAAATATGTGCAGAGGAGACTGTGGACAATAATAATAAAAAAATAACTTCATTCATCACTTTACTGGGATAAGATGTCTCAAAATGTACTTTCCTCTCTTTCACTTCTTTTAACTAGTGCATAAAGCAGTGGCATAATTCTTAGATAAATGATAGCTTGTCAAGTCGGGAATAATTATCTAAACTTGTGATATCGGTAGTAAGGGTTCCCTTCATCGGGAAGCTTCCAGGTATACCAGAGACCCGGAGTGTACCGCCTATAGTGGTAGACCATGCAGCCATGATTGCATGTGTCTGTATGAATGTGCTCTATGTATAAATGTGTTTGTGAATTATGTGTATAATTATTTGTATGTATGTACGTGCTCTATGTATACATGTATTTGTATGTATGAGCTTTGTGTATTCATGTGTGTGTATGTAGGTGCTCTGAGTATACGTATTATGTAGGGTCTCTATGTGTACATGTGTCTGTATGTATGTATCACTGTCTGTGAGGTGTGAACCCGTGGAAGTGTGTTGCACACATGAAACGGCTGTAGTCCATGGACCTTCCACATCCTCATATCTCCTATCATTTTAAATACCTAAATAAAGGATTGGATTTGACTGGTTAATGAGTGCCACAATTTACCGCCTTTTTTCAAGTCAAATCCGAAGTGTGTTTTCTGTAGTGTGAACCCCATCATCCCAAGTACCACAAATAATATATGTCATCTGCAAAACCACAGATGTTGTAGTAGTGCCATCACTTTTGCTTTTTATTGAACCCTCCTTGTATTATAATGCACCCCTATAGACCTCAATGTATTATAATGCAGCCCCCATAGTCTTCCATGTATTATAATGCACCCCCATATCCCTCCATACATTATAATGCAACTCCCATAGTCCTCCAATTATTATAATGTGCTCCCCATATTCATCCATATATCATAATGCAGCCCCATAGCCTTATATTTATTACTAGCTGTGAGCCCGATGCAAATGCATCGGGTGTCTAGATTATTTTTAAATTTATTTTAAGATTTTCAAATAATAATCCAATTATTCCAATGACATCTTTACACCAACTACATATATTTGTATGGTTGATATCATTTAAGGAAAATTGAACTATTATGTTGTAAGGGTCTTAGAACACAAAGTAGCAACTCGCCCTATACTTTCTATGGGGATTACCGCAACCGCGCCGCAAGTAGACTCGCAATGGCCTCGCGGCCATTGCACGCGCTACACAGCGACTCGCAATGGATCCCCATACAAAGTATAGGGGGACATGCGACAGGTGCGGCGGCTGAGGTAGCGACTCGCAATGGCCTCGCGGCCATTGCTCGCGCTACACAGCGACTCGCAATGAATCCCCATTGAAAGTATAGTGGGACTTGCGGCAGGTGCGGCGGCTGAGGTAGCGACTCGCAATGGCCTCGCGGCCATTGCTCGCGCTACACAGCGACTCGCAATGGATCCCCATACAAAGTATAGGGGGACATGCGGCAGGTGCGGCGGCTGAGGTAGCGACTCGCAATGGCCTCGCGGCCATTGCTCGCGCTACACAGCGACTCGCAATGGAGCCCCATAGAAAGTATAGGGAGACTTGCGGCAAGTGCGGCGGCTGAGGTAGCGACTCGCAATGGCCTCGCGGCCATTGCTCGCGCTACCTCAGCGGTAAATCGCTAAGTTTGTGGCCGAGCCTCTGGTTCTATTTTCGGCCAGCGACTCGCAATGGCCGCTTCGCGGCCATTGCTCGCGCGTGGTGACGTCACATAGTGACAAAGCCACGGCGATTTCGGGGTCCGACACGATTTTTCCTACGGCAATTATATAGTAGATAATACATCTCCATGTATAAGGTAGCCCACAAAGTCCTCCAATTATTATAATGCACCCACCATAGTCCTCCATTTATTGTATGCACTGTCATAGTCCTCTATGCGTTATAATGCACTCCCTATAGTCCTCCATGCATATGGTAGCCCCCATATTCCTCCAGTTATTATAATGCATTCCCCATATTCCTCTATATATCATAACATGGGGCCCCCATAGTCCTATATGCATTATAAAGCATCCTCATAGTCCTCTATGTTTAACATAGCCCCTTTAATCCTAAAATTATTATAATGCACTCCCTTTATTCCTCCATATATTATAATGCCCTCCATAGTCCTCCATGTAATATAATGCACCCTCATATCCCTCTATATATTATAATGCAGCCCTATTATTATTTAATGCACCCCTGTAGTCATTGATGTTAGAGGGGGCAATACACGGTATTAACAACTGGGGTATCTGAACTTTTGATTAGGGTAATTTGGATGTTTTTGGTTGTCAGTATGATTTAAAAAGAGAAAACACAGTAGTTTGACAATAAATGGCTTCACCCAACTACTAACCATCAGTGGAAAAAAAAGTTTTGTGTTATCATTTATATTCTCTAAAAAAAAAGGACAAGAAAGCAAAATATCTGCCGGGGTATGTAAACTTTTGAGCACAACTGTATGATTGATTCATTGATTATTTATTATATGGTATGTGGGGTTCTCTGATGAATTACAATTTGTACTGTGTCTCTTTAAAATGTTTTCATATTTTTCAATAGATTAAAATTAGAATAATTTATTTTATTTTGGCCTTTACTCAAAATTTTGTAGGATTTTGCTTTTTTGCATGGCCAGATATAGGCATTGTTTATTGTTTCCTTATTGATGCTGTATTACTTCTTTTCACTATAGGTAGATATTGTATTATCACAAGTCATTTTAATAAAATTGCTATAGCTACTTTTAAAGCATTCGCATTGAACAGAAGTTATTCTTCATTTTTTATTATTTTACATAATTGGTAAATCTTTTCTGTATAATCATATAGATTTTGTGAATAATTTAAAAATCCTTTGTTCATAATGTTGATTGCTCTAAGAGGGAGAAACAAGTTTATCTTGTAGTTGTGATACCTTTTAATGGCTAACAAAAATAAAATAATTGATGTTACAAGGCAATCTTTCAAGACGTCTCAGGTCTCTTCATCAGGCATGGTATGACAAAATATTGAAAGAAACTCAATATGTACATGAACAACTAGAGCAGACACAAGGTATAATGAATGGACATTTAAATAAATAAACAAAACATAGCCTGGATAGGATCTGCAATCAGCCAGGCTTAATGATGTAAAAGTTTTTATGACACTAATTTATATGTAAACCTGGGGTCTTCAGACTTCAGTGTCTTTGAAAAAAATCCTTCAGATGTTATATTGAACCATAAATCCATTAGATACCGTAGGTTTAACCCTTTTTAGATGCAGTCGAAAGTTCTAATGACTTGGATTCACAGACCCTTCGATGTTTCTGCAATTTTAAATAACCTCTCAAAAACTTTCATATTTTCATTGTTATGTCCTTAACCACAAAAATGTTTGGCTACTGGTAAATGGATTTTTTGTCTGTAATTGTGTGACGATGAGACCTCATCGTTACTCCTAGCCGTTGTCCTGTCTCCCCAACATAAAAAGTCCCCACAGGACATATAGTGCACATAATTAAATGCCCAACATTGGAGAAGAGCATGTGTATGTTCCAGGAATCTTATAATCCTGGTGTGTGTTGGGGACCTGTATCCTGTCTTTGGTCTCTATGTGAGTGTAGCGCCCCTGTGAATCGGTCGCTACAGTAATGCCGCACCAACTCCACAGGTATGGGGTCACCGCTCTCAGGTTAGAGGGGTTCACAAAGCCAAGCCACAAACACTGCACTGAACACCATCCTGACACCAGGACAGGGAATCCTAGGTGGACCTATTTTTGAGGGAGGGCCTCGATCCTCAGGCTGGAGAAGGGAAGTGGTAGAGGGGGTGGGAGAGAAGAGAGGAGTTGAGAGTTAGTGGATTAGGGAGAAGAAGTCCTAGGGGACACAGGAGTGAGGAATCATCAGTGGTGTCCTGAATCCACCACCGGCTGGAGGTGAGTGGAGGGACAAGGTTGGAAGAGGGGACCCGACCTGATCTATTGGAAGGACTATACGCCTTAGCTAGGAAAACTTGAGGCCTTTAGATTGCAAGTCCAGTGGCCAAATCTGTGGACCCATCCAGGCACATTGGCTATATGGGGGTCAGAGGATGTGCCTGGCTGTCGCTCGATAGGGCCCGCAGCCACCTGCCGTGGGATGTGGTAGGCCATGAAGACGCAGGAAAGATCAGCGTGGTAGAGAGTTAACTAGGAAAGGCTGATGGAAAGGTGTCTTCGTGGAATCCCCCCGAATTCGGCCAAAGGGAGATCGGCTCTTTACTATGTGTAGACGCTGCTGTCTCTGGATGCCCGTGCAAGGTACATATTGAGGTGGATGAATGGCATCCGCATGGCTGCTGTAGAGAAGAGACTGCAAAATCAGACATCCACCCCTTGGCCTTTGCCCCTGTCTGTAGCCATACTTGCTGTGTTTATGGACCTGAAGGACAGGCTGATGGAGGAATGGGGATAAGCAAGGTAAGGTTCTGAAGCTGAGTCCAACCAAGATGCCAAGATGATGGGGGTTCCGACCCCCCCAGGCTGTGGGACAGGACCATGGTTCAGCATCAGTGACAGAGGTCTGCCTGGACGAAACCACATTGGTAGAGGTAGAACTGCAGTCTGCCCCCATGTGCTGAGTGCCCACCTAATCTGTGACTACTACTCTTGTTGGGGCGCAACCCTGGACTGCAGCTCCTGCCCAAGATAACCGGGCAGATGACATAATGACTGTGCAGGTGGAAGCTTCTAGTGGCTTGGAGAAGGAGCTGGAGGGACCCGGCCAGGGTGATTCGCCTTATTCCACAGCAACAGTGCAAAGAAACAAGGGGTGGTACTCCTTGGCGCCCTGGTACTGTACCCACCCCTCTCTGGGAAGTGCTGGGAGAAGCAGGGTCCCGGGCCAGAAATGAGGCTGCCCAAAAGGAAGTCAAGTGTCAGGTGACTGGCCGTGACTTACCCAGGAGAACAGGAACACAGTGATCCAATTTAACAACAGGAGAGGCTTTGGCTTCATTAGGGATGAAGGGTGCCCTAAAGACATTTTCGTGTCCTACAAGGATGTCCTCCCTGAGGGAGGTAAGTGAATAGAGCGTTCCTTGTACGTGGGTGACTTGGTGGAATACACAATGTTTTGGGTCAACAAGGGGTGGTTTGCCAGCCGGGTAATCAAGCCAGCCCCAAGGGCATGCCATATGTCATTGGACTGCACTGCCTGTGCCTTGGGCAAGTTCACCTCTGTCATACCACAGAGATTGCCAGCTCGGGAGGTAGACGAGGTCTGTGTTAGTCACCAGGCTACACAAGTGACAGTCGACGCTACCTTAAACATGCCTGTGTTGCATGTCATATTAGTCATATTAAAGCTTGTTGGAAAGCGATTATGACTTTGAGGAGCTGCTTAATTGCGGCACTGGAGTTTCTCCACTTCCTTAAAGAAGTGCAAATTTGCATATATCTGAGAGGAGGGAAGTGGCTACAATCTCCTCACCTACTTCACTGTCTCCATAAGGTAGATAGCAAGTTCCCAGACCTTGTCTTAGCCTACTCACACAGCCAGATCAGAATATCCCACACACTACACTGATGAGGGGCAGATATCCCGAAACGTAGCGACTGTAGTTTGGGGTTCTGATCTGGCACAAATCCCTTAGTCATATTAAAAGCTTGTTAGAAAGCGATTATGACTTTGAGGAGCTGCTTATATGCGGCACTGGAGTTTCTCCACTTCCTTAAAGAAGTGCAAATTTGCATATATCTGAGAGGAGGGAAGTGGCTACAATCTCCTCACCTACTTCGCTGTCTCCATAAGGTAGATAGCAAGTTCCCAGACCTTGTCTCAGCCCACTCACACAGCCAGATCAAAATATCCCACACACTACACTGATGAGGGGCAGGTACCCCGAAACGCAGCGTCTGTAGTTTGGGGTTCTGATCTAGCACAAATCCCTTAGTCATATTAAAAGCTTGTTGGAAAGCGATTATGACTTTGAGGAGCTGCTTAAATGCGGCACTGGAGTTTCTCCACTTCCTTAAAGAAATGCAAATTTGTGTTGCATCGACACGCAACAGTAATCTGGTGATGGTTGGATGCCCCCAGATCCTGGCTATGTCAACTGCTGGCAGCACTAACAGTCTAGCCAGCACTGAAAATTAAGATGTGAAAAAGCAGAATTAACTGTCCTCTTTCTAATGTAAATAGTTAGAATAATGCGTAACGTGTAGAATAACCTGGCTAGGTGGTAACCCTTGTAGAGTTTAAAATTTGAAGGTTGTTTTTGCAAATGGACAGTATGAATCACAGGACTATGTGTGATCAGGACAATTCAGTGTATATAGTTTGCACTTCTTATCATGCGCATTGTTGATTATTAAACCAGCATAGCGAGGTGCTTGTAGCACAAAAAGCACTTTGAAACGTAACCTGACCACTAAATAACCGTCTGGCGTGGCTGAAGAACTTGGTCCAACGTATGGTCCTGTGTCTTATAGCCACGTCCAAGGCCGAAGTTTATAGTGGGTTGAGGCGGTTCTCAACAGGTGCCTTTGAATCCTATGAGGAAACAAAACACGGCCGGCTAGGGGCCCTTGCAGAGAGATGCGCCTCCCATAAAGGGAAGATGTTGATGTTACTGTTTTTTTTTGAACCATCATTTTTTTTTATTGTTTTTTTTTTTTTTTTTTGTTAACAAAAGAGGTGATACAATGTCAGTTATGACTATACAATAACATGAAATATCAAATGATAACACTAAGTATTCATAACATTGCTTGTCATAGTTATTAAACAGCAACATCCGTTCAATAACAAACTTTTCGAAAATAGTAACTAGTTCCCCTTAAACCCACCCTCCACCCTTCCTAGAGCCCAGTACTGCAGTTAGAATATTCATTTGGCTATGCTGTGTGTTATTTCAAGGTGATTTTATGTCTGAATTATATATTTAAGTCTACCCAGTGAATCACCTAATTCTTCGTTGGCATACCATGCTGAGGACCTATGTGCCTCCATAAGGGTTCTTATTTCAGCATCAGTGAACTCTAATTCAATAAATCGTCTCCATGTAAGAAAGAATTTTGGTGTTAATTTGCTAGGGTTACTCAAAGCGTCTAAGGATTCGATTGCAAGGACCTTTCGCAGCGAAGCTTTGATCTGTGTTAGGTCAGGAGGTCTATCATTAAGCCAGAACTGCAACAAGAGTCTCTTTGCAGTTATTGCAATATAATGGAATAATGCATGTGGTGGTTTCCTTCCCGTCACGTTACCCTGGTAGTGGAAAAGCCATAATAATGGGTTCAATTTTTCTAGCCCCTCGCACATACCACTCGCCCACTGTTCAACGAGTTCCAGTAGGTTCTAGATGCAGGGCAGGACCATAGGCCATGTTCTAAATCTGTCCTGTATGCCTTACATTTAGGGCAATTTACCCACCTCTCCTGTTTACCTGGCGTCGATGGTATATTAAACGCTTGTATTATCCCATGGATAATCCTGAATTGGGAGTCTCTCCAGCGTTCGTTATGTATATAACGTCTGCAAGTCCCCCATCCCTCTATTATCTTCTGTGTGAGGTCTGGGTCTTTTATGTGTTTTTTCCACTTTGTGAAAAGAGTCACCTGTTTTGCAGGACGCAAATATGTTTGTAGGGTAGCATAAAGAGAGGTGATGGATATCTCTTCCTCTTTCATGGTCGTCAGCTTAGACCACGTATTGTCGCTGACTTCTCCTGAGATATCTCTCAGCTGTGAGAGGAGGTAGTGGTGTATCTGGCGGTATTGCATGACTTGAAAACGAGGGAGATTATAAGTCTGTATGACCTCGTCTTCAGTCATCCATGATGTTACTGTTTTGATGAGCACATGAAAAAAAAATTTTTGTATGTTCTATGCTTAACATTTTAATGCCTGTTTTTCAGCCCGCGGATGTGCTGTGCTTTGCCAAGGGAGAATGTAGTGCCCCTACTGATAGGTTGCTACAGTGATGCCACACCAACTCTACATGTGTGGGGTCACCGCAACCAGGTGAGAGGGGTTCGCAAAGCCAAGACACAAACACTGCACCCAACACCATCCTGACACCAGGCCAGGGTATTCTGGGTGGACCCTATTTTGAGGGCCCGATCCTCAGGCTGGGGAAGGGAAAAGGTAGAGGGGGTGGGAGAGAAGAGAGGAGAGGAGTTGACAGTTAGTTGATTAGGGAGAAGGAGTCCTAGGGGGCCCAGGAGTGAGGAATCACCCGTAACGCCCAAAATCCATTGCCGGCTGGAGGCAAGTGGACGGACTAGGTTGCAAGAGGGGACCGGCCCTGATCTTTTGGAAGGACTGTACGCCTTAGCTAGGAAAATCAGAGGCCTCCAGATTGTAAGTCCATTGGCTGAAGCTGTGGACCCATCCAGGCACAGTGGCTATACAAGGTCAGAGGATGTGCCTAGCTGTCGCTCGACAGGGCCCACAGCCGCATGCTGTGGTATGTGGTAGGCCACGAAAACGCAGAAAAGATCAGTGTGGGAGAGAGACAACCGGGAAAGGCTGATGAAAAGGTGGCTTGGTGAAGCGGCCCAGAAGCAACTGAGAGCTGGCCAAGCTGCATCCTGGGAGAGCACAGCACCAGGCTGACCACCAAGTAAAAGTTACCGAACTGCATTTCTGGTGTCCTCCAGTTATTGCAGTGCCTTCCCTGCTACCTCCCGCATAACATCATCACTGCCCCCATCATCTTCCAGTGATTGATCTTCTATCCCTGGGACTCCACTCCACCTGTGGGGATCGATACCATCCCAGCTGCACTACCATCTGCCCCAGCGGTCATAATCTGCAGCATTGGCCATCTCTGGCCGAACATCATAGGGGCATCACAAACTTTTCCCTGTAAATATCCAACTTACTGCGCGCCTTGGGTCACAGAGTCAGGTCACAGCCACCGTGACCTCCCAAAGAACTGACTGGCCTGGATACCGAGTAGCTCACAACCCTAGTGGGCATCGCATGAGCACAGGTCTTGCAGCACTTCACATTGCATGGATAAGTTCCTCTTGGTGTATCTGAGGGCATCGAAATTCGGATCATGATGTTTCTCAAATTGGGAGGGTTGCATGTTGCATAGCAAGGGAGGGTCTTTGAATATTATTTTTAGTCGGTCATCCTTGTGTAGGATATGGTGATGTTTCCTGGCAGTTTTCTTCAGTACCTCAAGCTGTGGGTTGTAGGTCATCACCAGAGGAACACAATGGTTTTCTTCTTTTTCTCTGTATTGGAGTGCTTGACTTCTAGGGATCCTTGTGGCCTTAATGATCTGATCATCAATGGAGGTGGGGTGGTGGCCTTTGTTTAAAAATGTATTTTTTAGGTCGTTTAAGTGTTTTTCCCTGTCCGCTGGGTTGGGGCAAATACTATTATATCTGAGGGCCTGGCTGTAGACAACGGACTTTTTAATGAGGTTCGGGTGAAAACTGTCCCTATCTGAGGTATATGGGCCGGTCAATCGGTTTCCAATACACCGATGTCAGGAATGAACCATTTAAAATTTTTATGGCGTTATCCAGGAAGTTGATTTCTGTTTTTGAGTGGTCCAGTGTCAGGTTTATGGTGGGATGAAATTTGTTGAAATTGTCATGGAATTTGAAAAGTTCATGTTCAGTCTCAGTCCAGATTATTAAGATGTCATCAATGTAGTGGAAGTAGGCCAAGGGTTTGATGGGGCAGGAGGCTAAAAAGTCATTTTCCAGTTTAGTCATGAAAAGAATGCCATACTGGGAGACTATTTTGCTTCCTATAGTGGTTCTGGTGCGTTGTAAATACAGTTCTTCACCAAAAGAGAAAATGTTGTATGTGAGGATAAATCTGGTGAGCCTCAGTACTAATTCAAAAGGAATCCCATTGACTTAAAGAAACATTCAGCAGGCAGTAAGTCCATCTTCGTGTGGGATGTTAGAATATAAGGATTCCACGTCCATGGTGGCTAAGATGGTACTCTTGGGGAGGGAGCCTATTGTAGATAGCTTATTTAAAGGTTCATTGTGTCCTGTATAAAGCTGTCTTTCTTCCTTACCAATGGTTTAAGGACATTTTCTACCCACCCAGAGATTCTTTCAGTGAGTGTTCCCACCCCTGAGATAATCGGTCTTCCTGGGTTACCTGGTTTATGAATATTGGGAAGCATATAGAAATCTCCCATCCTTGGATCGTCAGGTATTAAGTCCGGAAGGTTTGTGAATCCGTACCCAAACATTTGATGAGGGGGGCGTGTCCTGGCCATGGAGGGAGAGAGTCACTAGTTAGTGAGCTCTGTCCCCTCGGCTCTCCTTCCATCAAAAATCAGCCCACCAGCCTGGAAGATTTTATCCTAATGCCGATGAGGAGGAAGAGCAACCGCAGAGCTGCGTCTCCAGCCCACTCAGGCCCAAATCACGCTCAGATAACCTGGTATCTGAGGAGTTCTTCTGGGCCCCCCCGGACGCTGCAGGCCTCAAGATGGCGGATCCCGCTCCCAGACCCGCGACAATGGCGCCGAGCGCGGGACAGAGCCCACAAGCACCCGATCGCACGGCTGCTTCAGCGGTGAGTCCCCACCTTCCCCTCACCGGAGGTCCCGAAAGGGAGCATCGGGAAGCAGCGGCGGGACTGCATAGCCCCTCGGCCCCTGGGGATCCACGAGTGGGAACACCGGAGGCCCCCAGACCTGCTCCCGCGGCTGGAGATATGGAGGAGACAGAGGGACAGGGTGGCAGCCGGGAGCCGGTGACGCCTGAGGCTCAGAGCAACAAGGGAATCGGGACGGAGGAGCTACAGCCACAACTGCTTCAACATCTCAGCCCAGGGATGGCACATAGCTCCACAGCACCTACATATAATGTTATGCCTGGGCTGCAATGTACAGGATGGCCGTATTACCCAGGGACGCAGACCTGGCAGCAACCCCCTCAGGTAATGGAACCTATTGGAAATATGGGGAACCCTCGGCACCTTCCTCTCCAAAGGGGCCCCAATTATGGACACCAGACAGGGGGAATGATCATGAACAACATGGGCCAGCTTGTGGAACATACTGAGACCCCCCAAGAAGCTGCCACTCTGAGGGGAGACGAATGGGAGATGTTTAAGGCCCGCATCCTTAATATTCCCACTAGAGAAGAGCTGGCGAACTTTGTAGTCAAAATGGAGGCATCCATCAGAGCAACCACTAATGAACTTAGGGGGGAGGTCCGAGGGGTTTCTGACAGAGTATCTCAGTCTGATGCCAGGGTCGAGGCCCTAACTGATCGGGTTAGGAAACTGGAGGATACAGTGGTCTTTCAACGCTCTCAACAAGAGGTATTCTTAGATTCATTGGAGGACATTGAAAATCGTGAGAGGAGACAAAACATAAGAGTCCGGGGGCTCCCTGAACTGATTACCCCTGACGTTCTTGGGAAAACGTTACAGAGCCTGTTTAATTCCATCAGAAAGACCCCACAGACATGACTATAGAATTTGATAGGGCTCACAGATCCCTTGGCCCACCCCCAGCAGAAGGGGCGCTCCCCCGCGACGTAATTTGCCGCCTTCACAAATACCGAATTAAGGACGATATCCTGAATAAGGCGAGGAAGTGTGAGGAGATTACATTTCAAGGATATAGTATCCAGCTGATGGCGGACCTGTCCAGGAGAACTCTCCAGAAACGGAGGGCATTGAGACCCCTTTTGAATCTTCTCAGACAACATGATTTGGCATACTCATGGGGTTACCCATTTCGCCTCCAAGTGCGACAGGGAAATGTATCTGCGTACCTGAGCCACCCCAGGGAGCTCCAAGGATTTCTTCAGGCCCTGGACTTACTGGACCCGGGTCTCCAGTTCCCTGACTGGCCATCAACAGCGCCCGACAATTTCTTTTACACAGCCACACAACCTGGACGAGCTTCCCGTCGCAGAAGGAATGGCAGATCCAGGAATCGTAGACGGAGGAGGCCCAGTGAGGATGACCGGGAAGAGGATGGGTGACATTTTGATTTGTCTTTCTCTTTCTAAGATGCTTATAGCTCACCTAATCGTCCTCTAGTAAATAATACAGCTGGACGCTTTACTAAAAATGTATACTACTAATAAGATCTTCCTCTATATACTTCATATGGACTAGAATCTTTATCTAATGCCAAGGACAATGACAAATTACGATAGGGGTTTGGAGTGTTTCCCCACAATCTCCTTTCCTTACCCTCTAGATCTTTCCCTTCCCCCCCCCCAATTTCCCTCCCTCCCTCAACCCCTATTCCTTACCTACCCTCCATCAACCCGCACACCAACCCTATATTCTCTCCTTAAGGTCCTTATTTGTTCTGAGCCCATCAGGGAATCCGTTGTATTTTCCGCATTGTTCTCTAGTTTATTAACAACTTGGTGTAAGAAAAACATCGTTAAACACACAAGTAGTTTTTACGTTTTTCTCTCCTCTGAAATATGCTTTATTTTTTTAGGCTGGTGATAAGTAGACGTGTTAGATGTACGGTTTATGGAGGGGGCTGGGGGGACTCTATTTCACTTTTTTGCTGTGTTATCTTAAACCGCTATAGAATCTGTAATCCTTTCGGCAGACTTCCGTAGCGGATCTAGAAAATACCCTCTCCCACCAGGAAAGGTAGCTCCCCACGGGGACATCGTATTCCCTTTTAGAATACGATATTTAAAATTAAAGATTTTTCCCCATAAGTCTGTGAGACAGATTTTGCGTCGTCCAGGGGTCTCTTTCTCTCTTCGCTCACTTTCTTCTCTTTGTCTTTCTCTCTATTTCTTTCCATAGAGGGGTGGGGGTGAGGTGGTTGATATATAGAGGTTGAGATAGCCTCTAGGTAAGAGAGACAATGGGGTCCTTGAAAATTGGGTCCCTGAATGTGAGGGGTTTTAACACGCCACAAAAGAGGCATCAGGTCATGTATGATATGCATAAGAAAGGTGTACAAGTGTTATTCCTCCAGGAGACACATTTTAAAGAAGGTCACGTTCCTTCCATCAGGGAGAAACATTACACTAATTGGACTCACAGTACTAATCCCGAAGCTAGAACCAAGGGGTGTCGGTGGCCTTTCACCGGGGATTGCCCCATACACTACTAGACTCTAAAATCGACTCGGGTGGACGCTACATCTTTCTTAAATTAAAGATAGCAGAGAATCTAGTGACCCTGGTAAACTGGTACCTTCCTAACAGGGAGCAGACGAGAGTGTGCAGAGCCTTACTACTTAAGCTGGCAGACTTTGCCGAGGGTCAAGTAATAATAGGTGGTGATTTTAATTTTGTCTTCGATCCATCCATAGACTCCACGTCGGGCAGATGGGCAGCTCCACCTAAGAGAATGAAGGCACTCCGGGATCTCCTGCGTAGGTTGCAGCTGGTGGACGTGTGGAGGATCCTCAACCCTAATGGTAGAGACTACTCTTATTTTTCAGGGGTCCACCAATCGTACAGCAGAATAGATTTATTCCTGGTCAGCCACGGGGTTCTCTCTTGGACTCCAGACGCTACCATGGGTAATATAGTATTATCTGACCATGGTCCCGTCTTTTTGTCCTTGGAGATCCCGGGGATGACCAAAAGAGAGTGGACCTGGAGATTAAACAGTCAACTTTTGAAGGACGCTAACTGCCTGGCTGATTTAAAGGCAGATATCGCCTTATTCAATCAAACACATGCACAGGACCCCACGCCTCCGCCGCTGCAATGGGAGGCCTTGAAGTGCATACTCCGAGGCACTTTAATCAGGCACGGCTCCAGATTAAAAAAACACAGGTCAGAACAAATTACCAAATTGCTACATAAGATTGACCGTCTAGAATCAGAACATAAGACCTCACGGGATGGAGGACTACTGGTGGAGCTAACCAAGACTAGAGTGGAACTACGTAACTTCCTAGACGCTAGGTTCGAACAGATCTCTGAAAGGTCCAGGGGCTTTTTTTATAAAAAGGCGAACGTGAGTGGGAGACCTCTGGCCAGGTTGTTACACCCTAGATCGGGACCCACTTATATACAATCGATTAAGAGCCCTTCAGGGAGGCTGGTACATAGAACAAACGAAATATCGAAGGTGTTCCAGGATTTTTACACAAATCTATATAACCTGAGGGGGAAATTTGACGACATGGATCCAGGGGCATTGACAAACAAAATACGATCTTACGTGGAGAAGGTGGGGATCCCATCTCTGTCTGATGAAGATAAGGAGCTTTTAGAGGGGATGTATCGATGGAAGAACTCAACGAGGTAGTCAAAAATACCTCGACTTCTAAAAGCCCAGGTCCAGACGGCTTCACGCCCATTTTTTACAAAACGTTGCTCGGTGAATTGCTGCCTCACATGCTCTCCTCCTTCAGAGCCGTTCTGGGAGGAGATACTTTTCCCCCACAAGCGCTGGAGGCGCACATATGTGTACTGCCTAAGCCAAACAAGGACCCCTGTGAGGCGGCAAGTTACCGACCTATCTCACTAATCAACGTGGACGTGAAGCTATTTGCAAAACTCCTGGCAGATAGATTATCTTCGAGACTTTCATCCATCGTCCACCTCGACCAAGTGGGCTTTGTGAAGGGCCGTGAGGCGCGGGACAACATTCTCAGATCCTGTATGCTCATCGAGAAGGCTAGAATGTGGAAGTCCCCTCTATGTCTGCTTTCCATCGACGCAGAGAAGGCCTTTGACAGGGTCCACTGGGGATTCCTAAAAGAGGCTCTAATCCAAGTTGGATTGGGCACCAGGTTCATGAACGGGATTTCCTCTCTTTATTCGTATCCCTCTGCCAGGGTCCGCATAAATGGAGGACTATCAGGAACGTTTCATGTTAAAAATGGAACGAGACAGGGATGCCCTCTTTCCCCTCTGTTGTATGTGATCGTGATGGAACACCTAGCAAAGGCCATAAGAGACAACTGTGACATCCATGGGCTAGTGGTGGGAGATGTTCATCATAAAACTGCCCTTTTTGCAGACGACGTACTAGTATATGTCGCTCAGCCTCTTGTGACTTTCCCCTCCTTGCTGCGGGAATTTGAGATATTCGGTGGACTCAGCAATTTTAAAGTCAATTATTCAAAGACAGAGGCGCTGAACATCTCTCTGCCAACGGCTGAAGCAGCCAAGGCTGCACGGGATTTTCCCTTTCGGTGGAGGGCAGACTGTCTCGTCTACCTGGGAGTTAGTCTCCCGGCCGACTTATCCAAACTTTTCCAGTTGAACCATCAAACCTTGTTACATAAAGTAGGGGATCTATTGGAGACATACAGACCCCTGAAGTTGTCTTGGCTAGGTAGGATCCATGTCGTGGGAATGGACATTCTCCCGAGGTTTCTATATATATTCCAGGCAGTCCCAGTGTGGCCTGACAGAGCATTTTTTCGCACCATCAGGTCGGCGATTATACGCTTCATTTGGAATGGTAAAAGGGCAAGGGTTAGCTTGAGGAATTTGGTCGCCCCTAAGGAGCAAGGGGGAGCAGGGCTCCCAGATATTCGCAGGTACTGTCTGGCAGCCATCTTGGTTCGCCTCATAGATTGGCACTTCAGATCAGACTCTAAGCAGTGGGTACAAGTGGAGCAGGGAGACATCTCAGTCCCTCTCCGCAGCTTACAATGGCTCACCCGAGAGGCTGTGTCATCCCTGGGCCCTTTGCCTAATTTTACAACTGAAGCACTTAAAGCATGGCAGATAGCAAAGAGAGAGTTGAAGGAGACTCAATACGATAGTTCTTTGACCCCAATTTTTCACAACCCGGCCTTCCCTCCTGGGATGTCCAACCGAACTATTTTGGGTTGGAATGAATCAGATGACACTAGAATTGGACAGGTCTTGACAAGAGGTGAGCTCCCTTCCTTTGAGATGCTCCAATTAGCTACCCCACAAACCAAACTCAAATGGTGGGAATATTTGCAGTTGAGGTCCTATACGAGATCTCTTGCAATTCCAAAGACCACAACAATGACACTCTCCATGATGGAAGAGATTTTTGCAGCCGAAGGAGCTCCATTGAAAGGGATTTCGACAATCCAAAGGACACTGTCCAGACCTATAAATGCGGTAAACACGGGATACCGGAGGGCGTGGGAGGAAGAATTGGGCAGGACAATATCCGATTTAGACTGGGAAAAAAGCTTCCTCATGGCTCGCAAAACAGCAGGCTCATGCGATGCCATGGAAAAAAGCCTCAAGCTGCGGTACAGGTGGTATCTTACCCCTGATAGGATACATAAATTTGCTCCAGACACCTCACCACTATGTTGGAGATGCAGAAGCGAGAAAGGTACTATGTTGCATATATGGTGGAGCTGCCCTCTGATTCAGGAATTCTGGGTCAAGATATTCCGAAACTATAATATGGTAACAGGAAAAAACCTGATAGGCAATCCTGACATGGCCCTACTGTCTCTGCTCCCTGGCTCTTGGAAGGCGCAAAGGAAAGATGTCCTCCGATTTTGCATAGCCGCAGCCCGCAGTGTGATCCCCCGCCATTGGAAGGAAGGTGACCCCCCTTCTATTTCAGAATGGTACTTGGAAATGGAAAAGCTTCGCAGATACGAGGAATTGTCGGCTGACTTTTCCCAGACCCAACACGTATACGTATCCACATGGACTGAGTGGGTCATATTCAGAAACGCCCCTAATTTTGGTGATTTCTTTACCTGAACATTCGGGGACTCATTGTTGGTGTCTCGTTCTCCCTGAAATCAGCTGGGGGGATACATCACCCGCTACTCCCTCATAACCATGTCTTTTTTTTTTTTTTTTTTTCTCTTCTCTTTTTTTTTTTTGCTATCATGCTTCCCCTCTCCCTTTTTTCTCCTATTTACTTTTTCTTATATCTCTTATTCCTCTACACTTCTAAACTCCTGGACGAACATCAAAATAAGGTTATATGAACCAATAAGTGGTTAAACATATAACCAAGGAAAGATATTTCATGTCTGGTATAGACATATCCCTCCTATGGTAATAGAAGGAGGGCATCATATAGTGTAAATAGAACGAAAGGAGGGAAAATACTGTACATCTAGGCACCACTCGATGACGACTTGATGTGATATTTGGCTTTGCTTAAGATTGTATTATTTCTTATCCATTCGAAAATTCCGCAATGTCATTTTCTATGTAATTGTTGTTATTCTAATGAAAATTTCAATAAAACATATTTACCCCAAACATTTGATGAGTCTTCTCAACTCCCTCATATATTTTGGAGTTGGGTCCTCATCCAGTTTGGTGCAGTACTATATATCCATTAGCTGTCTGTGTGCTTCTTTAATGTAGTCCTTTGTATCCAGGAGAACAATGGCCCCCACCTTTGTCTGCAGGCTTAGTGACCTCCCTGTTGTTCTTCAGGCTATGAATTGGATTTCTGTCTTGCACACTGATATTAGATGTTTCTGGGGTTTTTTAACCAGTATTGTAGATCGTACCAAATGTCTGAATGAGTCAATATATTGGTCCAAAATGGTGTTGCGGCCAGAATGAGGTGTCCAGTCAGTGGTTTTCTTGTTACTTAGTTCCACTTGTGTTTGGCTGCTTAGAAGCCTCAAGTTTTCTTTATCATCAAAGAACTCCTTCAGTCTCAAGCTCCAGAAGTATTCTTCCATATCACTACACAGTTCAGTTTTGTCTAGAGATTTTGTGGGACAAAATGTGAGACCTCTAGAAAGCATACTGAGTTCTAAATTTGTGGGTTTGTGAGATGACAAATTAATAACACAGTTGACAGTACTGTTTCAAGCATGTAATGCTCGTTCAAACTCACTTGTGGCAAATAACAGGTGTGGGAAATATTGTAGCATGTTAATGTTTTCTTTTAAAAGATATGATGCTGCAATAACTTAGTTTGACCACTAGAGGTCACCACTGAACAAGAGAAGAAAGCACTGGAAACAGGAAGTAGTAGTTAGACTCAAAGACTCGTGAGCAATGATGAGCGAGTATAATCGTTACTATTCACTACTCGCATTATGTGTCTGTGTGTAGAACACTAAGCATGGCAAATAGGAGAACTACAGAGCAATGGTGGTCAGGCGCCAGAATTGGAAGCTGGGAATACAATTTTCTTTAGCAAGTAAATTCTTTATTCATCACAACGAGTTTCGGCGGTAAACTGTGCCGTCTTCAGATAACACCTGATAAAGGAAGAGTTTACTGCCGAAATGCATTGTGATGAATATAGAAGTTACTTGCTAAAGATAATTCTGTCCCCGGCTTCCAATTCTGGCAGCCGACCACCATTGCTATGTAGTTATTTTATTCATTAATTGTTCTTCTCTGAGGGAGAAGCGGACGGATCTGTAAGGAGTTGGTTGTCTCTCCACAGTACAATAGGACCTGCAACTGAAGGACCTGTGGTGATGTCACCATAATGGTACTGACCCACCACTGAACCCAGAAGCGCTGACAGCATTTGGTGTGTGAAAGACACAGCAAGCTCCATACCGTGGTTGTGCAACGCTTGATATACACTTCCAAATATACCTCCACTTGATCACCGGGTATCATCCTAGGAGTACCATCCTGTTCCTCCCTTTTGTCTCCTTACACTAAGCATGAAGAACAGGAAGAGGAAAGGTGAACTGTCAGAGGACTTAAGAACCAGAATTTTTGGAAAATATCAGCAATCTCAGGTTATAAATCCATCACCTGAGATCTTGATATTCCTTTTCTCACAGTGCGCAACATTATCAGGATGTTTACAACTAATAGCACTGCATCTAATCTCCCTGGACATGGACGGCAGAGACAAATTAATGAAGGGTTGCAACGCAGGATAGTCCAGATGGTCGATAAGCAGTCCCAATCAAGTTCCAAAGAAATTCAAGCTCCCCTGCTGGCTCAGGGTGCCGCAGTGTCAGCATGAACTATACGTCGACATTTGAATGAAATTAAATGCTGTGGCAGGTGACCCTGGTGGATCCCACTGCTGACACATTGACATAAAAAGGTAGAATGCAGTTTTCCAAATTCCTTCTAGGAAAGTGTCTTGTGAACAGATGAGACCACGATAGAGCTCTATGATAAAGCACATCATTCTACTGTTTACTGAAAATGGAATGAGGCCTACAACGAAAAGAACATAGTAACTACAGTCAGATATGTCAGATAAGGAAGGTTACGACATCGATCTTCTTTTTAATCCTTTATTCAAGCATCAGAATAAAAGCAGGGTTCACCTCTGTACATGTTTCCCGATGTTTTTATTCTGATGCTTGAATAAAGGATTAAAAAGATCGATGTCGGTAACCTTCCTTATTTGATTGAATGTGGATGGACACCAACCATCATACTGGTGTCGGAGTCCAGTGAGTACAGACTGAGGAGCTGCTTCCTTTCCCTACATTTCCCCACATTAATACAGTCAAATATGGTGGAGGTTTAAAGATGTTTTGGGATTGTTTTGCTGCCTCAGGCACTGGGTGCCTTGACTGTGTGCACGGCATCATGAAATCTGAAGATTACCAAAGGTTTTTGGATTGCAATGCAGTTCCCAGTGTCAGAAAGCTGGGTTTGTGTCATAGGTCATGGGTCTTGCAGCAGGACAATGACCCCAAACATACTTCAAGAAGCCCCCCAGAAATTGATGGAAAGAAAGTGCTGGATTATTCTGAAGTGGCCAGCAATTAGTCTGGATCTAAATCCCATTGAATACCTGTGGAGAGCTCTTAAAAATTACTTTTGGAAGAAGGCAGCCTTCAAATATAAGATACTTGGAGCAGAGTGTAAAAGAGGAGTGGTCCAAAAGTCCATTTGAGTGGTGTAAGAAGCTTTTTGATGGTTGTAGGAAGAGATTAATTGCAGCTATTTATTCCAAAGTGTATGTAACCAAATATAAGTTAGGGGTGGCAACAATTTTGTCTGGCCCATTTTTGAGGTTTTGTGTTAGATTATGTCCAATTTACCTTTTTTTCTCAGTTTTTTTCACAGTTACCCAAACTTTCGGCCATGACTGTATTATTTAATAGAGAATCCAAAAAGACAGGCAGCACTCCAAATCACAGTTGTGAAAAAGCAGCTTTACTCAAGCCATGTGATACAACGTTTCAACCTTGTGGTTTTCATCAGGTGATTTGGAGTGCTGCCTGTCTTTTTGGATTCTTTGTCTTGCTGCAGTTGAGCCCTGCTACAGGAAGTATTGCACCCGATTTTTTACATTTTTTGTGCTGATTCTACTTTTTGTCTTGTTTGTATTATTTAATATACACTATTGAAACTAAATGCACTTATCTGGACAAATGTATGCTAATGATTCATCCAGGGGTCTAGGGGAACTCGGTAACCGGGCAATAAGGGGATATCACTGGTGGCCTGCCCGTACCCGTACCCTGGTAGTCAACTGTAAATTAGGAAAAGGTGAATAAATGTCTCGTGATGCCACCTGTGGTTTCTGGTGATGGCACCAGCGCTGCTGTGGGCCTCTGGGATGATGGATGGGCAGCTGGATGGTATAGCTCCCCACGGGCAGACCAGAATCCCCTGGGTTGTGATGAGGTGACAGGGATTTGCACAGGGAGGTGGCTAAGCAGCCAGGCCACTGCTACAGTCTCTTAGCTGGACAGGGTCAGGGTTGGAGAAACGGACACACACACTGAAAGTTGTTTCTGTACCTTTACTAGTGGTATTGTAGATATTGTCTAGGGCCCACTCCGGTGGTTGGGAAACACTTCTTGATCTCCAGAGTGAGGGAGTATAAGGCCTCCTTGTTGCTTTTCCCTTGGTGAAGCCTCTGACCTGTGTGAAACTAGGCCTGGCCCCCTCTGTGTCTCTGTTGTGTGGTGGGAAACCTCTGTGTGGACTAGCGCTATCACTTCTCCTGCGGTGCCTGGCTCCCTTCTTGGTTGGTGTACAGGTGTCCGGGAGACTGGAGTCTCCTTGAATAAAGATGCTCTCCTGCAGACTCTGACTCCGGGTGTCCGGGTTGCTTTCTGGGGTGAACCGGTATGGCTCCTCTGCCCCAGTCTGCTATTATACCTTCTGCCTTGCCTTCGACCTCACTCTTAGGCCGTCACACTGGCTAGGCTGGTTAACTCTCAACTGGCTTGGACATAGCGCGGCTCCGACACACCAGGACGTCTTCACAGTTCTCCTAGCGACTGCACACTCTGACTAACTCTGCTCCCAGCACCAGTATTTATAGGGGGTCTTGCTTAAAGCAGCAAGTGGAGCTCCCCCCAGGTCTGGGGTGGAGGGTGTTGGGTGTATGTGGTACCTACTGTGGAAATCCATCCATGTTTTAGGTGGT
The DNA here is from genome assembly GCA_033576535.1 of Allobates femoralis. Lineage (NCBI taxonomy): Eukaryota > Metazoa > Chordata > Amphibia > Anura > Aromobatidae > Allobates > Allobates femoralis. The sequence continues at coordinate 137,068,612 of JARQOC010000005.1, read as the reverse complement.
CCTGTGACAACCTGTAATGGCAGGGTGCCACACTAAGGCTCAAATCAATTGTATATATGTTAATAGTTCATTGCTTAGCTCTAGTGAAAGTACCTAAAGGGGTTGACTACATATTAAAGGGAATATTACATTTTGAAAATGTATAGCAATAAACTGTGGAACAGAAAAAGCGCAATAGGGTCTTACCCAGGGAAAGAAAGGATTAGCAAGAAAGCAATATAGTGCTCATCTTGTATGATTGTGTCCCACAACCAAATGAAAAGTATTAGAGGCAGCTGCTACAGAAACCACATGCACCAAGGCAAGTAGATTATGCAGGAAATCAGAAAAAATGGTATCAAATTCGCACACAGACAAATAATCCAGTTCAAAGCAATTGTTGTAGCATATAGTGGTTTATTCTATGTGTTTCGAAGCATAACCCTGCTTCTTTATCAGGAAATATACCCTAAAGGTACCTTTACACGCCGCTACAACAAGGTGGAAACAACCGGGTTTATGAGACAAATGTATCTTGCACCGTCAAATCAACCCGAGGTAGTGGCGTGTAAACTCGGTTGTTGCCACCCGTCACTTACGGCACCTGTTTCAGAGCAGTGCTCTAAAACAGAATGATTACAACCCGATGGTAACGGCGTCTAAATACGGTAGGGTAAGGTTTTTTCGCAACCTAGATAACTCCCCGGAGCATGACACAGCCTCCGGGAAACCACCCCCCTTCAGCGATCATTGGTGGAAGCTCCTGCGTTGCGATTGGTTGTCGCTGCATAGGGCGGCATATTTAAGGAGATGACCAGTCACACTACACAATTGCTCGAGCGTCATGTATTAGTCAGCCTCCTGCGCTGGCTGGCCAATCATGATGCTATTGCTTTCTCCTATCAGCGTATGAACGTCTCGTAATCCACAATTCTGGCACGCCTATGTGTTGTCCCTGCTGCACCTGGTCCTCCCATATTACCTTCTGTCACGGCGTGTAAATGAGGTAAGGTGCTCTACAGAAGGTAACTTGTGGCACCCGGCGGTGCCTCCAGGGATAGATTAAACCTTCTGTAGAGCACCTTGTAGCGGCGTGTAAAGGCGGTATCGGGTATCGTTTGTAACCGTTGGTGCGTGCTCGTGCACGTGAAGCACCCGGTTGTTTCCACCCTGCTGTAGCGGCGTGTAAAGGTACCTTAAGTGTACCTTGTGTATATTTCCTGATGAAGAAGTGGGGTTATGCTTTGAAACAGATAGAATAAACCACCATATGTTACGATTGTTTTAAATTGGATTATTTGGCACCAGCTTGGATTTGATACCATTTTTTCCTGATATCCTGCATGTTGAAAATGTTATCTTATCTGCAAGGAGGATGCTAAATAGCAGCAGAAGCTGATCCGGTTGATGTAAAACTGTATGGGAAAGGTTTTGGTAAAATTTGCATTTTATTAATGATATCCTTGGTATTTGTATGCACATGCAGGAAGTCTCATGCAGTGATTGACATTTCTCTTTATATGATTATGCATGCAGAGATAGCTGTCAATCACTGAGTAGGACGGTTCTGTAATCCACATACACTGGCAGAGCTGCTGAGCTCACTGATTGGCTGCCGTTCTGTCAAGGTGACGTCAACGATGCAGTCAATGCCAGATACCGGGAGTAGATGTAGAGACTGAGGAAGGTCGTACAGCGCGGTTTGGAGTTTTATAACAAACTGCAGCCAGATTAGAACATCTAAAGGATCCAACCCCTTTAAGTATGACCATATATCCATCCAAAACACTTTTTTAGCACACCCCTAGACTTAAATGGTTGCATGTTATCTGAAATATTGAAAAGACTAAAGCTTCCTTTTATTTATTTACATGGATGCTTGATCTGTGTAAAATTTAGCCATTTAAAAGCCCTACTGAATAACATTGACCTGATTGATGTCAGTTCTTTGGGATCAACAATATGCTTATGTGAACGTAGCCTAACATAGGAACATGTCTTCAAACATGTTAAGGGGCATGTTGTATGTACATATGTCACAGGTTATTCTGTTGCTAAACAAGGAATGTAAAAACTGTGCAGTATAACAAGTTTAGTATTGCGGAAAACATTATTGTAAAGCATGGTACAGGTGCAGACATATCATTGGTGCAGCCTGTGGCCTTACACGGGGCCTAAAAGGTAAGGGGGGCTCATTTCCACCTTCAAATCAGCACAAAGAGACAGTCATAGACAGAACTATTGTACTACAAAGGGTCCATGCACTTTTCTTGCATGGGGGCCCTTTTCTGTCTGTCTGCCACTGGCATGGTGTACATACACATATACGTATATACTGCATGCTAAGTATGTGGACAGTAGCTGAAGGTGTGGTGTGTCAGGAAACGTATGCAAGCTATTGAATTCATCCTGCATGCCATACCAGTTTATTAAAGAGGTTAAAAATTTATAAAATCCTGATGGGCTATGGTTTCAATGCTTCATCACACTACCCATCATTTGCTTTTCAATCTAGATCAGAATGATCTTTCCTACTACTTTGCAATCACCTACCTGCACAGCTAATATTTTCTGAGCATTCCCCTGAGAGGCTGCCTGGAACCGGGCCAGCCCAGCCTGGTTATAGAGGCCTCGTTGTTTGAAGAACTCCACCATAGCCCGGTGCATCCGGCTCTGCAGCACCGAGATCTAAAAAAAAAAAGAGAAGAAAGAAGAGGAGGGGGTGAACAAAAAAAAAAACACAAGGCAGAGCAGGAAAGGAAATTAATGGCAGTGTTCAAGAAGAATGATGGAGGGAAATATAGAAAGCAGTCAATAGCCCATTCTGCACTGTACAGACCTGACAGGAATTTCACAGTCTCTTGATTTTTCAGCCCACTCATGTGCATTCATCAGAAACCAGTCACATCTGGCTGCCAGGATGGGGGGTTAATTTTCTCTAAATGCCTCAGCAGTTTTGTTCTAGCTGAAGCAAACTCTGTGACTGCAAAGCTGATGAGTAAAATATTTCTACTTCACCCAGTTTAACTCAAAACCGATAGCTTTAGGACATATTGAACCTTTTTGTTTGAGCTTTTATATGATAGAAGGAATCCTCCGAGGCCCTAAGAGTAGCGCGTCAGGTCAGCAAAACATTTAAAATGCAAGGTTAGGACTTTGATGGACATCATGTTTTTCCTTCTTTTCCTTGTACAGCTTATCATAGCCTGGCAATGTGTTCTTCAGAGCATGACAAAACTAAAGAGAATTAACTCAGCCATCAAACGCTGAGGGAGAACAATAACAGGATAGAAAATTCCACACCGAACTCCCTATTAATCTGACTCGCTCTGAACATGTGACATGTCAACATGCACCTGAACTAGAGGGAAAGTCGATTTTGAAAAGTGACGCAAGGTATCATGTAAAATGTATCACATCCTGAGAATCACAGAGCATACAATGCCTAGAATAGAAGAAACTGTTATTGCAAGTACTGCAGAAAAGATGAAAATATATATTTAACCACTTCCAGATGTCAAAAAGGAACAATTTTAGCTATTTTGCCTTTTTCAACTCATCATTTAGTTTGTAAATTAAGAATCATTAAACACTATCAGAACTACAATAGATAAATGGGTAGATTTGCAGCAAAGCACAATGCTGCAGGATAAAAGGCACTAATAGCAGCGACCAAAACTATATCAAGTATAAAGTGAGGTATTTGGTATTACCATGTAATGTTGTGCGGTAAGTAGGCGCAACTCCAAAGCGTCATGACCAGATATAGTGTGAAATCAAACCTCTTCATTCATTATAACGATAACTTCAGATTGACCTGACTGGCCAGGGGCACAGCTTTTCCCATCACCCTTAATTTCCAATACGCATAGTTTTAAGTGAGTCTTAAACACAGATATCTTCAGATTGGCCTATCACCTCACCTCATTTGGTAACCATTCCTATCATCCATTTTTCAAATCTGGCCTCTTGTGTCATCTTTCTACACCCCCCCATGCATAATATAGCACTTTATCTGTACTTGTACAGATCCTGGCTGGTAACCGATTCATGCAGCATTATGTGAATCCCCTATCTATTATATTGATGGCTGGACCATATATGATGGCACTTATTACTACCATTTACCTTTTCTACCTCCCCTATTTCCTCATAGATTATAATCTTGCAAGCAGGGACCTCACTCCGCATGGTTTTTGAATTCTTTGTTAAGGCCCCGTTACACGGCTCAACATCGTAAGTAAAGTGACGTTTTGAACGATGCTGAAGCAACATCGTTAGTGCGTCGTTGCGTGTAACTGAACGATTCAACTATGATAATTAGTCAAGTTGAAGTTGACAGGTTTATGAACAAGTTCAAAAACTTGACAATATCAACTCAACCAACCTGCGGCATCGTACTATGTGACACCGCAATGACGATGTCATGGACGACTTCGACCATTCACTGCAATGGATTGTTTGCGGGATTTACGAACGATCCCTGCACACAACATCAATGGGGAGTTGTCCACGATATCTACACATTGACATCTCACCAGCGATGTTGAATGGATCTCAAAAACGACTGCGCATCCACGAGATCGCAGCCAAAATCCTAACAACGTCGTCCCATGTAACAGCGCCTTTACTTTGTATTGTCTTATATTGTCTGTACATGTCCCCTCTGAATTGTAAAGTGCTGTGGAATATTTTGGCATAAATAAAATATTTTTTATTATTATTATTATTATTATTATTATTATTATTATTATGCCAAAGGCAGAGTAGTTTATCTTGATCCCCAATCTGAATGAAAAAATGTACATCAAATTATGAACTACGGTAGTCTCTTAAGGAGATGCTTCGTAGAAGAAGAATCTTGGATTCAAAATGTAAACACCACATGAAGGCTAGATCGTTGGAGCAAAACTGCATTGTAAGTTTGTTCTTAAGGGCAGCACGGTGGCTCAGTGATTAGCACTGCAGGCTTGCTGTGCTGGGTCCTGGGTTCAAATCTGACCAAGGACAAGCTCTGCAAGGAGTTTTCCCCTTGTTTGCGTGGGTTTTCTCTGGGCACTCCGGTTCCCTCCCACATTTCAAAGACATACTGATAGGGTGTTTAGATTGTGAGCTCCAATGGGGACAGTGTTGCAAATGTATGTAAAGCACTATGGAATTAATAGTGCTATATAAATGAATAAATATTATTATTTCTCATTATCTTACTGATAACTGGAATCCATTGTTCTTTTTCCACAAAACATCTCTGCAATTAAGTAGTTCATCCCCGTATGTAAGTTTTACAACTAAAATAAAAAGCAACAACATGTAAAGGGATAACATTTATTTCAGCCTAGACTGTTTTTCTGCAGCATTTCATAGAGACCATACTTTTAAAAGCTGGGGACTCTGCATGTTAAATGACTAGTTCAAAAACAATGTCCCTTCATGTAGTCCAAAAGCCCTGTCCCTGGTTTCTCTCTGCCCCTTTGTCCAGTCTCTCCCTGTGCATACCCTTAGAAAAAAGACCTGTCAGCCAAAAGGAGTGGGGCAGGGACATACAACCGGGAACCAGCCACCAACTAGTCATCCAAGTTGCATTGTTCCCAGGTGTCAATTCAAAATTTGCAATAATGGGGTCAGCCTCTGATTCATGCCTGTGGTTGATGCACCATAAATCAGCTGTCAAATTCCCTTTAAAAGTAAAGAAGCTCCAGCCAAGAGCTCTGCTATACTGAACATAGTGGGAAAATACATATCCAGATGCTACTGCCTCTAAAGGGGCTCAAAGACCCCTCTATCACAGCAGAAAAACTAAGGGACATGGTAGGTGGGGGCCCTGTTAAAGATTTTGCCTTCAGTCAAAAAGCATTAGCTAATTCCTATGGCTATAGCAATATTAAGTGATTTAAAAGGAGCTTTGATTTATTGTGAAAAGCTTAATCTAGAGTGATTCATTTACAAAAAGTAAATAAAAAATGTAATATTGTAAAAGGAAAAATAATTTTTCATGCCAAAATGATCAATAACTACTGTAACGAAGATCATGTACATCACACACGAACATGGCTTATAAATTGTAATTTAATGTTACATATGATTATTCTATATACTGCATTTTAGGCAGTAATTTACTTATATAAAGTATAGGTAGAAAGCAGCCCACCCTTGTAAATGTGGTGGAAGGTGCCTGGAAAACCCTCTGGCTCGAAATGCAATAGAAAAAAAATAATTTACGAGCTTGAAGGTTCCGGTATAAAAGTTTTCTCCAGCTTTATTTATAAAAAGTGAACAGAACAAACAAGTAAAAACATTATGCTGCTGTAGTATGGCAGCTATGAGCCATAGTGCTATGCGTTTAAGACGCTAAGATTTTACGGCGCCTTTTCTCCAGTACTTGTTTGTTATGTTAACTTGCAAAATAAAGCTGGAGAAAACTTTTATACCAGAACCTTGGAGCTAGAAAATTATTATTTTTTTCTATAGTATCTAACTTAGGCAACTACGGCATAAATATTATCTCTACATGGCTTATTATGCTTGTGCTTTGAACAACCAGCATCTTTTATAGAAAGAATAGCAAGTTCGGCAGCACTTTTCTTGAATTTAAAAATACATATAGCCGGTGAAATTAGTACTGAACATGCCACAAATTTTCTGAGTAAATATATTGTAAATTCAATTTAGTATCAGTTTGAATCTGTTCCAGCAGTCAAATACATATTTCTTTACACAGGGGGTCCCATGGAGAAAAAGAAAGGAGAATGTCAAAGTACATGATAATAGTGCACTATAAACGTCTGAGAACATCACTGGTCTGACATATGTCCATATATTAAGCAGTACACAACCCTTTTAACTCAAAAATATATCAACGCTCTAGAACAAAGCTGTGGATACTACTTTCTGCAAATATTTTCAGAATACTGCCTATCAGCAGAGGTAGGATTACAATGACAGGTAGCAAATCTATACACAGCTGATAATACCAGATCCACCATTCACAATAGGTGATGTGAAAGCTGACTAAGGCTGCCTTCACACTTGCAGATGGATCTGCAGCGTTTTGCAGATGCATCTGCAAGTGTGAGCATGCTGATCGCGGCCCCTATGTTTATAATAGGGCGCACCGCGGTCTGAAAGCTCTCATTCACTCCTATATGTGTACTGTCAGCAGGCGTATGCCTGCTGACAGATCACACACTCCCGCCCGCAGCATGGACGCTACATCTCGCGTCCACAGTGCGGGCGGGAGTGTGTGATCTGTCAGCAGGCATACGCCTGCTGACAGTACACATATAGGAGTGAATGGCTGCTTTCAGACCGGGGTGCGCCCTATTATAAACATAGGGGCCGCGGTCAGCATGCTCACACTTGCAGATGCATCTGCAAAACGCTGCAGATCCATCTGCAAGTGTGAAGCCAGCCTTAGCTTGTCCCCAACCCTTTGACATTTATCTTTGCTCATGCTCATTAAAACCTTCAATACAAAAGATGGGGTCAAAGGCTGGTCATTGTAGTAACATTTTGCTTCTTGAAAATACGCGAAGTTAGAGTCTAAAAAAAGCCTTGGAGGCCAGTCTCATTATTGCAAAATTTTTATTTTTATTTTCAATACATTTAGTGATATGTAAAAAAAACGAATAAAAATCTATTATATAATTGCGAATGGCTTTTTTGCCCCCGGCGAAGCGGCCATTGCGAGTCAGAGACTCGCCCTTCTAGAATCCCGATGCATGTGCATCGGGCTCCCAGCTAGTGTAATATATAAATATATATATTGTAATATGGCTGCATTGTGAATGGCTGGTATGTACCGCAGTGGTGGTTGTCCTCTGTGGTGTAAATTTGTAGTGCCACAAGATTTATTAAATCCAAAACGGACGGTGCTGTTTGATCTGCGCACACTGCATACACTGAAATGAACTGTCACACTGGGTGTGGGGAGACACCCAGCGATGGACGACGACAGGGGGGGAAAGAAGGAGACCCTGATGCTAAGTGCAAAAGGAGAGATTGACCCAGACTGACCCTACTGAACTACTATTAAATAAGGATCAGAGCGAGTGAACACTAGTCAGCCTGGCTACCAACTAAAGATAAACACAAGGGAAACAAACAAAGAGGGAAGGTAAGACACAGCTTGTGAAGATCCATACAGCAAATCAACAGAAACTTCAGGATACACTGCTGAGCTGAAAAGCTTCATCCAAACACCTGACAAGCTGTCACCAGCAGTGCATCCTGGGAGTTAAGGGGAATATACAGACAGCTCAAGGTAAGGGATCAGCTGGGTCCTAGTGACCTCCAGCTGTCACTAAAAGGGAAATGCCTCTTAAAGTGACAGACACTTTTTTTTAGGATTTGGACTGTTTGGCCAAATGCTAGGATCTTCTGCGATTGGCCTCTACAGTCTCATCCATGCCTCCTGACACACCCATGACATGAACCTCCAGTGGATGAGAGATAATGGTGCCTTTATTCTCATCACATTTCTGGTCGAACCCTGGCCCTTCATCAGGAGAGTGGTTGCTCTCCTGATGAAGGAGCGGAAAGTCGTTTAGAAACGTGTTGAGAATAAAGGCACCATTATCTCTCATCCACTCGAGGTTTGTTTCATTGTATGCAGTGTGCGCAGATCAAAACAGTACCGTCCATTTTGGATTTATTTCTACAGCCACAGCGATTACGTGGAGCATGGGTCCAGCAGCAACTGCTATTCGCTTGTACTCCGGTTGTGGGTCTCACAACCTGACAAGGTGAGCAGCAACATTTTCAAATCTGCACAGTCATTGTACAAAGATAAGAAGACACTATTGCGCTTCTGTTTCCTCTCTGTTTAGTTCTTAATACAAGATTTGTTAAGGCATTCAGGGCGAGGTTAATAGACAACTAGAGAGATGGGTGTGTCTGCTTGTACACATGCCTCCACTTATTGGTGTGTCTCATGTCTTTTAATTGTTTTTGTTTGACACATGGTTCTGCGTTGGAGGCGGCAGACCTCCAGAGTGTGTGTGGAGGCTGCTATACCTCCTGAGAGGAAATGGACTGTAAACCATGCATATACAGACTGGGGTCAGTGAAAGGAGGTTGAGATACTTCTGTTTAGGAGTTGTACCAGAACCGCTGCAGGCATATACACGAATGAAGTCAATGAATTGTAATACTTTGTTATGTTCATGTTCCTGTAAAGCCGATGGAAGACTCCTATTTACTTTCTTCCATTTTATGAATTGATTAATAAACCCTATGAACTTTTAAAGGAGAAGAATTCCTATCACTACCTTGTGGACCAAACAATGTGTGTAACCCCCTATCATCTATATAGTGAGTGAACTGTCCCTCTATGTATTCATATACAGTATATGTACACACCCATGCATATATATGTATGTAAAGTACACAAATATGTGTGTATGTATATATACATGTAACGTTAACACAAAAATGTGATGTAAACAAGGTAATTTTCTCATTACACATTCTCTTCAAATCATGCCATCCCTTTTCGAATGCTTGAAAACATTTGCATCTATGTTTAATAGCAGCACTAGAAAATTTTACTTCAAATGAATTTTGTAATATCATTTTTTTATCTGTATATTACCCTGGAACATCTCTGTGGACCATACCCCTTCCTTTATGGCTTTGATACCACCAACAGAACAGACGGTGTCTATAGGCATGTTTTGCCTTTGAACATGACAGTGAAAATTCTGTGTGTCTGTTGTAGATGGACAACTAGCTTGCATTAGCTTTGGTTGAAATCCCTGTCTCCAAAAAGTAATGGTCTATGGTCTAGAAGATACATTTTGATCCTTCAAACAGAACGACAAAGCTGGTAGCTGTCAAGTGGAACTGACCAACTGGATAGTTTTATACAATTTCAACAATCCAAGAAGTTTTAGATTAACTTTAACAAGCTGTTGGGGATTCTAAATCGATGAGAGCAGTTATGGGGTTTAGAAAAAGAAGAATATGTTTTAGAAACAGGATTAATTTCAAGTCAAGCCAAAAGTGTTAGAAAGATAGACTGCTGCAATGCCCTATTGTATTATCAGTAATTTTCATTATTTTACAATTATCTTTTGCAAATTCACAATATTCATTCTGTAGGAACAGTTAAAGTAATAGTCAGTGGCCTCCAGCTACACATCACCAGGTCCAGTAACACAGCAAGGTCAACAAGTTTCTAATGCCCCTTTCACATCAGTGTTTTACGCTGATCGCGGCAGTTGCGGTGAAAAAAATGTAACTGCCGCGATTACCGCATAACAGCCGTGATCGCGGCACACTTGCGGAAAGATCCATGCAATATCTATGGGGCTTCCGGTAAGTGTGCGGCAGGTGTGGCAAGTCTGGTTTCGGCACTTGCGGCAGATGCAGCCGCGAGAAAACCGCAGCCTTTTCACGGCCGCATCTGCCGCAAATGCCAAAACCGCAACTACACCACACTTGCCCCACCTGCCGCAAGCCCCATAGACATTGCATGGGGCTTGCCGCATGTGAACCGCAAGTGCCGCCGTTATGCGGTAATCGCGGCAGTTGCGGTTTTTCACCGCAACTGCCGCAATCCGCGTAAAATGCTGATGTGAAAGCAGCCTAAATTAGTCATGCACATACATGTTATTGGTAGGAAAAACAATGTAAGAAGACGTCATTCTACGCAAAGCTTTCTATCCACTTGTATCTATTATTTTAATTGGGAGGAAAATACTATTGGAATTTGATTATAGAAAAATGAATTATTGAATTTCTGTTGTTTGGGCCATTATATCCAATATGCCCCAATTCATTTAGTTTTCGCTATTGAAGCCCACAAATTTATTTCAATATTTAAATGAGAAAAAATGCAAATAGATTGCAGACAAGTCATCATCCACAGACTATAGATTGCTGGGAGATTCCAATTAGAAGTGGAGCATCTTCAATAATCTAGAGAAATAGAAACCTTAGAAAAACATATAACATCTTTGTTTTCTAGCTGAATGCTTGGGATAACAAGGTATGGTACAGTACATTGAAGTTATATGCAGGAGTGAAACAAGGTCCATTGACGTCCAAGGCAGAGATTCTGCAATGCACACCCTGCCAGTCACTTGCCCTCCTCTATCCTTGTTTCAATTTATAGGGGAGCAACTACTGTGTATCATGCTCACAATTACACAGAAAATGTATTCCTATGTAATAGAGGCTATTACTACACCGATAAGCACTTTGTATTAGCACAGGCAAATCCCTTTTGGACTCTGGTACATAAACAATTATTAGCTATTAGGACACACATCATTGCCTTTGTGCCTGTTTTAGTCTAAATTTGTGAGTTTTGATACTTTTTTTGCTTGCGCAGAATTCATCAATTTATTTGCTTCTTTTCCCCTTTAAGGACAGGCAATTTTTCATTTCTGTGCATTCATTTTTACCTCCGCTTATTCCAAGAGTCATAACTTTTTTTTATTTTTCCGTTGATATAGCTGTGTGAGGGCTTGGTTTTTTTTTTAGATTAGTTGTACGTTTTAATAAAACCATTCATTTTACCATAGGATGTAGTGATAAGCAGGAAAAAAATTCAAAGTATGGCTAAATTGAGAAAAAAGTGAAATTATGTAATTTAAAAAAAAAACATTTTTATTTACATCGGTCATTTAAGCAGAAAACTGACCTGGCAGTATGATTCTCCAGGTCAGTATAATTACGTAGACACCAAAGATGTATAGTGTTGGCCTTATTTAAGCGGTCAAAAGAAATTCAAACATTTTTTGAAAGATTTAAAATTTTTGATCAACTTTGATTATCCAATCACTAGTACTAGTGCAGAAATCATGGTCTCCCATGGATGTCGGATCACAGCCGGCGTTCACAAGAGGATTTCTATGTCAGATCAAAGATCAGCTGGCTCAAGGCTGTCATGAGAACCCATCGGTTTCCTGCAATCATGTCACAGGAGAATTGGAGAATGATGTGCCCCCCCCTGTCAGCAAATGTTAAACCCCGCTGGGATTGACAGCAAGATTTAAGTGGTTAACAGTCATGGATCTCAAATTCCCCCACGGCTGTTATAGGTATAGGTCGGCTTATCAGGTTAGCCAACGTGTGTAGAGAAATAAGCGGGGTAGACATGTGAGCCAGCATGAAATACAAGGAGACGACCCATGACTGAAATAGTACATTATTGGTTGTTAGTTGGTTAAACCTACAGTGCTGTGCAAATTAATTGGGACAAAGCAAGTTTTTCTTGCATTAGTTTTACTATTTCTGAAGTGTTTTATCAGTTCTTGGTGTCGTTTTCCTTTATCTTCCACATTTCCCTTCATGTTTTGGAGAAAACGATCCAGTTTCATTGTGTGTGCAAATTATTCTTGAAACTGTAGATTTTCCAATACCAACAGTGGAAGTGATTTCTCTAAAGGGTATCGTCACACATGGCGACGGCACTGCCGATTTCTTAGGCAACGTAGGGGCGTGGCCTATCAGTGCCAATATCGCCCCTGTCTCGCCTAATGTAAAGAGGTGATGTCGGCGCTACATATTGCCTCTGAGTGGTCGCCTGGTTTCACATCAGTGCTCTGAAACCAGGCGAGCACTGAGGGGCGATGTGTAGACATCGCCCCATGTAACAGGGGACTGCGATCTGATAGGTGACGGGAGCCATAGGCTCCCATGTTACAGCATCGCCGCTGGGGTTTTCAGACACCCCAGCGGCGATGCAGACTGTCAGATCACCGGTGCATCGCCGGAGGTGTCGCCGCATGTAAACATGCGACAGCAACGCTGGCAGGGCACCAAAAACGTGCGCGCTCCCGCCCGTTGCCGCCGACATCTCCGGCGATGTCACCTGGTGTGACGGGTCCCTTACAGTCAGACTTGTATGTTCATTAAGAAGTAATGGAGTAACATCCATTTTTACAGGCACGAATCACACAGAGAAAAAGTACACTAAACCACTCCTCACAGAAACAAGGTCTCAACTGAAGCTGAGGGGCAGCTAGCTGTTATTTTCAGGATAAAACCAGTCAAATCACATTTTGATACTCAAGGTTGTACACTCACACCTGTTCAAAGCAGTTAAAACGGGTGTGAATCACTGACTGGTAACCCCAACTTACGATTTTACTTACAAAAATGCTTTGTCCCAATTAATTTGCACAGCACTATATTGTATATTTGATCACCTGTTGTTTTTTTAATTGTTCTTTGTGGGTGGAGTTTAGTGATTCCAGATGTTTCTGTTTGATATGTCACTTGTGACTTTTAGGGTACCTTTACACGTCGCAACATTGCATGCAATTTCACTTGCAACTTACTGGTTGCAGTGAAATCATGGACACATTGTTACATTTGTACATGCAACAAAATGGAACAATATGTCCATGATTTCACTACAACCAGTAAGTTGCAAGTAAATTGCATGCAATGTTGCTATGTGTAAAGGTACCCTAAGTCGCAAAATTTGGCTACACTCCACTTCAATTTCTTCCTTGGTTTGTTTTCCAGTATGTCAGAAGTTTGTCCCAATTTTTTAACCATTTTGCAAAATGTGTTTTTTGTTTTTTTTTAGCAACAATAAGTTGTAAAAATAGTTCAAGATAGTAACAAAGACCATTTTTGACTTGGCACTAAATTAGGTATTACATTACACTAAAAACAGCAGCTAGTGCCACAAGCAAAAGGAAAATGACTTAAAAAAAAGCAAATGACTTGGGGCCTATGTGATTAACTGTGTGAAGAAATAAAAAGATATAGGGGACCAATTCATCAAAGCTTGGAAAAGTTGCTACATTTTCGTGTAAGATGGAGCTGTGTAAAAAGTGTATGTCATTGTGTTTTCCCACCAGTTTGAATCAGCGCTGACTGCACAAACAGCAACCAAAAAGGTCCCAACGTGTCCAAATGTTTATTCTATTGGTCAGTGTTTAGTTGACATCTCATCTAATGTCAATAAGCATGTTTATTATGGGCATTACATTACCACTTTTCAAAGCTTTGTGAACTTACCAATAATTTGCAATTAAAGGGGTTTGTCTCATATTTATTTCAACAAATGTGCTGTGGCACTTACTAATATACAAGTATTACAGGTTCTCCTCCTGTTTTCCTCATGCTGCTGCAGATCATTGACAGGTCTCTCTGATGTATGGATAATTACAAGTTTCTACCCAGTGGGGTTTATTGTCTAGTCTCTTCCTTAGATTTCTCCACTGTAGGCCCTGACAACTTTCCAAACTTTTTTCCTTTAATTTCTGTGGAAAACATACCTTGTCACAATTATTCATCTATGCGCCAATTCATGTTGCATGTGGTTTGGCCAACATGAATCAGATGACAGGTTCCCTTTAAAAGGGCTTACCCCTTTTCTACCTATTTTAACATATATTAACCAAACAAGAGAAGAAACTATGAGAAATATGAAAAATAGTAAACTTTTTATTAAAAGGAAACTGGTAATATGATTAATGATAGTATACATACAGAGCAGAATGTCAGTGAACATACACTGTGTTCCAAATTATTATGCAAATTGGTTTTAAGTGTCATAGGGTTTTATTTTATTTTTTTCAATGAAACCGATTGATGGCATTGTCTCAGGGTTCTTTAGATCACTGAAATCAATCTCAGATACCTGTGATAATTAGTTTGGCAGGTGAGCCCAATAAAAGGAAAACTTGGTGTTCCACAATATTACGCAGGCCACAGTTTTCAAGTAACATGGAAAAGAAAAAGCATGTCTCTGCTGCCAAAAAGCAACAAATAGTGCAATGCCTTGGACAAGGAATGAAAACATTTGATATTGCACGAAAACATAAGCGTGATCATCGTATTGTGAAGAGACTCGTGGCTGATTCTGAGCACAGATGTGTTCGTGCAGATAAAGGCAGAAAGAGGAAGGTTTCTGCCAGGCAAGTTCATCAGATTAAGAGAGCAGCTGCTAAAAAGGCCTTACAAACCAACAAACAGATATTTGAAGCTGCTGGTGCCTCTGGAGTCCCTCGAACCTCAAGGTGTAGGATCCTTCAAAGGCTTGCTGTGGTGCATAAACCTACTATTTGGCCACCCCTAAACAAGCAGAAACAGTTGCAGTGGGTTCAGATATACATGAAGACTAATTTTCAAACAGTCTTGTTTACAGATGAGTGCCGAGCAACCCTGGATGGCCCAGATGAATAGAGTAGTGGATGGTTGGTGGATGCCACCATGTCCCAACAAGGCTGCGATGTTAGCAAGGAGGTGGAGGAGTCATGTTTTGGGCTGGAATCATTGGGAAACAGCTGGTAGGCCCCTTTAAGGTTCCTGAAGGTATGAAAATGACCTCTGCAACGTATATAGAGTTTCCAACTGAGAACTTTCTTCCACGGTACAAAAAGCAAAAACGTGTCTTTAGGAGCAAAATCATTCTCATGCATGTCAATGCACCATCTCATGCTACAAAGAATACCTCTATGCCATTGGCTGCTATGGGCATAAAAGGAGATAAACTCATGGTGTGGCCACCATCTTCCCCTGACCTCAACCCTATAGAAAACCTTAGGAGTATAATCAAGCAAAAGATCTATGAGGGTGGGAGGCAGTTCACATCAAAACAGCAGCTCTGGGAGGCTATTCTGACATCATCCAAAGAAATACAAGCAGAAACTCTCCAGAAACTCACAAGTTCATTGGATTCAAGAATTGTGATGGTGATATCAAAGAAGGGTTCCTATGTTAACATGTAACTTGGCCTGTTAGGATGTTTTGGAGTTAAATAGCTTTTTATTTCAATGAATGTGACCTGTTAATGCTGCAAATTCAACAAATGAGCATTTTCAGTTCTTTCAAACATATCAAATGTTTACAAACTCTACTGTGCGTAATAATTTGGAACAGTGCTTTTAGAGTTTTTTTTAATTTTGAAAATTATACTGTTATCATAGGGAGATTTCTTCAATAAAATTTGATGTATACTCTAACGAGTGATGACTTTTATTACACTGACTGCCATTTGCACCAACCATTTAGAAAAATCAGAGAAAAAGAACATTTGCATAACAATTTGGAACACAGTGTAGTACCAGTGTACACCACACTAAGCAAAAAGGTCACATAATAGAATACGCAAAATATTTTTAAATTCCTTTTTCCACAGTTTCAATGAATAATAAGTTAATCACTTGTAATGCATGATCATAAATAACCATAGGTTTAAAGGTACCGTCACATGTGGCAATATTGCTAGGCAATTTCACTGGCAATTTGCTGGTTGCAGTGAAATCATGGACACATTGTTCCATTTGTACACAGCAACAAAATAGAACAATGTGTCCATGATTTCACTGCAACAAGCAAATTGCCAGTGAAATTGCCTAGCAATATTGCCGCGTGTGACGGTACTTAAAGGGATCCTGTCACCTCCAAAACGCCTCCTAAGCTATCTTCCATCCCTAAGCTAAATCTGGTTTCTTTGTCCCTGCTCCTCCACCCCTCCCTACCCGACTTTGCTTTGCGTCACCTGTCATATCCACCGGAGCATATAACACTGTTTTGCCTTTTTTTTTCCTTTTCTCTTCTTTCCCCTTTTTTTTTTTTTTTTCTTTTCTATTGCTTATGTATAAATGTATGTGTCTTCAGAATTTGTGTCATTACCAGCCCGAAGAAGGAAACTCAGTGTCCCGAAAGCTTGCTATGTTTACCATCTTTTCAGTTAGCCATTAATAGATATCAACCACTGAGGACTCTCAGATTGCAATATATTTTCCTAAGCTATCAAAACATGCCCCTGCAGCATCCTATCACTAATCACACACTCCTTTTGGCTCAGAAAAGCATCCTGTGAAAGTGGAGAAAAACGAGGTGACAACTGACTTCCACATGTAAACAACGCAGTGCATGACGTCAATGCTATGTGCAACCAGTTACACTGACATTATGTGATGGAATATTCACTGCTCCCCATGCCCATAATTATGGTGGGAGCAGTGAATATAAATTGTCTTTAATAGCGCGTACATGTGATTGCCCAGCCACTGCAGTAAGCCGGCTGTTGGACGATCACGTGTGTCCACTATTAAAGAAAAAGAATATTCACTGATCCCCATGCCCATAATCCAACCCACCTCTTAGCATCAGCTTTAGTGTAGAGAGGTGGGTGGAATTATGGGCATAAGGAGCACTGAATATTCATTCCCTTTAATAGCAGGTACACTTGTTCACCCCAGTGCCAACTCCTGCTTCTTGTGACACTGCTCCTTCCTCCTGTGACCTCTTCTTCTGCCACCGCCCTCTCCCACAGCCCGGTACCTCCAGACTAATAGATGCACCCCCCACACTTTCCCCTAAAATTTTGGGGGCTGCATGTATGGTCCAAAGAATACGATATTCTAGATTCACTTCCTGTACATGTTAGCACTCCCTTCCTCATAGACTGCACTGCTCTCCTGTAAATAACATTTCTGTAGATGAAGAAGCAGTGACTAGACCTGTGCGCCAGCCTCCTTTAACTGAATAACACTTCACATGGGAAATCTGTTTTTTTCCATGGAGTATAGAGATGGACATGTCTGCTCCTCCATCAATGGACATTCTGAATACAGAAGAGCAGTGCAGTGAGAAGAACATACTTGGCTGCAATCATGTAGCCGAGCTCTGATGTCTGTAGTTTGAGTGATAGTTTCCCTTTAAAGGGGTATTTCCATCACCAAGATCCTAACCCAATATGCTCTACGAGTAATAATAACATTAGCAAATATCTCCAATTAGAAATGTAGTAAATTTCTCCTAATTAGCCATTTCACTTACCTCATGTGCAGGGCATTGCAGTAGCTTAGGAATCCATGTAGGTATCCATGGTTACAACCATTCATATGGTGACTGTTGCTAGTGGTCATACCTATAGATAGCTAAGGTACTGCAATTCCCTGCACATGAGGTAAGAGACATGGCTAATCAGCAGAACTATACTACATTAATAAATGGAGATATTTGATATTATTACTATTATTGTATTATTACCTTCTGCATATTAGGATAGGAGCTTGGAGATGGGAATACCCATTTACATTCTGATCAATAGTCCATAAAAAGATGCTAATTGACTGCTGAACTGCGTAATAAACTTGTAAAAGGCAGGGGAAACCTTAGTTACAAGGAAATAATAGAAAAATTAAATGCATTTTGAGCTTGTACACAGTGGCATAACTTGAAGCTCATGGGCCCCGATGCGAAAGCTCCAACAGGGCCCCCAATTACTGCAAATCTTTAACAGCAATAGTCTTTTTCTATAGGCCAAAGAAACTTTTGGGGCCCTTAAGCTCCAGGGTCCTGTTGTAGTTAGTCCTCTGCTGGTTCAAGACCCATTAAAAATTCAGCAAACAACTTTTCAATGTAGTCACTTGCCCTATCTGGACAAAAAAAGGTTCAGTCTCCAAACATGAGAAGGCTGTGACAAGTCACATCAGGAGCTGCTCTTAGACTAAAATGGTTTGATTGCTTTAGGCCACGTGCGCACGTTCAGTATTTGGTGATTTTTTACCTCAGGATTTGTAGACAAAACCAGGAGTGGAGCAATCATTGGAAAAGTCTAATAGAAACACCTGCACCACTTCTGTATTAATCACCCACTCCTGGTTTTGGCTACAAATCCTGAGGTAAAAATCTCATCAAATACTCAACGTGTGCACGTGGCCTTAGATTTGAAGTTCAATAAGAAGTAAAGTCTAATATGAATATCGTATATAGAATCTATGTCTAAATGTCGATGCAATCTGGTCACCACCTGAGGTGTGGATAGAATTTTTCCTATATAACAGATTGGGTCATGCCTCTTGGTAGTTTCCATGAATAGGGGTAGCAGTGCCCTTAATGAGCCCCCATCATCGGTCTAATAAGATGATCGGGGTAAAGTCCTGCTATATAAATAAAATATTATTATTGTTATTATCAGTGCCCACGAAAACATGTTGCATCAACAAGTTGTGGGGGACAATCATTTGGGTGATTGTCAGCTGCATATCCTATTTTTACACTGGGATGTCAACAAATGCTAATTATAATATCTCGGATTATAGATGCAATCAAAGACAAACCTGTTATCATTATTTGTTTTCCACTGAGCAATAATCTGGGATAATTATATAAGATCATCCGAGCCATTATTGCTCAATGTGAGAAGCCCTTCATTTATAAGTTACCCCCTCTCTCTTTCCTTTTACCCACATTTTCTTGCGATGAAACATCCCCCATGACTTTTAATTGGTCTAGATTTTTTCAACATTCAGGAACAGTAAACAAATACTGCTAAATTTGTCAGTAAATACTTTTCCGTAAAGACTGCATTAAGAAGAAAGAAAAAAAAGAAAGTAAACATAAGACACAATGATGTTTGTACAGTAATGTGCACTGCAATAGAGCCAGTTTTTATGTGCATTTAATATTTATTATTCCGTTAGCATAATTAACTGTTTGGATCACATTGCTGCTTTACATTTAACAGTCTAATTTTGTATTAGTTACCAAGCACGACATAACAAGTAATGCAATGTCATCATCATGCACCGCTATTGCTACAGCTGATATGCAAATTAATGCATTGAAAGAATCCATGGTGCTGGTACAGCACATTCTCAATGGTCTGGAACTCTCCTGACCAATCACAATCCAGAGCTCCTCAAGCTTGATAGTCAATTAAGGCTTTGTGTTTGTCAAGGAAGTTGCAGAGACCATAATCTTAACAATTCACTACACTTTCATGAACTCTACTTTCTACAACTTGTCAGGATCACTAAGTATAATACACCATAATGTTATACTTTTTACTGATGTAATTAAAGAATATATTTTTTCTTTTATTTAAGCTATGTTAAACTTTAAAAATAAATCTGTCACATAAATTCATTAAAGGGTGTTCTCCAGGATAAGAATTAATGGCCTATTCCTAGGATGAGCCTTCAATATCCAATTGGTGATGGTATGAATCCAAACAAGCAGCCGATAGAAGGGGCCTCCTCCCTGGTTATCAGACACAGCACTTTATATTTGTAGTGCCAATGCTTGGCATTGCAGAAAGCTGAAGTATCAGACACAGCTGCTACAAAATGTACAGAGCTCTGCTCAGCAAACAATAAGGGTAAGCATATCAACCCCGGCTAATCATTGGTGCTTTTACCCTTTTCTGCAGTAATTTGCCTTTTTTTAATTACTTTAGTATTTTTTACTTTTTAAATTTCCTTACTTATTTAACTCCTTTATGACATGCGTTGTATATGTACGGCACACGTTGGTACTGGGTGTATGGAGCGGGCACAAGGGGTGGAGTTGCTCCATACTTGACTGGTTGTGTGTCACTACGACTTGCCTCTAACAATCACATGCACCACCCAAGATTGGTAACCTGTTAGGGCCACGTCACACCAGGTGATGTCGCCAGAGATATCAGCAGCGACTGGCGGGAGCGCGATTGTTTTTGGCGCCCCACCAGCGTCGCCGTCCCCCATTTACATTTCAATGGGGCGACACTTCCGGTGACGCACTGGTGATCTGACAGGTGGCATCGCCGCTGAGGTGTGCAAAAACCCCAGCGGCGATGCCGTAACACGGGAGCCTATTGATGTGTACATGACTCACCGGGGCCGGGACTCCCTTTTAGACAGGCGATGCTTCCTTCCTCCTTGTCACGGGTGGACCGCGCCTGCCGGTAGTGGGGCCCGGTGTAGTGCAGATCAAAAGTGAAGACGTCTTGGTGGAACAGATTAAAGGGGTTTTAATTTATTCGTGACGCCACCTATGAGTAGTTTCGGTAAGGACTACCGACGCTGCGGAACCTCCGGGGGATGGACAGCAGCAAGATGTTACGCTCCCCACAGGCTGAGCGGTGATCCCCGGAGGCTGGAGCTGCTCAAGATGTTGTGCGGCAGCTGCGGTTACCTGTTAGTGCGGACGGACAGTTCATAAGGAAGCACGGACACAGAAAGTCTCTGCAACGGGTCTTTACTGTAACCAGCAGGCAGTACATGGCATACAGTGGTTGAGTAGTAGACCAGGTGGACTCAGCAGTGATGGTGTCCCTTAGAGATCCGCAGTGGTCCTCCACTCTACCTATTTGGTTGCCAGTGTCGCCCAGGAATACCAGGTCGGGTACGGGGAGGCTGCTTCAATGCCCTATCCATGATGTACGTTCTGGATGTTTTGGGGAGCCTTGGATCCCTCAGTGGGTACACCGCTGGTTAGACGACTGGAAGTTGGCTGGTGGTGGGGTGCTCCTTTGAAGCTGCTCCTCCACGCTTCTGGTTCGCGTGGCAGAGGTGAACTGCTGCCAGCTTCGGTACCAGTGAACCGGCTGTGAGTTGTGGGCACGGGAGTCTTTTGGGAACCCGTGTAGATAATGCCCAATCCCGGTAGTTAAGGCCTCAGGTGCTGACACCCGACCGGTGACGGCCCAGGGGCCCGCACGGGGTGCGGAGCCCCCGCTCCTCTCCAAGTTCTAGACTATTCTCTTCTCTGTCTAGATTATTGTGTGTTCTACTACACTATCCTAACACTCCACCCCCCAGGACCTATGATTGGCCCTCTGTTCTAGGTGTTGCATGTAGGGTGGGATCTCTATGTTAACCGGATCATTGCTGAGTCAGAGAATATTGCGGCTGCATTTATGGCTGCAATACCCTCTTGTGACGCACTCGTTGCGGGCGCCACATACACATCGCCCCAGAGTGGCCGCCTGATTTCACAGCGCTGCTGTGAAACCAGGTGACCGATCAAATGCGTCGCCCTCGCCTATTTACATTTGGCGACGCATTGGCGATGTTGGCGGCAATAGGCCACGCACCAGCATCGCCTAAAAAAATCGCTGCCATCGTCACCAGGTGTGACGTGGCCCTTATATGCTGAATTCAAACTCTGCCGTTGGCATTAATAGCATTAGCATGGGGCATGTCATTCTATGTGCCCATCGGAATGCCCATGATGTGATTGCGAGTGGCCAATAGGTTGATGTTGCTGTTGGGGGCCAAGGAATATAAGAAGGAAGAAATTCTGGCATTACTTACACTGCAAATTTAATTAGTATCCAGGTGTGGAAGCAATTTTGGGCATCATTGGAGTATTAGATTGCCCACTTGTGGAAGTCATGAGAGTCATCCAAGCATTAGAACACAAAAGTGGCACACTCCACCCATAATTAATTTTTTTATTGAGGTAAAAATTATTAAAATGTGCGGGAGGAAGCAGCGCACTGAAGGACAAATTCCCTTTTGCGTTATGTATGCTTCAACTGGTCCTGCCCCATGGGGGTCTGTTGAATATCTGAGGATCTCTGTGCTTGTCGCTACAGAGCTCCTTTAAAAGTCAATGGAGACCATGATCTTTGCTTTATACAGTATTGCCTTGGGATTGCTTAATATAGCACAAATGATCAGACGATTACAGTTTATAGTCCTGTATGGAAACTAATAAATACAGTAAAAATAAAAATGTTTTTAGAAAATATGTAAACATGTTAAAATCACTCTTTTTTCCCTCCATTAAAAATAAAGATAATAAATAATAAAGTACACACATGGTACTGCCCTGTACAGAAAAGATCAAACTACACTGGGCTTATTATATAATGCACCTAAATAAAATGGGAATGGTTGGTGATATTAACTTCCTGTTTGTGGCTAGTGATGGGCGAATCCTAAATTACTCGGACTCGCTTGACTCTACCGAGTCCGAGCCCGGGACTCGCTACTCGTTGCGAGTCTAGCGAGTCCAATGTTAATGAATGGGGAAGCGAATAATAGCAAGTAATGTGTGATTTAAAAATCGCAGATGTGTGTCGGAAAGCGCTCGCATTGCCGTGTCGGAAGCCCCACTGGCAACTGTATTTTGCTGCTGTCTCCGAGGCCAAAGTCGCATGTGTTGGAGGCGAGGCAAGCGACTTTCTGCAGCAAACCCCATGCTTTGTGCAAACAGGAAATAAGCCGACTCGAGCTTCCTGGCTGGACGCGCAGAAAGTCACAGCGAGGAAGCATGGCTCCTGTCGACACCCTGCAATTAATTGCTCTGGTGGAGGCTCGGCCCCTGCTTTGGCTGCCCACTGACCCTGCATATGGGGATAATGTCCAGCGGACAACGGCCTGGAGGGAGATCGCACAGGGCGTTTTCCCAACGTTTCATCGTTGTGGCCATGATGTACAGAGCAATATGGGTAAGTTAAATGTGTTCACACGTTATATTGCATTTACCGTATATAGTCGTGTATAAGCCGACCCGTGTATAAGCCGACCCCCCTACTTTAGCCCCAAAAAAGTGGGAAACCATATTGACCGCCATTCTTGTATACAGCGGCTATCACTGTTAGACATCCCCCCAGCAGAGTATACAGCTCCACCTGCAGAGTATACAGGCCCCCCCAGTGTGTATATATGCCACCGATATTAGGGTATACAGCCCCCCCGTGGGTACACAGGTCCCCCAGCACTGGGTATACATGGCCCCCAGTGGTTATACAGGGCCCTCATAGTAGGGTCTACAGCCCCCCCGTGGGTATACAAGACCCCAGCAGTGGGTATACAGGGCCCCCGTGGGCATACAGGGCCCCCATAGTAGGGTATACAGGGCCCTCAATGTGTTATAATGCGCCGTTGCATGGTTGCCTATATTTGGATGGGTTCACAATAGTACACTTAGTTTAAGGGCTGTTCCTCCTGGCTCTGAAGGCCAGGGGGTTGGGTGTATATAAATACCACTAATGAGCGGAGTCTGGTGCCCGCACTATTACATTCTCTATGCGTTGACATGTGCCCTGCCCCATTTGTGATTGTGGCCACGTGAGCTCAATGTCCGTAATGCTGTTGATGATGTTCCACACTGTCGTTTCCATGTGCCTTGTATACACATTTCACACACAACATGATTAAAATGTTATTGTTGATTTGTACACATACTTTTAGTGTTTCAAATGTTAAAGAGGTCTAAACCCGGTTTGAAATCATCTCACAGTTGACCACATAATGAAGCGCTGGAGGAGCTGCCGCGACCAATTTAAGCGGCAACACCGGAGGATCATGGAGGGGGGCCCGGAAGCTGGTCACGGGATCATATATTGCCACTATGAACGGCTGTCATTTCTGGAACCGGTGGCCCGTATGCCAAGGTATGTGTCTGCCGCACTGTTGTTTACTATTATTGTTATTATTATTTTTTAATATAGCGCCATTAGGTTCCATGGCACTTTACATGAGGATAAGGGTTAACGACAAAAAACAGTACATGAAGACAATCAGGTCATACAGGTACAAGAGGAGAGGACCCTGTCCACGAGGGCACACAATGTACGTATGAAGCTCTATAATGAGTGTGCTGGTTTACATACCCACACAGGGGTTTGTTTCTGCCATGGTGCAACACAATTCTATTACCTTTGGCAATGATCCAGGACATACACATTTATAGTCACATTGTGACGTTTGGACAAATAAGCAATGTTCTGCAGGGTGGTCAGACACAATGTTCCGTGACCTCACAATTAGCTATTATTGTTGGCATGTTTGTGGAACAAAGCCATGTTCTTCCCTCCAATGGCCTCTAAGGTGTGTGGCCCTGTCTGGTTTGCCTGTCATAAGCCTCAGTTGTATCAGTTCCTAATGGCCTCGACTTGCATAAGGGCCACATACATCCCTACACATTTAGTTGTGGGTGTTTTTTTCGGCAAAATAACGTTGCAAGGATATACCCTTTTTGCACTAAACTGTTTGTACACCATCCCAGATTGCTGACACATTCACACACATTTCAGAACATACCCTGTATCACTACAAATATGTGTGGTTCAGTTTTCCCATGGGTTTATTTGGGGCTGCAAGGTGATGGTGTAGATATTAGGGCCCACATGTGAATTTTACTTTTTTTGTCGTTAACTCATGGCCACATTACGAATCCTCCGGAAAACATAGCGTATTAATGCTGTATTAAATCAAACTAAAGAGGGCCATATTTTAAGTGCAACAGCCTTTTATGTCCAAGGTCCTTTAGGAAACCCGAGGTTTGTCCTTGCTGTTCCCGTTTTTTTGTTCGGCCCCGTTGGAATAACTAAAACTGTCCATCTGTGCATACCACCTTGTTTGGCACCAACGATGTGTGACCTGCTGCTCAAAGACAACCCCATACTCTATGTCCATTACAGTCGTTTCAAATCCCAAGCCATCTGTTTGGTGTGTTTTATTTACCAAGACATTCCTGATTAGCATACATGGCAGCAACAAGGAGTGTAGGCCACTAACGCCAAATGCTCATGTGTCACCTATGCTGCAGGACTCCATTTCCTGTCTTGCTCACCTGCCCTATAGATCTGGGTTATGTGCATTGAGACCAAGGCCGTCCACACTGTGTGTTTTTGTGTCCATCTGATGGCAAACAACCCTGAATAATGTGTTTGCCTCACAGTGTCAGGCTATAGCTTTGTCCACATAAAGTTTCCACAAAAAGTCAAAACAATAGTTGTGGCCACTAATATGTCTTCAAGTGACTACATAGCTGTCCTGCCTAAGTCAGGGCACAGTGTAATAGTGCAGACTAATTTTAAAATTTGTAATGTAATGGCAAAAAATCGTGGAGCAACACTACCCACACATACAATATAGTTTGAGGCATGAGCCAAAAATGTCATTAATTTATTTGCTGCAATTCCATCTTAAGGGCAACAATGAAAAGACACAGAATACACAGATACACTGAGTCAAAAAAGCGTGCACATGTTATGTTTGGCCTATGGTTTTGTTTCCAAAGGCAACCCATTCACCAAATGTTTTTTATATTTACCCACAGAGCTGCTCACTTTCGGAGGCGGCGTTGGAACCCGCCACCACAGCTGCCTGAGGAGGGGAGGGAGGCCCCTCAACCCCCACCAGATGAGGAGGAGGGAGTAGCACCACCACCACCACCACCACCGCCGCCACCACCACCACCACCACCGCCGCCACCACCACCACCACCTTTGGGGCCACAGATACAAGAAGAGGAAGATGAAGGGCCACACCAGCGCCCTCCAGTGCCGACTGCCAGCAGCAGTGTGGGGAGTCACTGGAACCCCAGCAGCCCTGCTCTGATCCCGGGGGCACCACAAGACCGCAGAGGACAGTGTAGTGCTGACTTTGCCCGCAGTCTCATACCGTTCTTGGATGACATTCCATTCGAGAGACGACTGCGGGCATGGTCAGCAATACACATTGTCCTCGATGCGTGTAGGCCCCCAAACCATCCTGGGCAGGTGTTTGATTTTTTGGAGGAGTGGCGGCTCAGCAGATCAAACATCCTGGACAGGGCCACACCCCGGGACAGGTATGTTGCGACCCAGAGGTGGTGTCCAAGAATCAGGGGCCTACCAAGCCAAGGCCAACCGGCCCAGATGCCCCAGCCTACAGGCTTCCAACCACTGGGTGAGGTACTGCATGGGGCCCTGGACCTACTCAACGACCAGGGTGATGGTGCCACGTTACAGCCAAGGCCGGAGGATGCGGCAACCTACCACCAGCTGTAGACCCCTTTTTTTTTTTTGTTTATTTTTTGTTCCTGTGCATTGCACAATTTCTTTGTTATGTTATTATTTGTTTTTACAAAGTTTAAACCAAAAAAAAAAAAAAAAAAAAAAAAAAATTCTGACATCTTTGCCATTATGGCGAAATAATACCCAGTTGACAAAAACTGCTTTGTGTCTGTCTTTTTTCAGGGAATGGATGTGTAGGTTTTTTCTGTGGGTGGGCTTTAAGTCATCATCATTAGCAAGTACTTTACGGCCCGCATGGCGCATGAAGGCACCTTGGTTATTATGTGGAAAATCATGACTGCACATACAAATGTTGCTGACAAATAAATAGTGCCTGTGTTTGTGGGGGGGTTACTTAATGACTCGGTATGGCAACAACACTGGGAACACAGATGCGATAGGCTGGGACGTCTACTTGCAACACAGCGCGTCTACGCGTTATCTCCGTAACGTACAGTGGGACCCTTCGCCATGCTCCAGCAGGATCTTAGTACAAGCCACGTTTTCGATGCAGGCATAGGCTTGTAGCCTCAAAAAATTAGCCCAAGGGGCGAGATCAACTCTATTTTGAAGTTGAGGAGGGCGCGTGGCCCATACTATTTGCTTGTCCTGAGAGCATAGTACAAGCAACGTATTCGATGCAGGTATAGGCTTGTAGCCTCAAAAAATTAGCCCAAGGGGCGAGATCAACTCTATTTGAAGTTGAGGAGGGCGCGTGGCCCATACTATTTGCTTGTCCTGAGAGCATAGTACAAGCAACGTATTCGATGCAGGTATAGGCTTGTTGCCTCAAAAAATTAGCCCAAGGGGCGAGATCAACTCTATTTTGAAGTTGAGGAGGGCGCGTGGCCCATACTATTTGCTTGTCCTGAGAGCATAGTACAAGCAACGTATTCGATGCAGGTATAGGCTTGTTGCCTCAAAAAATTAGCCCAAGGGGCGAGATCAACTCTATTTTGAAGTTGAGGAGGGCGCGTGGCCCATACTATTTGCTTGTCCTGAGAGCATAGTACAAGCAACGTATTCGATGCAGGTATAGGCTTGTAGCCTCAAAAAATTAGCCCAAGGGGCGAGATCAACTCTATTTTGAAGTTGAGGAGGGCGCGTGGCCCATACTATTTGCTTGTCCTGAGAGCATAGTACAAGCAACGTATTCGATGCAGGTATAGGCTTGTAGCCTCAAAAAATTAGCCCAAGGGGCGAGATCAACTCTATTTTGAAGTTGAGGAGGGCGCGTGGCCCATACTATTTGCTTGTCCTGAGAGCATAGTACAAGCAACGTATTCGATGCAGGTATAGGCTTGTAGCCTCAAAAAATTAGCCCAAGGGGCGAGATCAACTCTATTTTGAAGTTGAGGAGGGCGCGTGGCCCATACTATTTGCTTGTCCTGAGAGCATAGTACAAGCAACGTATTCGATGCAGGTATAGGCTTGTTGCCTCAAAAAATTAGCCCAAGGGGCGGGATCAACATTTTTAAAATTTATGCAAGGCACTTGAGCCAAACTATATGTTTTATTTCAGTTTGAGAAATGCCCACAATGCAGGCATAGGCTTGTTGCCTTAAAAAATTCAGCCAAGAGACTGTATTGGATTGTCTGACATAATTCAACGGTCAAAAAACATCACAAGTGCATGCATTATTAAAGTAACATTACTGACACTGATTGTGTAGTTTTGTTGTCATGCAGCAAGTGTAGCAGGAACATTATTTATCCAATCTTCTTAGCAGAGGGACATTGTTTATCCTTTGTGTCAGAAGAGGACATAATGTTTAAACCGCACTGAGCCAAACGTAACAAATTTGAAAATGTCCCTCTAGGTTTGGGTACTGTCGTCTGAAGGGGTTAAGAACTTTGATGATATCCAGTCCTTGTTAAACTTAATGAGAGTGAGTCTGTCGGCATTTTCTGTAGTCAGCCGTGACCTTCTATCAGTGACAATTCCCCCAGCGGCACTAAAAACACGCTCTGATGTCACACTAGCAGCTGGGCAGGCCAGCAACTCCAAGGCATACAAAGACAGCTCAGTCCAAGCGTGAAGCTTGGAAACCCAGTAATTAAAGGGTACAGAGGGGTCGGTTAAGAAGCTGGTAGTGTCACACACATACTCGCTCAACATGTTTGACAATGTTTGTCTCCTAGACAAGGGGACCGTAGGCACAATCCGTTGCAGATTGGAAGGTCTGTTGAACATCGCCCAGTTGGTGGACATCTTACCACCACCTCTTCTTGACAATGTGGCAGTTTGTGTTCGAACCAAAGGCTGCTGTGGCAAAGAGCTGCTTGTTCGTGGTATAGCGGAGTCAGATGGTGAAATTGACATTAAATTGTCAACCACCACACTTTTGAAATAATCCATCGTTAAGCCCCTTGGTGACTGCAACAGCAGCGATGGAAACTTGTCTTTGTAGCGTGGGTCAAGGAATGTTGACAACCAGTAGAGGTCGCTGTCATAGATGTTAATGACGCGTGGATCCTGGGACAGACATTGAGACATGAAGTCAGACATGTGTGCTAGGCTACAAAGACTCATGTCTTCTGTGTCACCTGACTGATGAACAATAGGCATCATGGTCTCAAAATCGGTCTCCGCCTCCTGCTCTTCAGCCCACCCATGCTGTACCGACATAAAACTGGGGTTGGGAGTTCCATCAGGGTGCACCTCAGTACCATGGAGAAATAAATCGTCTTCATCTTCCTCATCACTGTTTTGTTCTGCAGCCAATGTTGCCGGCTGAAATTGGCTTTGCTGGCTCTGATCCTGGATGTTAAAATGTGGATCCATAGCCCTCTGCTGTGCCCTCAATGATTCTGTTTTAAGATTCAGGAGAGAATCTTTAAGCAAACACAGCATGGGGATGGTGAGACTAATAATGGACTCATCACCGCTGACCAGTTTTGTGCAGTAATCGAAGTTCTCTAGAACCTCGCAAAGGTCAGCGATCCAGACCCACTCCATCGTACCAATGTGTCTTGTATTACTTCCTGGGTGACGGGCATGTTGCAGCTGATATTCCGCTATAGCCCTCTGCTGCTCATTGAACCTAGCCAACATATGGAATGTAGAATTCCATCGTGTGGGCATGTCGCAAATTAATCTGTGTTTGGGCAAATTAAATTGCTGTTGAAGGGCAGATAGACTTGCAAGTGCCGTTGATGAATGTCGGAAATGTCCGCAATTTCTACGCACCTTCTCTAGTAGATCAGATAACTCTGGGTAATTTTTCAAGAATTTCTGAACTACAAGATTCAGTACGTGAGCCATGCAAGGCACGTGTTGAAGTTTACCGAGCTTTATTGCTGCAACAAGGTTTCGTCCGTTATCACTGACAACAAGACCTGCTTGTAGTTGCAGTGGGGCCAGCCACTCATCTGTCTGTTGTTTAACACCTTTCCACAGCTCGTTTGCAGTGTGAGGTGTGTCACCTAGACAGATGAGCTTAAGAAGAGCCTGTTGTCGCCTGGCTGATGCAGTACTGCAAAGCTCCCAACTTTGACGTGATGTGGCGGACAAATCAGCAGTGGTCAAGGAAGTTGAAGACGCACATTGTGTTGTAGAAGTATATGAGGACGCGGACACCCGGAATGATGCTGTGCCCGCTATTCGTGGAGTTGGTAGGATCGCAGATATTCCACTATTACACTTTAGGACACTCTCGACAAGGTTGATCCAGTGAGCTGTCAGGGATATGTATCTGCCCTGTCCACAAGTACTTGTCCAGGTATCAGTTGTCAGGTGAACTTTTCCGCTCACAGCATTTGTCAGTGCACGCTTCAAGTTGTTAACCACGTGCAGATGTAGCGCGGGTATGGCAGTACGTGAAAAAAAATTGCGACTGGGGACAGTGTATCGTGGTGCTGCCACAGCCAACAACTCCCTAAAAGCCTCAGTATCAACAAGCCTAAATGGCAGCATTTCTACAGCTAACAGCTTAGAAATTTGCGCTGTCATTTGTCGAGAAAAAGGGTGTGTGGATGGGTGCTTCCGCTGCCTCTCATACAGCTGTGGAACAGACAACTGGACAATTGGCGCAGACTCACAAGTCACTTGACTACTGTCATATCTCTGGTCTAACGCAGCTTGTGGTGAGATCGTATGAGTAGGAGCTGCTGCATGAACAGTAGATGGTGAAGGATGATTCTGAAGTGGCATAACGGTGTTGAGGTCAGAAGGCCCTGCTGTCGAACCCTGATGGGCCAACCACTGACTAGGGTGCTTAAGAGTCATGTGTTTTCGCATACTGCTGGTGCTCAAGTTTACTTTGCCCTGGCCTCTGCTCAGCCTGGCATAGCAGATGTTACATATAACCACATTTGGTACTGATGGGCTATCTTTGAAAAATTTCCAGACAATGGATGTTCGTCCTTTAGGTTGTGGTGTAGGAACTGAAGGATGAGTCTGGCCAACACAAACTGTAGACACATTTTGGCCAACTGTTCTTAAAGTTGGGGCAACAGTTGGTACAGTTTGTGCAACAGTTGACACAATTTGGGCTACTGTTGTCACAGCTTGGATTCGGGATAAAGGAGTAAGCCTGGGTGCTTTAGGCGGTGGTACATAACCACTTTCCTCCTCCTGGCTGCTCTGTTGGCTCTGCATGTCAAGTGTCCAGGTTGGATCAGTGGTCTCATCATCCACCCCCTCCTCCTCAAAGTCATCTGGATAACGTGACTGGTCAGGCTGGCCAGATGAAATGTGTGTCTCATCATCATCATCATCCTCCACCTCCTGAGACGGTCTATGGCTTTGTTGAAAGGGAAGTTCTTCAGGACGAGGTGAATCCAAACTTTGTCCATAGATGGAATGTACGTCTGGTTCAAGTATCTGTTCAGGCAGTGACAAAGAAAGGTCCGGTTGTCTGAATGGCTGATAAGAACCAAATAAATCTTCCGAATGCCCAAGTTCGCGGTCTAAATTTTCCTCCGTCTGGCGATGGCTTGAGGAAATAGGAAGATTTTGTGGATTAGATGACCCCGCGTTGTCAGTAGCGGCACTTGAATATGGTGTCAAGGATGATTGTGTGCTGCCAGAACCCGTGGTTGAGGTCTTGTCAGCCATCCAAGATGTTATTTGGTCTTGATCTTCCGGCCTCAAGACACGTTTCGGTTGAGTACTGGGAAATTTAGACAGCAGGAAGGTAGATCGATCAATCCTTGTCTGTCTACTTCTACCAGTGCCTTGTTGTTCACGACTGCTAGGGCCCCGACCTCGTCCCTGTCCCTTTGCAGACTGGTTTTTGGGAATTTGGTGTTTTTGGGACATTGTTGACAAATGCACAGCCACCGAGATGGAGTTAGGTGTTGCTGCAGGCGTCACTTACTGGCGGGTTAAGTGTGTGCTAACACTTGACAGTGAAGCACTACACTATTCCCTGAAAAAATTAGAAAGTGCGTACAGCCACCGAGATGGAGTTTGGTGTTGCTGCAGGCGTCACTTACTGGCGGGTTAAGTGTGTGCTAACACTTGACAGTGAAGCACCAC
The DNA here is from genome assembly GCA_033576535.1 of Allobates femoralis. Classification (NCBI taxonomy): domain Eukaryota; kingdom Metazoa; phylum Chordata; class Amphibia; order Anura; family Aromobatidae; genus Allobates; species Allobates femoralis. The sequence goes on along the minus strand of JARQOC010000005.1, from coordinate 137,036,678 downwards.
ACTATTCCCTGAAAAAATTAGAAAGTGCGCACAGCCACCGAGATGGAGTTTGGTGTTGCTGCAGGCGTCACTTACTGGCGGGTTAAGTGTGTGCTAACACTTGGCAGTGAAGCACTACACTATTCCCTGAAAAAATTAGAAAGTGCGCACAGCCACCGAGATGGAGTTTGGTGTTGCTGCAGGCGTCACTTACTGGCGGGTTAAGTGTGTGCTAACACTTGACAGTGAAGCACCACACTATTCCCTGAAAAAATTAGAAAGTGCGTACAGCCACCGAGATGGAGTTTGGTGTTGCTGCAGGCGTCACTTACTGGCGGGTTAAGTGTGTGCTAACACTTGGCAGTGAAGCAGCACACTATTCCCTGAAAAAATTAGAAAGTGCGTACAGCCACCGAGATGGAGTTTGGTGTTGCTGCAGGCGTCACTTACTGGCGGTTTAAGTGTGTGCTAACACTTGACAGTGAAGCACCACACTATTCCCTGAAAAAATTAGAAAGTGCGCACAGCCACCGAGATGGAGTTTGGTGTTGCTGTAGGCGTCACTTACTGGCGGGTTAAGTGTGTGCTAACACTTGACAGTGAAGCACCACACTATTCCCTGAAAAAATTAGAAAGTGCGCACAGCCACCGAGATGGAGTTTGGTGTTGCTGCAGGCGTCACTTACTGGCGGGTTAAGTGTGTGCTAACACTTGACAGTGAAGCACCACACTATTCCCTGAAAAAATTAGAAAGTGCGCACAGCCACCGAGATGGAGTTTGGTGTTGCTGTAGGCGTCACTTACTGGCGGGTTAAGTGTGTGCTAACACTTGGCAGTGAAGCACTACACTATTCCCTGAAAAAATTAGAAAGTGCGCACAGCCACGAGATGGAGTTTGGTGTTGCTGCAGGCGTCACTTACTGGCGGGTTAAGTGTGTGCTAACACTTGGCAGTGAAGCACTACACTATTCCCTGAAAAAATTAGAAAGTGCGCACAGCCACCGAGATGGAGTTTGGTGTTGCTGCAGGCGTCACTTACTGGCGGGTTAAGTGTGTGCTAACACTTGACAGTGAAGCACCACACTATTCCCTGAAAAAATTAGAAAGTGCGCACAGCCACCGAGATGGAGTTTGGTGTTGCAGTAGGCGTCACTTACTGGCGGGTTAAGTGTGTGCTAACACTTGGCAGTGAAGCACTACACTATTCCCTGAAAAAATTAGAAAGTGCGCACAGCCACCGAGATGGAGTTTGGTGTTGCTGCAGGCATCACTTACTGGCGGGTTAAGTGTGTGCTAACACTTGGCAGGGAAGCAGCACACTATTCCCTGAAAAAATTACAAAGTGCGCACAGCCACCGAGATGGAGTTTGGTGTTGCTGCAGGCGTCACTTACTGGCGGGTTAAGTGTGTGCTAACACTTGGCAGTGAAGCACTACACTATTCCCTGAAAAAATTAGAAAGTGCGCACAGCCACCGAGATGGAGTTTGGTGTTGCTGCAGGCGTCACTTACTGGCGGGTTAAGTGTGTGCTAACACTTGACAGTGAAGCACTACACTATTCCCTGAAAAAATTAGAAAGTGCGCACAGCCACCGAGATGGAGTTTGGTGTTGCTGCAGGCGTCACTTACTGGCGGGTTAAGTGTGTGCTAACACTTGACAGTGAAGCACCACACTATTCCCTGAAAAAATTAGAAAGTGCGCACAGCCACCGAGATGGAGTTTGGTGTTGCTGTAGGCGTCACTTACTGGCGGGTTAAGTGTGTGCTAACACTTGGCAGTGAAGCACTACACTATTCCCTGAAAAAATTAGAAAGTGCGCACAGCCACCGAGATGGATTTTGGTGTTGCTGCAGGCGTCACTTACTGGCGGGTTAAGTGTGTGCTAACACTTGACAGTGAAGCACCACACTATTCCCTGAAAAAATTAGAAAGTGCGCACAGCCACAGAGATGGAGTTTGGTGTTGCTGTAGGCGTCACTTACTGGCGGGTTAAGTGTGTGCTAACACTTGGCAGTGAAGCAGCACACTAGTCCCTTAAAAAATTAGAAAGTGCGCACAGCCACCGAGATGGAGTTTGGTGTTGCTGCAGGCGTCACTTACTGGCGGGTTAAGTGTGTGTTAACACTTGGCAGTGAAGCAGCACACTATTCCCTGAAAAAAATTATTAAGTGCGCACAATTAGTCGCAGAAGTAGGTGGCGTACGTGCTATTTGCAGCTAGGAGAGCAGCAACGCACTGTTCTGCCACAGACAAAATAACGCTGAAGGGGTTTTTAGGACCCAAAATCTATCAGCTGGCAAAAAATTGTAAATAGTACCTCAGCTAAGCCTCTCACTTCAGCTATTAGAACAGCTGAGTGAGTAAGCGAAGCTATGAGGTCGCTCCTGTGAACACTGTAAAGGCTGCAGCTCCCTGCTTCCCTGCCTGCCTACAGTGTCACAGTACACAGTACTCCTCTGTCCTCCTGCTAGCTCTCACAAGAGCTGTTTGGGGTTAATATAAGGAATCTTGAAGTTCCCTACACTCACTGACAATCCCTATGATCTGCTCCAGAATCTACCTCACCCTGTTCTAGCTCAGATCTTCAGAGAAATGTGCTCAAAATGGCGGTGGCAAGGCTTATATACAGCCTTGCCTGTCATCGATGACATAGCCATCACGATGGACAGAAGCCAATCATAGTAATGCCACAAGAAGAGGGCTGTGGCATTACTGAATAAGATTGGCTAACATGCTTGTCCATCTTCACAAGTTTGTCTGACCTAACACGCTAGGCTGTCTCGGAAGATTTGTCGGAACATAACAGATTCTGTATTCGCGAGTCCCGAATACAGAATACAGGACTCGGATTCGTAGACTCGCTAGGATTCGCTAGGAATCGCTACGACTCGCTCGGAATCGCTACTTACAGCGGGTATCCGTGAAGCGGTGCCATTCTCTAAACGATTTGGGGGAGATTCAAGCTACATAGCGATGTGATATAGCGAGTCTCGCTAGTAAAACTAGGATTCCCATTTACTTGCATTGGACTCGCTACTTTGCGAGTCCTCGCTGGGAAACTCGCCGAGTAGCGAGTCCTGCGAGTCCCTTACTACTCGCCGAGTAACGAGTCCTAGCGAGTAGATTCGCCCATCACTATTTGTGGCACATTAGTATATGGGAGGGGGAACACTTTTACAGATGGGTAGTGACCATGGTGGCCATTTTGAATTCAGCCATTTTGGATCTAGCTTTATTTTTTAAATGGGTAGAGAGTCATATGCCACTGAATATTTGAATAATGTAGCAATTTCAGATATCCAGTGACATTGAGGTTTCCATGGATGAAGCATGGCCCCACTATCTTTGTACCCCATATACCACACCATACCATTAATATTTGTGTCCCAACAGCCTTGGAGGGATCTATCCACTGTGGATTGGTATCAGACTAATAGCGGTGATTTTGTTTGTTAACTTCACCATTCACAAAAACATTTGTCTCATCGCACATCTGAAGGCAATTATCTATGCTGTGAAGATTCCAGATGTGCAGCATCTGAAACAACTAACACTGGAAGCCTGTGCTAGCATTTCTTCTGTAGTGTTGCTTTAAGTGTGTCAAGAGTGGGAAAAGAGGGTTGCATTGACAATCCAACACAATGGGCAGCACTTTCAACACATTTTATAAGTGGTAATAAACTTGTAAATAACTCATGAAGGAATAGTTACGTTAAAACCAAGCACACCATTGTTTTTCTTATGAAATTCTCAATAGGTTTGATGTGTTACATGACTCTCTTTCCATTTAAAAAAATAAAGTTGGATCCAAGATGGCCAACTTAAAAATGGCCACCATGGTCACCACCCAACTGAAAAAGTTTTCCCCTCCCATATACTAATGTTCCACAAATAGACAGTTGATATCACCAACCATTCCCATTTTATTTAGGTGCATCCATATAAATGGCCCACCCTGTATTAATATCTAAAAATAATTAACCCATTTGGCAAACATTGTAAATGGAAACAATTCAGGAATGCCAAAATTAGGGGGGTATTAGGGGTATTTGGTCACTACAATATCACTAAATATGCTGTTACAAGTTATCAAAACATCACATCTATCCAAAATTGCTATCACTAAAAATGTTGTTTTGTTTATAAGATAAGGATCACCGAATTGGTACATAACTACTAAAGAGAAAAAACTCACCAAATTTGGCCGCTTACAAATATCATTGCATTTAGCAGGATACTATCAGCCACCCTAAGAGACACCCCATGTCTTCCGACACCGATGCTCCATCTACTACAACCCTGGCACGGGGGCGATTGTGGCATCTGCAACCAGCCGTGCCACAAGGAAAAGACAGGTGGTATCACTGGACACAAGATCACCACAGGGCGGCAGACACTCCCATAGTGGAGCACAGTGTCAGAAAGCAGCCTATTAATGACGCCCAGCTGTTAGACAAGGCGGGCTGCTCTCCACCAAATATGCAACACAAGTGACTGACGCCCCCTAGAGGGCTAAGCTGTAGACTGCAAAAGGATAAGATAAGACATAACATAGTTCCATTAACAAAAAATGAAAACATTACAGGTATCGGAAAATAACACAGCCCCAAACAATTTTTCTATACAAAGTCTCATTTTTTTCACCACTTAAATAAACTAGACATGTTTGGTATTGCAGTAATCATACCGATGAGATGAATCATAATGCCAAGTCATTTTTACCACAGAGTGCATGCTGAATGGAAAGAACTGGACTCTACTTACTCGGAAACAGAGAACTAAGATAGAATCAATCTGGACATTTCCAGTCAAACTAATATTGAATCTACTATTCTGGAACTGATAAACGAAAAAGAAATGGTGTCGCTTTAGTTCTCAACCCAAAAATTCCCCATCACTGTTCTGAAGTACAATGCAGTCAGTGATGAAGTCATCTTGATACGACTACAAGGGGCATCATTCCATGTCACAATTATGCAAGTCTTCTCACCAACAACAGATGCCAAGGAAGAGTATGATTGTTCAATAAGAAATAGACAAGATGCCAAAACAAGACTTACTCATTATCATGGGAGTCTTGAATGCCAAAGTGGGCCACAGAAAATATGAGACTGTTGTTGGAAACTATGGACTTGATGAAAGAAATGAGGCTGGAAGAAGATTCATTTACTTTTGCATGACAAATCAACTGTTCATCATAAACACCTTGTTCCCAAATCACAAATGGAGACTCTACACATGGTCATCACTGAATTGGGCCTATAACATTCAGATTGATTACATATGTGTTCGCCAAAGATAGAGGTCATTGATCATTACTGCAAAAACAATGTTAGGAGCTGACTGTGGAACTGATCATAAACTTTTGAAAGCAAACATTAAAGTCAAGCTGCACAAACAGACAAGACAACAGGTAGTTTCCAACTTTGATTTGAACAACATATGATACATTTTCTGAACAGACTGCAAAACTGACTTAAATCACTGGAAATGGATGAAAGGAAAGCTGAAGAATTATGTACATATATAAGAAGTGTAATTACTGAAGAATCCATCAAGATAATAAACAAAAGGCAGAAGAGACCCCCGCAGCCATGGTTAACAGAAGAGACAGTAAAGAATATCAAAGTAAGAAGAATAGCAAAATATAACAAGCAGGATGCAGACACCATCAGTAAAAGAATAAAGAGAGCCATTTGAGCAGGCAAGAACTTTATTACCAAAAGATATGTATAGAGATAGAAAACCAACAAGTGAAGGGCAGGACCAGGAAGGCATACCATAAGATCAAAGTGATACGACAAAAGTTTCAACCAAGAGTGGGAATATTGGTAGACGCCAACAGGAACAAACTAACTGGGCATGAACAGTTCAAAGAAAAATGGATAGATTACATGGAATATCTCTACAAGAATGAGTCAATGATTTGGGAAGAAACTGAGACTGGAAATTATAGCGAATTTAACATCTTCAAAAATGAAGTCTTTGCTCCAATAAAGCATTTTAAAAAAAAACAAAGCACCTGGATGTGACAATATTCCAATACAGCTAATAAAGTCTTCTGAATCAGCAGTTAATGTCATCACACACCTATGTCAACAGATATGGACAACTGGTAAATGGCCCTAGGACTGGATAAGATTGATGTGTATTGATGCTACCGAGTGTGCAAACTATCGGACTGTTGTGTTTAAACCTCATGCCATGAAATACTGCTGAAGATCCTGTAAAGACAGCTACAGCATTACTTTGGCGAAGAGCTGCCAGATGAACAAGCAGGATTCAGAAAAGGCAGAGGAACAAGAGATGTAACTGCTAACATGAGATGGTTAATGGAGAAGGCCAAAGTATACAACAAGAAACAAAAACAGAGGGGCGCAAATGAGAAGCACCTGAGACACTAAATTGGTCTATGGTGGGTAGCAGTATCGCTCACCTTGGTGTGTTGTGCACCTCCGCACAACACCAGTAAATGCTCAAGGTTTTAGACCTCTGGACCCCGCCAGGCTCTGTCACCGTCGCTCCAGCGATCCTTTTCAGGAAATCGACCTCACGTGATCCAGGACCTGGATACACGTCACCGCAGGCCCCCTGTAAATGGTCCCAGACGCCCAGCAACCACAGGTCCTTTCGCTCCAGTGAATGGCTCCGGGGTTAAAAGCTAATCTTCCTTCCGACAGCAGCTCCTGCCAGCCTACCAATACGGCTGTAGACTGTTGAAACATGTTGTGGTGTATAGGGGACATCTTAATAAAGGTTTGGATGCTTTAATATAAGTTTAGTAATTCTCTCCTTCTTAACACTCCAATAGCCCGCCTTTTATTTTGTTTATATTCAAAGTATACAACATGGAGCTCTATATTTGCTTCATTGACTACAGGAAAACCTTCTCCTGTGCTGATCACCAGAAACTTTGGAATACCATGAAAAATATGGGTGAGCCAAATCATCTGATCTGCCTTATTAGGAACTTTTACATCGACCAAGAAGCAACAGTCGAAACGGAACACAGTGATACGGCATGGCTCAAAGTAGAATGAGGCTTCTGACAAAGCTGCATCCTGTCAAAATTCCTCTTCAGTTAATATACAGAAGCTATTTTCAGGAAGGCTGGACTTGCCAAAAAAGAAGAAGAAATCAAAATTGGTGGACGAATCATCAATAATCTAAAATACGCAGTTGGTAAAACACTGATAGAAACCAGCATAGATGAAATGAAGGACTTATTTCAGAGTGTCCAAATTGGAAAGCTCAAACATGGGACTCAAGACAAAGATACTGACTACTGCCAAGTACGAGAATTACAAATCCTTGATGGATGGCAATGAACTGGAAGTTGTAAAGGACTTCAACCTACTCAGATCAATGATCACTTAAGATGCAGTGACAGCACCAGAAGTCAATAGGATAACAACTATAAATAAATCAGTAGTCAAGTCACTGGACAAGATCTTCAAATCAAGGAACATTTCACTGGCGACAAAGACATGACTCGTGCATAGTCTGGTCTTTTCTATAGTAACATATGGAAGTGATAATGGATGATAAAGAAACAACGTAGAAGAAGAATCAACACCTTCGACATGTGGTGTTGGAAAAGGATGTTATTAATACGATGGGTAGCAAGTAGAGCAAAAAATAAATTTTAGAACAACTGAAGCTAGACATGTCACTTGAAGCAAGGTTCACCAAGCTACGACTTGCCTACTTTGAACACATCATGCAAACAGTGCATACGTCATGCACTGGAGAAAGACTTAATGGTAAGAAGAATAGATGGAACAAGGTGAAGAGGAAGACCAGCAAGCCAATGGCTTTATACTATCCAGGAAATGGTGCATAAGACCCTGGTGGACCTATCTAGACTCACATAAGATTGATCATCCTACAGAGTGTTCATCCATCAAGTCACCATGGTTAAATAAGGTTCCAAAAAATTATGTCAGAAATGTACAACTCATCCAGCAAAAAAATGAAGTACATGAATGGTGCGGTGTTAAAAGTGGTATCACTTTTGGTGATTTTCCTATATACCGTATATACTTGCGCATAAGCCGAGTTTTTCAGCCCAAAATTTGGGCTGAAAAGTCCCCCTCGGCTTATACGCGAGTATATAAAAAAAATAAAAAAATACCGCAGCAGCCCCGGAGGTATACAGGCCCCCCATCAAGTTCCAGGGCCCCCCCCTTGCACACCAGCCTGTAAAGTAAAATCATACTTACCAGTGTCCAGTCGCGCCGTCCGCAGCTGCCGACATGACGATCCCGGGCTCCATTCAGCGTCTTCCGCATTTCCTGTAGTGTGTAATGACGTCATTGCCCGTGACTACAGGAAATGCGGAAGACGCTGAATGGAGCCCGGGATCGTCATGTCGGCAGCTGCGGACGGCGCAACTGGACACTGGTAAGTATGATTTTCCTTTACAGGCTGGCGCGCAAGGGGGGGGGCCCTGGAACTTGATGGGGGGCCTGTATACCTCTGGGGCTGCGGCTGTATACAGCCCTGGGGCTGCGGCTGTATACAGCCCTGGGGCTGCGGCTGTATACAGCCCTGGGGCTGCTGCTGTATACAGCCTGGGGCTGCGGCTGTATACAGCCCTGGGGCTGCTGCTGCTCTATATACCTCTGGGGCTGCATATGGGGCTGCATATGGGGCTGCATATACCTCTGGGGCTGCATATACCTCTGGGGCTGCATATACCTCTGGGGCTGCATATACCTCTGGGGCTGCATATGGGGCTGCATATACCTCTGGGGCTGCATATGGGGCTGCATATACCTCTGGGGCTGCATATACCTCTGGGGCTGCATATGGGGCTGCATATACCTCTGGGGCTGCATATACCTCTGGGGCTGCATATGGGGCTGCATATACCTCTGGGGCTGCATATACCTCTGGGGCTGTATATACCTCTGGGGCTGCTGTATACTACCACTGGGGCTGCTGCTGTATACTACCACTGGGGAGGCTGCTGTATACCTCACTGCTGGGGGTTGTATACCTGTGCTGGAGTCCACCTCGGCTTATACGCGAGTCAATAAGTTTTCCCAGTTTTGGGGGGCAAAAGTAGGGGGGTTGGCTTATACACGGGTCGGCTTATACACGAGTATATACGGTATATATAGGTTCCTTAATGTCCAATTAAATCTGTGTAAATTTCTGGAAAAAAAATTAGAAATTGATCCTAGAGTTTTAACATCCTAAGAAAATAGAAATAAATGATGCAGATGTAAAGTAAACATATGGAAAATGTTATTTATTAATTATTTTGTATAGCATGACTAACTGGTTTAATTATATAAATTTTGAAAATTGCTAAATTATGTAAATTTTTACCAAAATTCCAGTATTTTCACAAATAAATGCAAAAAATATCCACCTAAATTTACCACTAGCATAAAGTACAATGTGTCATGAAAAAAAGAAGCCTCAGAATCACTGGTGTAAACTGAAACTGAAACACAGAGCTATTACTACATAAAGGGACACTGGTCAAATTTCAACAATTGGGCCTGGTCATTAGGGTCAAAATTTGCTTAGTCATGAAGGGGTTAAAGAAATAGGATTTCAAAATGGAAAGAGGAATGCTTGTAAGCTGTTGAATTTCATTGCATCTCTAAAGGTACCGTTACACGGTACAACTTAATAATGATGTTGTTTGCGATTTCGGTAGCGCACTGATTTTTTTCACAGCTGTTCAACATCACTGGTGAGCTGTCACACATCCAGATATCGTGGACAACTCACCAACAATGTTGTGAGCAGGGATCGATCGCAAACACCGCAAACGATCCCTGATCACTGCTGTAAATGGGCGAAGTCGGCAGTGACATCGATATTACGGTGTCACACCGAATGATGCCGCAGGTTGTTTAAGTAGAAGTTGACAGGTTTTCTGCATGCGGGAAAACCTGTCAACTCCGACTTGAACAACTATTGTTGTTGAATCGTGCGCTTAGGGTACCTTTACACGCGGCTACATTTCTTGGGTGGCTACAGGTAACTTACTGGTTGCAGTGAAATCATGGAGACAAGGTTCTATCTTGTTGCTGTGTACAAATGGAATAATGTCTCCATGATTTCACTGCAGCCAGTAAGTTACCTGTAGCCACCCTAGAAATGTAGCCGCATGTAAAGGTACCCTTACACGCAACGATGCAAGAACGATGTCGTTTCAACATCGTTCCTGACGTCACTTATAAACGATGTTGAAAGGTATAGCGGAGCCTTTAGGTTTATTATATCCAAAAAGGAGAAATTCCCACTAGACTTCAAATTGGTGCAAGTAAACAAACTAATTGATGTATGAAGTTGTTGGAAGTAGAAATTGTCATGATTGTCAAATTCTACCAGTGCAGTAAGTGAACCACACATAAGAAGACTCATACACAGCTACAGCCTCATAATAGGTTAGAGAGCGACAGAAAGCTATAAAACAGCATATTTATGAAAGATGATGAATAACTACAAACAAGAGAATCATGGACAACTACAGCTCATAACGGGACGGCAGGTTCATACCTTTTAGTCAAAGGGCAGTACCACCTTTCTATTTATTGGTGTATTTAATACTGCTTAAATATTACATTAGCAAATATTCCTCATTATACTCTTATAAAAACTGTCCTGTCAGAACTAATTGTACATGTGTTCCTGTACGGTGCAGTAAATAATGGTATAATAAAGGAAATGAATCCTCGAGATGTTTCTTTACTAATTAAAACCGGATACTGAAACATTGTTCTATTTTTTAATCTGTTTTACATTTTTGATGGTAGATTATTAATTTTACATTTTTTGGGAATACACATTTTGTTGGAGCTGCTGCTTTTCTCTGTTAACAGTGGTTCAGAACGTAGATACCTATGCCCTTGGACATAAAAAAAGTTGTCTGGAGATGTTTCATTGACTTCTATTAAAGAATGTAGTGGGCATGCATTATGACTGGTGCAAAGTCATTGTGCAGGAAGGGAGAGAAGGTGAGCCATACCCATGGAATGTTACCTTTGATTAATTATAACTGGACTTGGGAGCGGTGGACACATGTTCTGTGGGGTAAGGAATCATACCTCTCTAGCTGGCATCTGATGGCCGATGCCAGCTAAATGATTGCTATGAATGCTATGAAAATGTTACCTACTTCACTGCATTGTGCGAAATATAAAGTCTGGTACAGGAAGGATAAAGCCATGGTATGACTTTTCAGGGGATGGCTTAGGCTTTTTAGTTCAAGTGAAAAGAAAATTTAATGGCTCAGAATAACAAGACATTTTGGACAAATGTATGCTTCAAGCTTTGTGTCAACAATTTGGAGAATCAATCATCCGGACAAAGGACCTCAGGTCCGCGCTGCTGCAGGATAGATGTATATGACACCAGAAACACCAGGATGCCTGGTAGAAAGTGATGGATAGCTTTATTTTCCGACGCGTTTCGGAGCTGCTTGCCGAGCTCCTTCCTCAGGGAGGAAAAATTTGGAGAAGGCCATTTTCTATTCCAGCATGACTGTGCACAGAGCATAAAGTAGGGTCAATATATGTATACATGGTGTCACGCTGGGAGCGGGAGAGACACTCAGCGTAGGACAACGACGGGGGGGGGGGGATAAGGAGTCCCTAAAGCTATGGGCACAAGAGGGAGAGGGTGACCCCTAGTCTTCCTGGGGCTGACCCTGTCTGCCCTGACGTCCCTATACAGTTCCCTCAACTGTCGCCGACCACGAACCTCGTCCCTCTCTGATCCTAGCACTACCTTATCTAAGGATCAGATGGAGAGGTTCACTAGACCCCTCCACTAACAACTAAAGACAAACACAAGGAAAAACAGACAATGGGGAAAGAAAACACTTATCTTGCAGCAGAGCACAGCAACCTCCACAACCTCAGCTTCTGCTGGAGCAAGGATAATGAGTGTCCAAGGAAATATCACCTGCACCGAGGGAGGGCAATGAAACTCCTTATAAAGGTGGGAAGAACCTGCTGGGTCCTAGTGACCCAGAATACTGGTGTAGAAACCAGACCGAGCACAAGACCTTCCCAGCCGTCTCCCCATGATAGGGAGATCTTATCATACCTTCTCTCTATCTACACAGAAGGTAAATGCCCCTGAAAGACGGACCGTCCTCAAACATTATGGCTGATTGGCCAAACGCTGGGACCGTCTGCGCGTGGCCTCTACCCTGTCATCCGTGCCACCCGTGACAGTACCCCCCCGTCCACGAGTGGCCCCCGGACACTCAGGACCAGGCTTATCCGGTTGGGAACGGTGAAAAGCGCGGACCAGCCTAGCGGCGGAGACTTCCGACGCCGGCACCCACATCCGCTCCTCAGGACCGTAACCCCTCCAGTGCACCAAATACTGAAGAGAACGGCGCAACCTGCGAGAATCAACCACCTTTGAGATCTCAAATTCCAAATTCCCCGCCACGCAGATGGGCTCCGGGGGCAAAGGAGACGGGTTAGACGACGGCACATACGGTTTGAGGAGCGACCTATGAAATACATTGTGGATCTTAAGAGCGGGAGGTAACGCAAGACGAAACGCCACGGGATTGATAACGGCGGTTATCTGATAAGGGCCAATAAACCGGGGCCCCAACTTCCAAGAGGGCACCTTCAACTTCACATTCTTGGTAGACAACCACACGTAGTCATTCACACACAGGTCCGGACCTGGCGCACGCTTCCTGTCAGCCATACGTTTGTACCTGTCGCCTAAGAGCTTCAAGCTACTCTGTACCCCCCGCCAAACCGAGGAGAGGGATGAGGTAAATCGGTCCTCCTCAGGAACTCCGGAAGGACTAGTACCACTAAAAGTACCAAACTGAGGATGAAACCCATATGCACCGAAGAACGGTGACTTGCCAGTGGACTCCTGAAGACGATTATTAAGGGCAAATTCGGCCAAGGGCAGATAACTCGCCCAAGTCTCCTGATTGTCAGAGACAAAACACCTCAGATAAGTCTCCAAATTCTGGTTCATACGTTCGGTCTGCCCATTTGACTGAGGATGAAAAGCAGAAGAGAAGGACAAAGCAATTCCTAAACGTGCACAAAAAGCCTTCCAAAACTTGGAGACAAACTGAGTACCACGATCAGAAACCACCTCGGAGGGAACTCCATGAAGCTTCACAATCTCACTTACAAACACCTGTGCCAGTGTCCGAGCATTAGGAAGTGCGGGCAGTGCCACAAAGCGAACTATCTTACTGAATCTATCAACCACTACCAGCACTACCGTCTTGCCTGCAGACGCCGGAAGATCGGTGATAAAATCCATTGACACATGTGTCCATGGCCTCTCAGGAATAGACAATGGCAAGAGAGAACCAGCCGGACGGGTATGCGGGATCTTAGCCCGTGCACACACACTACAGGCAGATACGAATTCCGCTACGTCCTTCCGCAACCCCGGCCACCAAAAGCAGCGAGATACAAGATCGAAGGTGGCCCTACTGCCGGGATGCCCTGCCAATACGGAGTCGTGATGCTCCGACAGCACCCTGAGACGCAAAGATGATGGCACAAAAAGTCTCCCAGAAGGACAGGAGGCAGGGGCGCCCCCCTGGACCTTCAACACCTCCCCCTCCAGATCAGGGCAAAGAGCAGAAACAACCACCCCCTCCTGTAAGATGGGAACGGGACTTTCATGAGCACTACCACCCGGGAAACTACGCGACAACGCATCAGCCTTCACGTTCTCAACCCCCGGACGGTAAGTGACGGTAAAATTAAATCTCGTGAAAAACAAGGACCACCGAGCCTGCCGGGGATTGAGACGCTTGGCGGACTCAAGGTAAGACAGGTTCTTGTGGTCGGTAATAACCGTGATGGGATGGACAGCCCCCTCCAGCCAGTGACGCCATTCCTCAAAAGCCAACTTAATAGCCAACAGCTCCCTATTACCAACATCATAATTCCTCTCGGCCGACGACAACTTCTTGGAGAAGAACGCGCAGGGCACCCATCTCCCAGGCGAAGGGCCTTGCGACAATACAGCCCCCACCCCCACCTCAGACGCATCCACCTCCACAACGAAGGGCTGAGAAAGATCGGGCTGACGGAGAATAGGTGCGGAAACAAAACAACGCTTTAGGGAGGAGAAAGCCTGGCGAGCAGACTCCGACCACTCGGAAAAATCTGTCCCCTTCCTAGTCATGTCCGTAAGAGGCGTCACCAGCACCGAATAGTTCTTAATAAATTTACGGTAAAAGTTGGTAAACCCCAAAAAACGTTGCAATGCCCGTAGATTGTCCGGTTGTTCCCAGTCCAGCACCGCCCGGACTTTTTCCGGATCCATCCGAAAACCCAACGGCGACAGGAGGTACCCCAAAAAACGTACCTCCTGAACGGCGAAGACACATTTCTCGAGTTTAGCATACAGCTTATTGTCCCGTAAGACCTGTAACACCTGCTTGACATGGGACTGATGCGTCTCCATATCGGGGGAATAGATCAAGATATCATCCAAGTAAACAACCACAAATCTACCCACCAAATGATGGAATATGTCATTGACAAAGTGTTGGAAAACCACAGGGGCATTAGTGAGCCCGAACGGCATTATGAGACTTTCAAAATGGCCGTCCGGGGTATTAAACGCCGTCTTCCATTCATCCCCCTCTCTGACCCTAATCAGGTTGTAGGCCCCCCTCAAATCCAACTTGGAGAACCATTTAGCACCCACTACCTGACTGAATAAATCAGGAATCAGAGGGAGGGGGTACGGATCACGGACAGTAATCCGATTCAACTCCCGGAAATCCAAGCAAGGACGGAGGCCCCCATCTTTTTTCTTAACAAAAAAGAAACCAGCCGCAACCGGCGAAGTTGAGGGCCTGATGTGACCCATCTGCAGACTCTCGGAAATGAAATCCTTCATCGCCTGTCTTTCCGGACCCGATATAGTAAACATCCTAGCTTTGGGCAGTTTAGCTCCGGGAACGAGGTTGATCGGGCAATCATACGCCCGATGAGGGGGCAGGTCTTGGCACCCCTTCTCTGAGAACACATCCTCATACTCCGATAGGAACGGGGGCAGAGATACCGCAGACACCACCGAAAATGAGGTAACCAAACAATTCTCAGAACAAAAATCACTCCATTCCACGATGTCCCGGGACTGCCAATCCACTACGGGATTATGTTTAATCAACCATGGCAAGCCCAGGACAATGGGAGCGGGGAGACCGTCTAGAACATAGCAAGATATCGTCTCTTGATGTTGGGATCCAACCGTCAACTTAATGTCATGTACGATATGTGTGAGACTACCTTGAGCAAGAGGTGCTGAGTCGATGGCATAGATACGGATGGGGCGAGACAATAAACAGCAGCTAAGCCCATGAGCGTCTACAAAATGAGCATCCACCATGCTGACCCCCGCACCACTATCCACAAACACAGAAATACCCTCCGTTTTGCCCTCCAGCGCCACCTCCGCACTTAGGAGGAAACGGGAAGTACAAATGGAGGATACACACACCTCCCGCTCGACCACCTCCACACCCCCCATAGTCACATAAGGTCCAGGCACCCAGTCCGTTTAGGAGTGTAGGGACAGGCCCCAATAAAATGGTCCCCTTTCCCACAAAAAAAACAGACCCCCTTCCCCTTGCCCCGGGAGGTACCGGAGGAGAACCTCGAGGCCGCCGCTCCTCCTAGCTGCATAGGTTCCTCCGCACTCGGGAGGAACGACCCACCCTCCGCGTGACCTCCCGGTAACCAGGAATCACCACGAGAATGGCTCCCAGTAACAGGAGGTCTACCCCTCCGCTCCTGGAGGCGTCTATCCATACGAATAGCTAACGACATAGCCGCCTCCAGGGACGGAGGGGTCTCATAAACCGCCAGAGCATCCTTCAGCCTCTCCGAAAGACCCTGACAAAAGTGACTCCTGAGCGCCGGATCGTTCCACTTCGTGTCCGTAGCCCACCTGCGGAACTCAGAACAATACGATTCCGCCGACCGAGTCCCCTGGCGGAGATGGCGTAACCTGGATTCAGCCAAAGAGACACGGTCAGGGTCATCATATATGAGGCCCAGTGCGTCAAAAAATTCATCCACAGAGCGGAGACAAGTAGAGTCCTGTGGCAGAGAGAAAGCCCAGGACTGGGGATCTCCTGCAGTAGCGACATAATAATTCCTACACGCTGCTGCTCATCACCAGTGGAATAAGGCCTAAGCCTAAAATATAATTTACAGGCTTCTTTGAACACAGTAAACTTATCTCTACCTCCTGAAAACCTGTCAGGGAGGGCAACCTTAGGTTCAGGTCTGGCCTGACCCAATGCTTGATTCCCCAAGACACCATTTTGCGGCTGCGGGCCCTGTAAAGCCGACCGAAGGTCCGCAACCTCCAAAGACAGGGACTGCAGCTGCTGGGCCAAAGCAGACACAGGATCCATAAGGAAAGGAAGAAAAATCGGTTCCTCCCCTGTCCTTCAGTTACAGTATTGGCAGGTGATAATGTCACGCTGGGAGCGGGAGAGACACTCAGCGTAGGACAACGACGGGGGGGGGGAATAAGGAGTCCCTAAAGCTATGGGCACAAGAGGGAGAGGGTGACCCCTAGTCTTCCTGGGGCTGACCCTGTCTGCCCTGACGTCCCTATACAGTTTCCTCAACTGTCGCCGACCACGAACCTCGTCCCTCTCTGATCCTAGCACTACCTTATCTAAGGATCAGATGGAGAGGTTCACTAGACCCCTCCACTAACAACTAAAGACAAACACAAGGAAAAACAGACAATGGGGAAAGAAAACACTTATCTTGCAGCAGAGCACAGCAACCTCCACAACCTCAGCTTCTGCTGGAGCAAGGATAATGAGTGTCCAAGGAAATATCACCTGCACCGAGGGAGGGCAATGAAACTCCTTATAAAGGTGGGAAGAACCTGCTGGGTCCTAGTGACCCAGAATACTGGTGTAGAAACCAGACCGAGCACAAGACCTTCCCAGCCGTCTCCCCATGATAGGGAGATCTTATCATACCTTCTCTCTATCTACACAGAAGGTAAATGCCCCTGAAAGACGGACCGTCCTCAAACATTATGGCTGATTGGCCAAACGCTGGGACCGTCTGCGCGTGGCCTCTACCCTGTCATCCGTGCCACCCGTGACACATGGTTGGCAGAATTTGGTGGGGACAAACTTGACTAGACCGTACAGAGCATTGGCTGCCAACCCATCAAACTCCTTTGGGATGAAATAGAAGTGATATTGGGAGCCGAGACACTTTTTCGAAATTCAGAGTCTCAACTTAAAGCCCCGTCACACTAAGTGAGATCGCTAGAAAGATTGCTGCTGAGTCACAAGTTTTGTGATGCAACAATGACCTCAGCAGTAATCTCGCTACGTTTGACATGTAGCAGCGACCAGGCCCTTGCTGTGAGATCACTGGTCTTGTCGGAATGGTGTGGACTATTTTTCAATCATTGAGTCCCCTGGGCAGCATACATCGGTGTGTATGATGGGGATATTGACCAACGACCTCAATACTATGCTCGAGAGTGACATGGTCCTAACGACCGCCATATTGTTGCTGCATCGCTGGTGAGATCTGACTGTTTGACATCTCACCAGCGACCACATAGCGACGCTCCAATGATCCTTACCAGGTCATATCGTTGAAAAAAAATAACTGCCCTGAAGTGAAAAAGTTTAGATCAACTCCATATTAATGCCATTTGGGATGTGTAATGTGCATGTGTCCCAATGCTTTTCTTTATGTAGTGCAGCATTACCCCATTAAAAGGGAACCTGTTAATAGATTCATGCTGCTAGAACCATGGGCTGCATGAAGAACAGCCTGGCTGCACAACTAAACATGGATATGTAATACCCTGAAACACTGCATAGAATGAAATCTGAGCAGGGACTGTAAGATGAGACGTCACAATTTTGTTGCGAATCTGACTGGCTTCTCTCACCCTCCTTCAGTTAATTGCCAGGTCTCTCCTATGTGTTTATGTGGCGCCCCACAACAACTGCGTCACAGGAGGGTATTGCATCCCTGACTAAAGATGCAATATTCTCCGTCTCACCACACAACACACCAGAGGTAGAGGGCCAATCAGGTCCTGGAGGGAGGAGTGCAAGGTGTAGTGTGTGGGGGAAGTTAGAACAGCAAGTCAGTCATTGGAGGGAAAGAAGAAGGAGAAGGAGCAGGCTCTGCACAGTGCCATGCAGCCCTGAAAACCACTTACCGGCTGGCACCATTAAACAGTGACCCAGACCGGAGAACGGGCATCTATCTACGGGTTCAAACCTACCCGTGCCCTAAACCACCGGATCACCGGTTCCGAGGCGAGCAGACGTCCATCGCTGCTCAGCAAACCGGAGTGAAGGAACCGCTCTTAGAAGCACCTCACTACAGCCGCAACCAAGTTGTCTTGCCAGCAGGGGCCCACTACTGGGAAACAGGACCTTACAGCAGAATTCACTTAAGGAACAGATCAGAAGTCTCCCGAGCACCCTGAACTGGTACACTAAGGCGACACTGGCAACCAATATAGAAAGTTTAGACAAAAGAGGAACACCTTGGAGCTCTGGACTAACACCAGTCATTGCTGGGACCACCCGGTCCGTTACCTAAGGGTACCTTTACACGCCGCTACTGGCGGGTGGATACAACCAGCTACAGGCTACAAATGTAGCTGCGTGTAAAGACGGTAGGAGGCACCCGGCCACAGATACATCTGTTTCCGAGCACTGCCCGGAAACAGGTGGCTACACAGGCGATTGTAGCGAGCTGTATCGGCGTGTAAAGAAGCAACAGAAGGGATGTGTCGACACCAGTCAATGTAGCTGGTATGTAGCTGGGGCGTGACACAGGCTCCGGGTTACCGCGCCCCATCAGCGATCATTGGTGGAAGATACTGCGTACCGATTGGCTCATCCTGCACACTCCACCATGTCACAAGCGCTTATTCCGTGCTACAGTCCGATCACTACTACGTCAGGTGTCCGCCATCCGCCCTTTGCGTCGTGCCCAATCAGAACTCTGTTGTGTTAGCCAATGGTTGTGGTTTGGGCGCGGCTTGATGGACTGTGGCACGCCTATATGTTTTCTCTGCTGCCTTTGTTCCGCCCAGAGTACCCTGTGGTGGCGGCGTCTGAAGATGGTACGCTAAGCTACAGATGGCTACTTGTGGCACCCAGCGGTGTATCCGGGGATAGATGTCACGTAGCGTAGCGTAGCTTGTGGCGGCGTGTAAAGATGGTGCGTGACCGTTTGTAAACGTTTGTGCGTGCTCGTGCATGTGAAGTAGCTGGTTGTATCCATCCTCCAGTAGCGGCGTGTAAAGGTACCTTCAGACTGTATACCTTGTACCATACTGACGGTTACAGTAAAGACCCGTTACAGAAGAGTATTGTGTCTGTGCTTTTCTTCAGAACTGTTATTAATTCTGCACATCCAAAACTACCCGAGCTGCCATATTCCATCAGGTGCAGCTCCTGGCCCCGGGGACTCCCGCTCATCCTGTGGGGAGCGGCCCATCTAGTTGCCGCACATCCCCCGGAGGCCCAAGCAGCGCCGGTGCCATCACCGGATTCCCACAGGTGGCGTCACGACAACTAAGAATTATAGCCATCCGTTCGTCCCCTTTTGATCTGACCAACGGGCCCCACAGTCTCATGCGTGGAACCGTGACAAGTGCTGCATCACCTGAGACGTGAGCATCCGGCAACGGTGAGTCATTTATAGATGGAGAAGGCAATAAGGTTGCTCAGTATTTAGCACTGTTGGCTTCCATTGTTGGATTCCTGGGTTCAAATCCCATAAAGAACAACATCTGCAAAGAGTTTACATGTTCTTCCATATTTGCATGGGTGTCCTCATTTTATTCCGGTTTTCTCCCACACTTCCCAAACTTGGGAAGGGTAAATATAAAATTAACAAAAAATAGGCCTTGGTCAAGGAAGAACTGAAAAACATAGAAAAGTCCTTCTCTGGACAAAATGCCAACTAATGGATAGGTCAACGACCCAACTACATGTCTTTTTTTTAAGGAAAGTCTACTTGGCGCTAATACTGTCTACCAGCTTTCTCAGTGTTGTCCTGGCTGAAGGTTGCCTTTGGTCATGGTACTTCTCTGCCGGATGGCATGGGGGGCTAGCAGGGGTTACTCCAGCTGGGGCATTCTCCACCACCACCTGCTGCCCAGCACACTCCATCATAGCCACTGCTGGAGAAGACAATGGAGGAACTGGGGGAGACGGGACGAGCTTGGGGAACACCTACAGGCCCTGTGGTATTGAGTGGATCTGGCTGGTTAACCAAGAGAGACCTGTCCTCCACCCGATGCCACATTTTCTCATGTTCGACCTACTTCTGCCACTTCTCAAAGTCATTAGCACAGGCAATTCAACTTACACCAACCGCGAACCGCCCCTTGCTGCCCTCTACCTTTATGAAGATGACCTCTTCCCTAACAATTTTTTAATTCCAGACAATCAATAAAACACAACGTGTTTTGGCAAATTTTTCCACAGGTGGAAAAATTAACCAAAATGCATTGTGTTTTATTGATTGTTTAGAATAAAAAATTAGTTGGAGAAGAGGTCACCTTCATAAAGGTGATGGGCAGCAAGGGGTGATTCGTGATTGGCGTATGTTTTTCACATATATGATGAGGATATATGAAAGATTTTTTTGGGAAGCGCCACACTGATCTTTGAGCTGGATACCTGTGATTCTTTATCTTCCCCAGCAAAGAATGTGCGCAGTCCTTTGGGAAGATGGTCACACAGCAGGGTGGACCGGTTGATTCAGTACCGATGCACAGTACTGTGTTCAGCTAGGAAGCCAAACCCCCTCCGCTGGAAAAATTCCACCACTTTGCCTCGGATGCATGGATTGTGGTAGTGGTTGGCTTTACGCCCATGTAACTACTCTCAGGCGATGTTATCCACAAACCGAATCTCTTCAATAAAGGACACAGGACGGGATGGTTCATGCCATATCAGATAGTTGCTTGGTGGGGGTAGGGGACCACACATGGCATTTTCCCAGTTTAAAGCGTCTAGCGGGGGTCATAAACACAGCCGGAGATCACCTTTGCTACAGTAACCACTCGTTAGGTTACTATGGCAATGTTGGCAGCGGTGATGTTACCACTTACCAAGCCGTAGTCTCTGCTCACTCATTGAGTGATTAGACAGCACAAGAAGCAGAAGCGTTCTTTCTCCTAGTGTTAACTAGCATAGCAGAGCTGCATCATTTGAAGAAGAGAGAAGACAGAAGACGGAAGGCCATGATCATGGAGTGCGTGGGAGTAATAAAGATGGCATCCCTAAGCATGTCTGTGTATTTATTTCTAATAAAGTATTTTTTCTCTGTGTAGTATCTTTTTTTAACCCTTTATTGGAGATTCTTAATGGCCAGGTCTAAGTTGGCCTGACATTAAGAATCTCAGGCTTAATACCAGCTGGTAAAACAAAGCTGGAATTAACTCCTTATCACCCAGCATGCCACCCACCACCAGGGCCGCTGGAAGAGCCTGGTACGCGCCTTGAAATGGTGCTACAATAAATGCGCCATCTTCAGGGGCAGCTGCAGGCTGCTATTCATTAGCATGGGGGGGCCCCTAAAACAATGGGCCCTCAGCCTGCTGGGAATACCAGCCCTCAGCTACCTAGTTTTACCTTGGCCGGCAATTAAAAAATATTTTTTTTGCCAGCCAAAGTAAAATTATGCAGCTGGCAGTGGCAGCCCACAGCTGTCTGCTTTCACTAAGCTAGACTTAAAAATACTGCATAGCCTCATACATTTTTTTTATAATTATTTATTTACTTAACACCCTATGACGGCAGGTTGGTTGCCATACACTAATGTGTAGGGCAACCAAGCACAATCACTGTACAGATTGTAGAAATACACTCTGACTGCAACAGACAATCACAGAGGTGCTCACAGAGTGTGAGCATCTGTGATTGGCTGTTTGTCTGACAATGCAGTAAATATGCAAGTAGCTTAATAGGTGGCCCTGGTAGTGAGACTGAGCGGAGACTGAGCTGACCATGAAAGTATTTCTGCAGGAGCGTGGGAGACTGAGTGGCACGGGAGCAGCAGCAATGATCTGATAAGCCCAATCTACCTCTTCTTCTATCTATCTTCACTAGGTTCTGCCACAGCTGCATGACAGAACAGTATACAGACAGTTTACATCGTGTCTACCCACTGTTCTCATGAGGTTTGAGCTCTGTTTCAGCCATTTTACACCCCTCCCAGACCTCTTTGTAGGTCCAGCAGAAAATTATTTGCGTTTCCCATTGACTTACATTGTACTCGCTATTTGGAACGAATACACGAGTATTAGAAAGTACTCGTTACGAATATAGCAATTACAAATATTACAGTACTTGGTCATCACTACCTAAATGTCTTCTTTTTTATTTCTATTAAAATATTTTTTTTCTCAGTGTTGCATTTTATTTTACTAGTTACTAGAAATTCATGATGGCCAGGTCTATTTCTGACCATGAATTTTGGCCATAGTACCAGCTGACAATACAAAGCTGGTATTAACCCCTTCATTGCTCAGCATGCCACTGCCATCAGAGCCGCTGGAAGAGCCGGGTAAATACCACAAAATGACATGTTATTTTTTTAAAATTAATTATTTATTTTTTCAGTACTGTGATATCAGTCAATCACAGATACTGGCACAGAGAATGGGCATCTGTGATTGCCTGTTGGAGAAGGCTGGAATCTGCTCATACAAATGTATGAGCTGGTTTCAGCTTATCCCAGCAGCCAAACACAGACGCCTATTCTCTGTGACAACAGTGTCTGTGATTGGCTGTTGATTCCTTTGCAGTGAAAGTCCTGGAAATTAATGAGCAGCCCTCGAAGTACAAGCAGTGGCACAGCATGATGGGGGGACGGCGGGAACCAGTGTTACTGGTAAGTATGATGATGCTATTTAATAACTATTTGCTTTCTCTTTACAACTCCCCACCCTCAAACCGAACTGGAACTGTAGCATGGATTTTCTAGGAAAGTTCATTCTCGGGATATGTGCTCGAACACATGGTGTTCAGTACAATGCCGAACTTTACATTTCAAGTTTGCCCATCCCAAATATAGACCTAACTGTATTCTAAGGACTATTGTGGAGCTGGATACATGTGCTTTGGTCATGATATCTACTGTCTCGATTTAAGGAACTATTCTAAGGAGCTCGATACATGTGGTTCGGTTATGATATCCGTTGTCTGGAGAAACTTAAGGAGTATTGTGATTGCTGGTTTGGGATCCTATGGACTGGGTGTATTGCTTTATGGCATCTACCTGGAGTTGTTCTAATACCATGTACAAATACAAATAAAACTTGTTGCATCGTTAACCTGTCTAGATGATAATTACAACCCACAAGTTCAGATCCTCACAGTCTGGATGGTGGATAAGCAGCTCCAATCACATTACAAAGAAATTCAAGCTGTCCTGCAGGCACTGGGTGCATCACTGTCAGCACAAACTACCTGTCAACACTTGAATGGAATTAAATGCTATGGAAAAGACCCAGGAGGATCTCACTGCTGACAGACAAAAAAAAATCTGGACTGCAGTTTGCCAAAATCTTACTGGGAAAGTGTCTTGTGGACAGATAAGACCAAGAGAGAGCTTTTTAGTAAAGCTTATCATTCTACAGTTTACTGAAAATAGAATGAGGCCTACAAAGAAAACAACACAGTATCTACAGTCACAAATGGTGGAAATTCAAAGATGGGATTCAAGGCATCATGAAATCTGAAGATTACTAAAATGGTTTGTGTTTCAATGTAGTGCCCAGTGTCAGAAAGTTGGGTTTTGATCCTAGGTCATGGATGTTCCAACAGATTAATGACCCACACATACTTCAAAAAGCACCCAGAAACAGATGCAACAAAGCACTGGAGAGTTCTGAAGTGGCTAAAAATGGGTTTTTCAGCAATATCCCATGGAACACCCGTGGAGAGATCTTAAAACTTCTGTTGGGAGAAAGCACCCTTCAAATATGAGAGACCTGGGGCAGTTTGCAAAAGAAGAGTGGTCAAAATTTCCAGTTGAGAGGTGTAAGAACTTTATTCATGGTTATAGGAAGTGATTGATTGCAGCTATACATTCCAAAAGGTGTACAACCAAATATTAAGTTGAGGGTAAAAACTATTTTGACAGGCCAATTTTTGGAGTTTTGTCTAAAATTATGTCCAATTTTCCTTTTTTTCATGTGTATGACAAAACATGTGTAATTGCAATAATTTTCTTTGAGACATATTTCATTATCTACAACAATTTCGAGGGTGCTAACACTTTCATCCAAGACTGTATATGCCATCCCCTCACATAATTCCTTAGAAGGAAAAATGAAAAAAGTTATTAGTCTCAGAAAATATTGAGTCCAACCCAATTTTATTTTTTCCAATTGTTTTAAAATCCTTAAATAATGTTGCCAGGTCATTTTTACCTCAAAATGAATAGGGTAAAAGTACTAAAAAAGCAATGGCATAATTGCTTTAGTTCACCATTTCAGTGCACTTGGATTTTTTTTTTTCAGTTCTACAGTATATTGTAATGAAAAAGTAATCGTGTCATTCAAAACTTACAAAAAGCAAGCCCTCATACGGCTATGCAGGCAAAATAATAAAGAAATGACAATTGGATAAAAAAAGGAAAGCACATAAATGTAAAGTTGGCCAAAGAGAGAAGGGTCTAAAGTGATCTGCCATGTCAAAAAATGCATGACTGGAACCAGAGGCTGCCTGGAGAAATAAAGTTAACATCCTACCGGTTACCAAGATTACAGTGTTGTGGCCATGCATTTTTAGAACACAATAGGTTCCCTTTAAATATCAAGATTCTACAGCCATTTCGACATGGTTTTTTAAGTACACAAGCAACATCAGGTCTAAAAAAACTAATAATGTATACAAATAGTATAAATAAATACAGAGACAACTGTTTTAATAAAAGGTATTAAAACAAGCAAAAAATACTGAGCACAATACTAGAGGTAGATGAATAGATTTCCTTGTCTGCACCAGTCCAAGCAAAACAGAAAAAATGGTACTGGAGAAAAAAAGAGAAATACTTGGGCTCAGAGCTGGACTCGAGAGGTTATTTTTGTTCTTAGAAAATTGATTTTTCTCAATAATGTCACAGTGGGTAAGTAAATCATGATTTTTATCCACCACAGGAATGCACTTCAATACTGAATTCTAAAATTCTGAAATTACACGGAAAGTTATTTATATGTTCCGATACTTAAAACTGCAAATTATTCAGCACTGTGCATTATTACCAACAATCTGCAGTAAATCGGCTACATTAACTTACTGTACATAAAGCCTGTTCTTCCAAATACAGTGGAACAATTTACTCCTAATCACTCTCATTTCTAAATAGAAACATAAATAAACAAGGAATTTTCCTCCGCACCTCCCTTTCCATATGGAGCCTGGTTTACATGATGAGAAACCATTCAATGTGACACTGCACACAAATGTCACATTAATTAAGGAGGTCATTGGAAGCAAAATGGGCATAAATAACCGGGTGCGGTGTGCAGGAAATTGATACAAAAGATAAAGGAATGCTGAATGGTAAAAAGCCGTAACTGATAAGAAGTATCCCTAATTACGTTATTGTCCTAACCTGTGACTCTCCATGTTGCTATATATTTAAGAGCCAAGCTGAAGAGCAATAACATGTTGTATCATCTCATTACATGTGTGCATATTACCTGATGTGGATTACTAAAACATGAAGGTAGGAGAAAACATGACAGGAGAGCTCCCTCAAAGGGGTTTTCCAGGATTGTTATTAAAAAAAGGGCCTAAGCAGTAACAGGCAGGTTGCTGCCACCCAGCACCATTCACCGCCGTTCACCCCCACAACAGAGCAGACACAGCCTGCTCCTGCCAGGGACAGCATGGTGAAGTAAACAGAGCGGAGGCTTCTTTTCCGCTGTGCTCTGTGGAAGGTGTTGAACTGCTGACCTTGTGCTGATTGACAGCTGGCTCCTCGCTACCTGATTTGGGGATCTGGCTGTCAAACAACATGATATCAGCAATGACGCCCATCTACAGAAGGAAGAAGCTGTTTGGAAGGCAGAAAATGGGGCACCAATCACTGAAGTCCAAAACACGGTATAAGCAGTGTCAACTGCAGCAGATCCGGGGGTGCACAATTTATAACAGCTTGAAAATATATTCATGAATGAAGAAAGAGGCACTCACCCGGTGGTAGTTTTTCATCAAAGGACGGCTTTAATTAGCGTTGGGATACAGGGTGCAGGGGAGGGGGTGCACCGGGTGAGTGCCTCTTTCTTCATTCAAGAAGGAAGAAGCTGCCTCTTTGTAGATGACATATCAGTGGAAGTGGCAAAATCGCTGATAGGAGCTGTCTCAGATGGGCAGAACAGGCAGGTAGGTGGCAGCTACCTGCCTGTTAGTGCGTAGGTACGTTATTTGGGGGGGGTAAAATCCCGGATAACGCCTTTAACACACCTTTCCGTTGATTTTTCATTTTTGCACTAACATTTTTTCCTTCCCTTCTTCCAAATGCCATAACTTTTTATTTTTGACATGGATGTATTGGGGCTTGTTTTTTGTAGGACAACTTGTACTTTTGAATGGTTTTATCCATTTTATCTTGTGATGTACTGGAAGGAGGGAAAAAAAATTGAAGTTCAACAAAATTGAAAAGAGCTCAGTTCCGCCACTGTTTTTTATGTTTTGTTTTTACAGCGTCCATTGTATAGTAAAAATGACCAGGCAGTATGACTCTACAGCTAAGATCTATTACAGTAATACTAAATATGCAGAGTATTTTTTTTTATTTAATTGGTGAAAAAATATGTTGAAAATCTTAAAAAAATATTCAGCTTGTGTTGCCATTTTCTGAGACCCGTAACGTTTTGGATCTTTCGGTCAATAGGCCTGTGTCAAGGCTCGTTTCCTTTAGCTAATGTTTTTCTTGGTACCATATTGGGGTAGATATAATGTTTGATTGCTTCTTATTGTAGGGTTGCAGAGGCACAAAAAAACCTCCACAAATCCTGGATGTCTGGGGGTGGAGGTCCTGGGGAGTTAAGTGCCTTTGGTCCATTGACTTTACTAGGTAAGGATCATATTACATTATTCCTTTATTTATACAGTTCTAGGCTTCATCTATTTGTGACCATAGTGTATTTATACCTATTTATTGATAGTCAATATGCTCTACGAACCTAACTTGCATACCATACTTAGGCTGGTTTCACACTAGTGTTTGTGTCTAGCAGGTGTCTAGCATGCAGACACAAATGCAGTGCAAACGCTGCCATACTGATGTGAACGCAGCAGAGATTGTCTGCATGCGTTCACATAGTATGGTGCCCGGCCACCCAATCAGCTGCCTCAGCAGCTGGGAGGTGGAGATCAGCAGCTGAGATCTCCTCCTCCCGGCAGCCACCGCTAATCTTCCCGCGGTGTCGGCGTGGAAGATTTAAAGAAACAGCTGATCTAACAGCAGTTTAAATCTCCCGTACCAACATCACCTATTCAGTGTCGATGCAGAAGATTTAAACAGCTGTCAGATCAGCTGTTTCTTTAAATCTTCCACACCAATACCGCCAGGGGAAGATTAGCAGCAGCTGCCGGGAGATCAGTGGCTGCTCCAGGTGATGTCCCTGGGGCCACGGCAGCCACTGGGTGAGATTTCTATGTGATCCACAGCGTTCTCCTGCGCTGTCAGGTGGAAGACACTGCGAATCCATTGACTTCCATGAATTCTTTATGCGCTTGCAGACGCTTGGTGAAAAAACAAATGCCTGCGAACGCACAAAAAATGTGACACGTTGCATTCGGAGGGCGCACAAATTATGTGCATCCGAATGCAACTGCAACCGAACGCAGCCAAATGCAGATACTATGCATTCCCATGCTAAACATAGGAATGCATTGCGCGTGCGTTTGGCTGGGTTCAGTATGCTGCGTTCAAAAATGCTAGTGTGAAACCAGCCTTAGGGATTTAATTTTTTTGACCATATCGCACCCTGTTATTTGGCTACAATTGTAGACTGAACACATACTTATGTAATACTCACTACTTATTTTTTTGTGCTATTTTGTATCATATATTTTTAAATATGTTATTATGTTATAATAGATAGATAGTAGATACCTAAGAAAAATGTCAATGCTCTGAAACCATACTATTATCTGTAACAACGTGAGAGATACAGAAGCCTATAGACCCTGTAAACATTCGATACGACTACAGTCTACTTGTATGCAGATCTCCCGACTCTCCTTCATGATGATGGGAAAGAGAAGGATCCAATTACTGAATTT
The DNA here is from genome assembly GCA_033576535.1 of Allobates femoralis. Taxonomy (NCBI): domain Eukaryota; kingdom Metazoa; phylum Chordata; class Amphibia; order Anura; family Aromobatidae; genus Allobates; species Allobates femoralis. Next base: position 137,008,380 of record JARQOC010000005.1, on the reverse strand, counting down.
CAGAGGCCAATTCTTTTGTTCAGAGTTAAAATAAATCATTGTTGGAGAAGGCTAGCAGCAGATATCTCCTAGAGAAACCAGGAAGACTCGGTTGAGCCATGATTTCCTGTGTACGGTCAAGAAAAATAGCCGTCGGATGAACAAGTATCTGTAAAATTGAACGTGTATGTGGGCTTATAACTACTTCAACATTTTACAGGTTCCCATGTTCTGTCCTTAGAAATCTATTAGTACTGTTACATAGTAGAAAATGCTCTGCTCTTTACTGTAATAATATTTTTACTTAACATTATATTACATCTTACTTCCCCACTGTTTTTCTACCCCATTAGTGACAGAGCATATTTTTCACATCAAAATAGAATAAGAAAATGCTGGCGTTCAATGCAGGAGTGGAGGCGACACACTCTAACTCTCAAGCATGACAGACTTTCTTTAAGTTATTTTCAAGCCTTATGTTTTTTTTTCCCTACAATAACTAAAGCAAAGACGCACAAGCTACAGCCATTTGCATTTAAGGAAAAGATGTTTTGCTTTGGTGATATAGTTAATGAGTCTAAAAATATTCAGTATAATAATTCTGTCAAAGCCCCCACAGTCTCCTCAATGAGCAGAAGCCTGCAGGATTCCAATGGGGAGCCAAGTAATGAGCTCTCAGCATTCGCTCCCACATCGTCCAGGCGAAATATGCTTGGGCCTTTATGGTTCCACATCATTAGCAACATGAAACAAAGACACATGCTTGACTTTAATAAGCGACTAAAGTTGCTGGCTTATTAGACTGTTACTGCACATAAGCTCTATTCCAGTATGACAATACAGATCCATACAACAAAAGACAAGGGAGGGCTCTAGAACCGATATATGGAATGAGGGCTGTATGCCAAATTATTGTATGTAGAACCTGATACACTCTGCCCGCTCATATGGATCACTCAGCTGGAGAGCTTGTCGAGACGGGCCGCAGTGATCAGCGTAACAACATATGTGACTGAATTTTACTTGATCAATTTACAAGGAAGAAATGAGCAAACCTATTCCCTACTGGGAAAGGTTCAGATATGATTAACTGGGGCATGACCAAATAGGTCAATGATATTACAGTGCATTTCCAACACAATAATTAAGTGGGAAATTTCTGTGATTTGTTTTCCTTGTTCTTCGTGTAGCAATAATGCATTAGCATGGATACAGTTAGTTCCTTTCATAACAATTCGCATCTTCACAATCATTCTCATTTAAGCAACATACTCATTTACATCTCTATTTCTTAGTCTTCAGCCAATAAGCAAACCCCACGTGCAAAGAGCTGAGCAAAAGTTAATGATCTTTCTTAAAGAAACAAATCAAGTAATATATTCTATTACATCGGAGAAAAAAAAGTAATGCCGGAGGCAAAGAATAAGACATTCTCTTCTAGGGTTTATTATAGCCAAAAGTAGTATGCCTGGCCCCAGATTATTCCAGTGCACTCCCATAATTTAGCTTCAGTAAATAATAATCCACTTCTCTCAATCATCTGGTATGTTTTCATTCTGCCACCCAGCTTTCTAACAACTGATCTCCCCTTCAAACCACTTCTTTCAATCATCTCGCTCTTGCCAATTGTGGAAACCTTCAAAAGGAACTTGAAGACCAACCTCTTCTGACAAGTCTACAACATCATCACCCCCATCCCCACCATTGAGGGTCCAGGGCACGGAACAGGGAACCCACCAGGTGTGATTCTGGCCCACCAAAGTAACCACCTGTCCCAGTATCTGAGTACCCCCTACCCTGTCGACTGACTCAAATTGGCATCACAAACAGGATCCCGTGCCCGGTAAAACAGGGTACTGTGCGCCTTAAATTGGATTTATTGACTGAACTTTATTTCACTGCGTAGGCCCAAAATGGCGGCCTGTAAATGTGACTGAAAAAGGGCTGGCCCAGGGGCGTGCCTCGGACCCTCATCAGGAAAGGGCCATGCAAGAGGCGCCAAAATGCCTCCTCGCCCCCATTGCTGCCAAACAACTAGAGGGGCGGGCCGGGACCCAGACCGCACCAACTCGGGACTATAGAAACTAAGCAGGGAGCGGCCGGAAGTCAGAACGAGATACCTGGTGAGACTCCGGACCCGTTACCCGTGTGTGGCCTGGTAGAGATGGCAGTCCCCAAGCTCAGAGCGTTGATCCGGGAGGTAGAAGAAGACATCATGGCCAACTACGCTGCCCCGGGAGTAGCCACCCTTGAAACTGCGGGGGAGGATATCGCCTTATGGTTAGCAGCATTATAGGACCTGCGTATTCGCCTCCAGGAGACCACTGAATGGACTATCCAGCATTGGAGTGCCGTACTGTTTCTGCAAATAATCCAGCGTGTGGAGCAGCAAAGAGAACTCCTGCTCAGAACGAAACCAGGAGTGTCGGTAGCCACACAAACCGAACACCCGGTAACCGGTGAGAGCCACGCCCCACAGAACTCGCAGACCAGCTTGCAGTGGAGCCCGAGGAGGAAGCTGCCGAGCAAGGAAACCTCATCCAGTTTCCTGAGGAGTCCGACATGACTGTGGAAGAGGAGGGAAACCCAGACGAGTCCACTGATGTCGGAGAGGAGAGGAACCTGGATGAGGGAGCCACCGGTAGCACCGTGGAGCCCCACGAGCTATGGAGGGCTGATTCACCAGCGGTACATATTGAAGCCGGAGAAAGGAGGGTGTTCCCGTCCTTGGCTGGTAACAAACATTCCTGGTAACCGGTGGGTCGTCCCTGGTTCACCCGCCCTAACCTGAATGATGAAGTTGAGCGACAGAGGCGACGTGAAGCTTGGTGGGCAAGCGAACTGGAGACCCACGAAGCCTGTATGTACGCCCATACCCAACCACCACAGCCCCTTGATCAGCGTAAGAAAGAAGTTGTCACCACCTTCAATCTGAGTACCGGGTACGGCTTTGCCCTGGAAGAAAACCTCTACTCGGAGGTTTTCGTTGCCAGGAGAGATGTGGAATGGCATCTCCCTCAAGGACACCCGGATCGGGACCTATAATGCGGTGACAAGATCATCTATGAACGCCATGCAGGACCCCGAGGGTGGTACGCAATCCGGGTCAGCAGAAGTGTTGAATGACCAGTTTAACCCAGTATGCCGTACCATTGTACATAGTTAAATATTGTGCTTTTTTCTTGCAGCATTTGTAGACTGTGCCTTTCTTTGTCTTGCAGCATTTGCAGATTGTGCCTTTTTCTTTACAGCCTGTGGACAGTAACCCATATACATAAATGTGAACTGTTTTATAAAAGCCTGATTGAACTTTAAAATCAGAGACTTAATACCTGGCCCCGTTGGGCTAATGTAAATTTAAGGTAAAAATGTTTATATGCAACGTTTGAAGCACAGCGCCTCTTGCAAAGGAAGATAAAGTAACCGTATTGTTTTGTTGTTTAGTTACCCGGGCAAATGTTAATAAAAATAAGATAAAAAGTAAGCTCAAACCCGGTCTGGTTAGAACACTCTCGGACGAGTTTATTTAATCAGGGGGTATGTGGCGCCCCTATGGCAAGGCACCACAGTGAGGTACTGCATGCTAATTAAAGGTGTGGTGCCTCCATAACCGTGGACATGGGGAATCTTTAGAGTCTGCACCCCAACACCCATACACAGGCCACTTTAATACATGGGACTGATATTCAGTAGGTCCCAGGGGGTGGAGCCTAGAGAGCAGGAGAAGGGGAGTGACAGCACAGTCAGACAGTTGGTGTGAGGAGAGCAAGGAAGGAAGATGCAGGGGACTACACTGGAGGGCACTTATTAAGGGGCAAGAGGCGTCCCAGACTTTGGACCCGGGCCTGGATGGAGCCAGCCAGGAACCCAAGTCGACACTGGCATACTGGAGCCGAGGTAGCTGGATGCAAGGTTCATCCCTAACTACAGACCGGCAAGCTGAGGCCTGACACACACAGGGCGCCGAAGCACCCCTAAAGCAGCCCAACATCAGTTCCGCAGCTGGGTTCCAGACGCCGACGAGTGAAAGACTTTTAGGTAACAGATCCCATGGACTAGAGACTTGGCTCAAGTGGGGTAAGAGAGAGAGAGTGCAAGAAGACCACGAGTGCCATATTGAGGGCATCACTGTCAGACTCTGAGGAAACCTTCACAACCCACGGTTACAATACCCACTAACCCAGACTGTACCGAATACCTGTTTCCATCTGGTGAAGTAAAAGAACTGTTTGAGCTGAAGTGGTGTTCGGGATTCTTTCTCTCATCGCCCGGTGGGCTACAGCATCATCATCAGAGGTGAGGACTACGACTCTCCTCATCCCTCCCTGCTGCCCTGAAGTAAAGCTCCACCTGCGGGGAGCTGTACTACCAAAGCTGCCATTCTATCACCTCAGCGGCCAGCCGCAGCGCTGGTAACCATTACCAGTTACCACAGGTGGCGTCACGTTATCATTCCCCATCATCATCACCCCCATCAAAGCCATTGAGGGTCCAGGGCACAGAACCGGGAACCGACCAGCTGTGATTCTCCCCCACCGAAGTAACCACCTGTCCAGGTATCCGAGTACCCCCTAGCCTGTCGACCAACTCATAGACACAGGTGTATCCCAATGAATTAGAGTATCATCAGAAAGTTAATTTATTTCTCTAACTCAATACATAAAGCGAAATGCATATATTATATAGTTATTACAACAAAGTGGTCTATTTCAAATGTTTATTTCTGTTAATGTTGATGATTATGGCTTACAGCCAATGAAAACTCAAAAGTCATTATCTCAGAAAATAAAAGTAGGGAGGATGAAGGGTCTGGGAGATAAAATATTACCTAAACATGTATGAGAGGCTTCATCTTGTGTGCTTGTGAGAGTCACAACCACTATAAAAGCATATTACGGCTGCTGCAGTCCCCTGTGTGGTGCTTATAGAGTGGAGAGGATGAAGGGTTAAAAACAGCACTGCCGTATTCCACGAGACATCACTAGAAACTAGGGATTGGGGGGGAGGGTATTCATTGTATAGAAGGGGAAGATAGTGTAAATAGTAACCTGGGCACAAGTAATAAAATTGGGGGTGGCATGGGGGGGTGGGGTTAGAACAGTCAATATAGTAGGAAGGAATAGAGGTAAAGAGAGATGCATAAAGTGCATGTACACTAATGCCAGGAGCCTCACCAACAAAATGGAGGAATTAGAATTGATTTTGTTGGAAAATAATTATGACATGGTGGGGATTTCGGAGACTTGGCTGGACGAGAGCCATGACTGGGCTGTTAATTTACAGGGCTATTGTCTGTTCAGAAATGACCGTACAAATAGGCGAGGAGGAGGTGTATGTTTATACATAAAATCATCCTTAAAACCCATCCTGCGTGATAATATAGGTGAATCTAATGGAAATGTAGAGTCCCTGTGGGTGGAGATAAGGGGAGGGGGGAAAAAATAATAAATTACTGATAGGGGTTTGTTATAAGTCCCCAACAATAATGGAAGTGGAGGAGAATATCCTCATAAAGCAAATAGATGAAGCAGCGACTCAGGGAGAAGTCATTATTATGGGGGACTTCAACTACCCTGAAATACATTGGGGATCAGAAACCTGCAGTTCCAGCAAAGGTAATAAGTTTTTGAAAACTATGAGAGACAATTACCTTTCACAACTGGTTCAGGACCCAACAAGAAGGGGGGCACTGCTGGACCTAATATTAACCAACAGGCCGGACCGCATATCAAATATACGGGTTGGAGGTCACTTGGGTAATAGTGATCATAACATAATAAGCTTTCAAGTATACTTTACTAAGATGTGTAGTAGAGGGGCTACAAGGACACTAAACTTCAGGAAGGCAAATTTCCAGCGGTTGAGAGATGATCTTAGTGCAATAAACTGGAGACATAAAAGTAGACAAAGCAAATGGGAGATGTTTATTAGCATCCTGAATAGGACCTGTGCACAATACAGTTAGGGCCAGAAATATTTGGACAGTGACACAATTTTCGTGAGTTGGGCTCTGCATGCCACCACATTGGATTTGAAATGAAACCTCTACAACAGAATTCAAGTGCAGATTGTAACGTTTAATTTGAAGGGTTGAACAAAAATATCTGATAGAAAATGTAGGAATTGTACACATTTCTTTACAAACACTCCACATTTTAGGAGGTCAAAAGTAATTGGACAAATAAACATAACCCAAACAAAATATTTTTATTTTCAATATTTTGCTGCGAATCCTTTGGAGGCAATCATTGCCTTAAGTCTGGAACCCATGGACATCACCAAACGCTGGGTTTCCTCCTTCTTAATGCTTTGCCAGGCCTTTACAGCCGCAGCCTTCAGGTCTTGCTTGTTTGTGGGTCTTTCCGTCTTAAGTCTGGATTTCAGCAAGTGAAATGCATGCTCAATTGGGTTAAGATCTGGTGATTGACTTGGCCATTGCAGAATGTTCCACTTTTTTGCACTCATGAACTCCTGGGTAGCTTTGGCTGTATGCTTGGGGTCATTGTCCATCTGTACTATGAAGCGCCGTCCAATCAACTTTGCAGCATTTGGCTGAATCTGAGCTGAAAGTATATCCTGGTACACTTCAGAATTCATCCGGCTACTCTTGTCTGCTGTTATGTCATCCATAAGCACAAGTGACCCAGTGCCATTGAAAGCCATGCATGCCCATGCCATCACGTTGCCTCCACCATGTTTTACAGAGGATGTGGTGTGCCTTGGATCATGTGCCGTTCCCTTTCTTCTCCAAACTTTTTTTTTTTCTTTCCCATCATTCTGGTACAGGTTGATCTTTGTCTCATCTGTCCATAGAATACTTTTCCAGAACTGAGCTGGCTTCTTGAGGTGTTTTTCAGCAAATTTAACTCTGGCCTGTCAATTTTTGAAATTGATGAATGGTTTGCATCTAGATGTGAACCCTTTGTATTTACTGTCATGGAGTCTTCTCTTTACTGTTGACTTAGAGACAGATACACCTACTTCACTGAGAGTGTTCTGGACTTCAGTTGATGTTGTGAACGGGTTCTTCTTCACCAAATAAAGTATGCGGCGATCATCCACCACTGTTGTCATCCGTGGACGCCTAGGCCTTTTAGAGTTCCCAAGCTCACCAGTCAATTCCTTTTTTCTCAGAATGTACCCAACTGTTGATTTTGCTACTCCAAGCATGTCTGCTATCTCTCTGATGGATTTTTTCTTTTTTTTCAGCCTCAGGATGTTCTGCTTCCCGTCAATTGAGAGTTCCTTTGACCGCATGTTGTCTGGTCACAGCAACAGCTTCCAAATGCAAAACCACACACCTGGAATCCACCCCTGACCTTTTAACTACTTCATTGATTACAGGTTAACGAGGGAGACGCCTTCAGAGTTAATTGTAGCCCTTAGAGTCCATTGTCCAATTACTTTTGGTCCCTTGAAAAAGAGGAGGCTATGCATTACAGAGCTATAATTCCTAAACCCTTTCTCCGATTTGGATGTTGAAATTCTCATATTGCAGCTGGGAGTGTGCACTTTCAGCCCATATTATAAATATAATTGTATTTCTGAACATGTTTTTGTAAACAGCTAAAATAACAAAACTTGTGTCACTGTCCAAATATTTCTGGCCCTAACTGTATATACCCTATGGGAATAAGCATGCTAGAAATAGGAGGAAACCACTATGGCTAAATAAAGCGGTAAGAGGTGCAATAAGTGACAAAAAGAAAGCATTTAGGGAATTAAAGCAAGTAGGTAGTGATGAGGCATTAAATAAATACAGAAAATTAAATAACATCTGTAAAAAGCAAATCAAGGCAGCAAAGATTGAGACAGAGAGACTCATTGCCAGAGAAAGTAAAAATAATCCCAAAATATTTTTTAACTACATAAATAGTAAGAAACTAAAAAATGATGGTGTTGGCCCCTTTAAAAATAGTCTGGGTGAAATGGTGGATGAGGATGAGGAAAAAGCCAATATGCTAAATGACTTTTTTTCAACAGTATTTACACAAGAAAATCCCATGACAGACAATATGATCAGTGATAACAAAAATTCTCAATTAAATGTCACCTGCTTAACCCAAGAGGAAGTACGGCATCGTCTAAAAATCACTAAAATTGACAAATCCCCGGGCCCAGAGTGCTGCAGGAATTAAGTACTGTCATAGATAGACCAATATTTTTAATATTTAAAGATTCCATAATAACAGGGTCTGTACCACAGGACTGGCGTATAGCAAATGTGGTGCCAATATTCAAAAAGGGGACAAAAACTGAACTTGGAAATTATAGGCCAGTAAGCTTAACCTCTACTGTGGGTAAAATCCGAGAGGGTTTTCGAAGAGATGCTATACTGGAGTATCTGAAGAAAAATAACCTCATGACTAGAGATGGGCGAATCCTAAATTACTCGGACTCGCTAGACTGTAACGAGTCTGAGTCCAGGACTCGCTACTCGTTGCGAGTCTAGCGAGTCCAATGTAAATGAATGGGGAGGCGAGTATTGCAGCGATTCCTCTGCTGCCGGACCCTATAAGGGGTCTGGCAGCAGAGGAAAAACCTGCAAATCCCCATGTTATTCTTTTAAAGCCAGCAGCAAAAAGCCTCTGGCTTTTAAAGAATAATAAAAAAAAAAAAAAAGATTGAAGGGGGGAGGGGGGAAGGGGGGTCAGGGGGGGGTGAGGGGGGAGAGGGGGGGTGCACCGGCCCGGCCGGCTACTTACCCCTGCCTCCGCCGCCGCTGCCGCCTCAGCCGCAGACTAGCTCCCCGAGTCTCTCTGCTTCTGTTTCCGGAGATTCCCGAATGGTGACAAGAGTAGTGAATAAATTAACTTGCGTCACTGCTCGGGAATCTCCGGAGCAGAGCGAGTCTGGCTGACAGCAGAGTTCAGCTCAGGTCCTAATGCCCTGAGCTGAACCCTGACTGTTTAGTCAGTTCTCAGCTCTGCTACATCCCTGTCTGTCTAAGCACAGACAGGGAAGTAGCAGAGCTGAGATTGCGTTTTGGACTACGTCGGACGGAAGAGGATTTTTAAAATAAAGATGGAGTCCCTAATGGCTTTTTTGTTTTATTTTTAATAAAAAATTTTCTCTTGTGTTTTTTTTTTATATTGATTACTGGAAATTCATGGCGGTCATGTCTAATATTGGCGTGACCGCCATAAATTTCGGGCTTAGGGCCAGCTGATAATACAAAGCTGGCCCTAACCCCTTAATTACCCAGTGAGCCATTGCCACCAGGGCCACTGGAAGAGCGGGGTTCAGCGCCAGAGGATGGCGCTTCAATGAACGCGCCATCTTCTGGGGCGGCTGCGGGCTGCAATTTGCAGCGGGGGGTGCCCAGACAGCTTGGGCCTCCCTGCGCTGCGGATTCCAGCCCCCAGCTGCTTAGCTGTACCTGGCTAGATATAGAAATTGCGCGGAGCCCCACGCATTTTTTTTTTAATTATTTCATGAAATTCATGAAATAATAAAAAAAGGGGGCTCGCCTATATTCTTGTGTCCGGCCAGGTACAAATAGGCACCTGGGGGTTGGGGGCAGCCCGTCGCTGCCTGCTGGATCTGGCTGGTTCCAGAAATACGGCGAAGCCCACGTGAAATTTTTCTGAAAAATCCATAAAACAATCCTAAAAAAGGGACTGCCTCTTTATTAACCCTCCACCATGGTCGAGGAGTTAGTAAAGATGCAATCCTTTTTTAGGATTGTTTTATAGATTTTTTTTAAAAAAAAATTACGTGGGCTTCGCCGTATTTTTGTAACCAGCCGGATCCAGCAGGCAGCGACGGGCTGCCCCCAACCCCCAGGTGCCTATTTGTACCTGGCCGGACACAAGAATATAGGCGAGCCCTTTTTTTTATTATTTCATGAATTTCATGAAATAATAAAAAAAAAAATGCGTGGGGCTCCGCGCAATTTCTATGTCTAGCCAGGTACAGCTAAGCAGCTGGGGGCTGGAATCCGCAGCGCAGGGATGCCCAAGCTTTCTGGGCACCCCCCGCTGCAAATTGCAGCCCGCAGCCGCCCCAGAAGATGGCGCATTCATTGAAGCGCCATCTTCTGGCGCTGAACCCCGCTCTTCCAGCGGCCCTGGTGGCATTGGCACGCTGGGTAATAAAGAGGTTAGGGCCAGCTTTGAATTATCAGCTGGCCCTAAGCCCGAAATTTATGGCGGTCACGCCAATATTAGACATGACCGCCATGAATTTCCAGTACTCAATATAAAAAAAAAACACAACACAGAGAAATTTTTTTTATTAAAAATAAAACAAAAAAGACATTTGAGACTCCATCTTTACTCCAAAAATCCTCTTCCGTCCGACGTAGTCCAAAAACGACATCTTCACTGCCACAACCCTGTGCATACATATACATATCTATGCACAGGGAGTGAGCAGGCTGAGAACTATCTCAGCTCTGCTACATCTCTGTGTAGGCGGGCTCTAGGACCCTGGAGCTGCCACAGCCCGCAAGTCCCAGAGCCCAGCACACAGCACATAGCAGAAGCCGGAAGAGAGGTAAGGAGCATTTCTCCCCCCTCTCTTCCTTCGCTCCCTGCGGACTCGTTACTGACTGCGAGTAATCCCTGAGATTACTCGCAGTGTAACGAGTCGGGCGAATCCCTTACTACTCGGCGAGTACCGAGTAGTAACGAGTAGATTCGCCCATCCCTACTCATGACCCATTATCAACATGGTTTTACGAGGGACCGTTCCTGTCAAACTAATCTGATAAGCTTCTATGAAGAAGTAAGTTCTGGACTGGACCAAAGAAATGCAGTGGTTGTGGTGTATATGGACTTTTCAAAAGTTTTTGATACTGTGCCACACAAAAGGTTGATACATAAAATGAGGGCAATGGGGATAGGGGAAAATATGTGTAAGTGGGTTAAGAACTGGCTTAGTGATAGGAAACAAAGGGTGGTTATTAATGGAACACTCTCAGAATGGGTCACAGTTAACAGTGGGGTACCACAGGGGTCAGTGTTGGGCCCGCTTCTATTTAATATATTTATTAATGACCTTGTAGGGGGCATACAGAGTAGAATCTCAATATTTGCAGATGACACTAAACTCTGCAGGGTAATCAATACAGAGGAGGAAAATTTTATATTACAGGAGGATTTATGTAAACTAGAAGCTTGGGCTGCTAAATGGCAAATGAGCTTTAATGGGGATAAATGTAAAGTCATGCACTTGGGCAGAGGAAACAAAAGGTATAATTATGTGCTTAATTGTAAAACACTGGGCAAAACTGTCACTGAAAAAGACCTGGGTGTATGGGTAGATGACAAACTCACATTTAGTGGCCAGTGTCAGGCAGCTGCTGCAAAGGCAAATAAAATAAAGGGATGCATTAAAAGAGGCATAGATGCTCATGAGGAGAACATAATTTTACCTCTATTCAAGTCACTAGTGCGACCACACTTAGAATACTGTGTGCAATTCTGGTCTCCGGTGTATAAGAAAGACATAGCTGAACTAGAGCGGGTCCAGAGAAGAGCGACAAAAGTCATTAGAATATGCAAATAGAGTCTGTGGAGCCTCGTTTAGGAGTCTCAACACAGGACTAGCCAGATCTTCCTCCAGGGAAGGACCTAGCCATGATAACCACCATATTAAGTGGCCCTTTGAGTCAATATCCAGCTCTTTACAAGCTTAAAGATATGACAAGGGAATGCCAAGGCCAGGTATCCATCCACAGACAGCTGTTTCCGGGTGTTGCCCCTCATCAGTGTGGAGTAGGATTCTGGCTAGGTGGGAGCAATGCCTAGTAGACCAACAAAACAAAGTATTCACTGATCTCAGGGAGACTAGTTCAAGGAAACACTGCGGGCAGCCGGCTAAAGCGCTCAACACAGTGAATTCCTAGGCCCATTGCCCCCTGGGAATTTTAAATATGCAAATAGAGTCTGTGGAGCCTCGTTTAGGAGTCTCAACACAGGACTTCCCTGGAGAAAGATCTGGCTAGTCCTGTGTTGAGACTCCTAAACGAGGCTCCACAGACTCTATTTGCATATTCAGAATTCCCAGGGGGCAATGGGCCTAGTAATTCACTGTGCTGAGCGCTTTAGCCGGCTGCCCGCAGTGTTTTCTTGAACTGGTCTCCCTGAGATCAGTGAATACTTTCTTTTGTTGGTCTACTAGGCATTGCTGCCACCTAGCCAGAATCCTACTCCACACTGATGAGGGGCAACACCCCGAAACAGCTGTCTGTGGATGGATACCTGGCCTTGGCATTCCCCTGTCATATCTTTAAGCTTGTAAAGAGCTGGATATTGACTCAAAGGGCCACTTAATATGGTGGTTATCATGGCTAGGTCCTTCCGTTGAGGAAGATCTGGCTAGTCCTGTGTTGAGACTCCTAAACGAGGCTCCACAGACTCTATTTGCATATTCAAAATTCCCAGGGGGCAATGGGCCTAGGAATTCACTGTGTCGAGCGCTTTAGCCGGCTGCCCGCAGTGTTTTCTTGAACTGGTCTCCCTGAGATCAGTGAATACTTTGTTTTGTTAAAAGTCATTAGAGGACTAAGGGGTCTGCAATACCAAGACAGGTTATTAAACTTGGGGTTATTTAGCTTGGAAAAACGAAGGCTTAGGGGTGATCTTATAATAATGTATAAATATATGATGGGACAGTACAGAGAACTTTCTAATGATCTCTTTACTCTTAGGCCTGAAACTGGGACAAGGGGGGCATCCTCTACGTCTGGAGGAAAGAAGGTTTAATCATAATCACAGACGCGGATTCTTTACTGTAAGAGCAGTGAGACTATGGAACTCTCTGCCACATGATGTTGTAATGAGTGAGTCACTACTAACATTTAAGAAGGGCCTGGATGCCTTTCTTGAAAACTTTAATATTACCAGTTATATATACTAGATTCTTTGATAGGGCGTTGATCCAGGGAACTAGTCTGATTGCCATATCTGGAGTCAGGAAGGAATTTTTTTTCCCCAATGTGGAGCTTAGTGTTGCCACATGGTTTTTTTTTGCCTTCCTCTGGATCAACATGTTAGGCTATGGGATGAACTAGATGGACTTAAAGTCTTCCTTCAACCTTAAAAACTATGTTACTATGTTACTAAAGAGTGAATAATATATCAATCTATTAGTCAGCACGTTTCAGGGCTCCTTCCTCAGGTCAAATCAATATCATATTGCCTTGTTTCCAGGCGTTTCAGGGAGTGCTGAAATGTGTTGGCTAATAAATCGATATTATATTCACCCTTTGAGGTCTCTGATGCTATGGGGCAGGCCCGGCGTCAGCACCCAGCGCACCCGGGCAAGTGCCGGGGCCCGACTGCTTGGAGGGGGCCCACCGCGCCCCTGAGGGCTAGGGTCACACTTGCATTGTGACCCTAGCCTGACGCAAGTATTGTCTGCTGCAGCGCAGAGCGTTTAATGCTATGCACTGCCAGCAAGGGAGCCCATAGAAACCCGATGTTTACATTGGCAACCAGTGGTTGGCAAGGTAAACACCGGGTTTCTATAGGCTCAGTTGCTGGCAGCGCATAGCATTAAACACTTTGAGCTGCAGCCGAAAATACTTGCATCAGGCTAGGGTCACAATGCAAGTGTGACCCTAGCCTCAGGGGCCCCTGAGCACATTGCCCCCACAGCCAGGGCCATATCCAGGGGGCAGCTGGGGGGTCATTTTCGGCCTCCTGCAGCACCGGAGGTCTCCCTCCTCCCCCCTCCATGGGAGCCGACAGAGCTGCACACTCTGGGCTGAGAGGACCTGTGATGATGTTACATGGAGGGGAGGAGTCATGGGTCACATGATCAGCTCCTCAGTATATGCAGGACTCTGCTGTGCTGCCCATCATGATGCTCAATTAGGTAGGTGAAGTTTGTGTGGGGTCAGGAGGGATTTGCAGTGTGATTGTAGCAGAGGCGAGTGTGTACTAGGTGTATGGCAATTAGGTGAAGTTTGTGTGGGGTCAGGAGGGATTTACAGTGTGATTGTAGCAGAGGCGAGTGTGTACTAGGTGTATGGCAATTAGGTGAAGTTTGTGTGGGGTCAGGAGGGATTTACAGTGTGAATGTAGCAGAGGCGAGTGTGTACTAGGTGTATGGAGCGGAGCCGTGTGTGTACGAGGTGTACGGAGTGGAGCCGAGTGGGTACTAGGTGTACAGAGCGGAGCCACGTGCGTACGAGGTGTATGGAGCAGAGCCGCGTGCGTACGAGGTGTATGGAGCAGAGCCGCGTGCGTACGAGGTGTATGGAGCAGAGCCGCGTGCGTACAAGGTGTATGGAGCAGAGCCGCGTGTGTACGAGGTATGTGTACCAGTGGTAGCCCCTCGCGGATTCCGCTCCTATAGTCCCAGCCACCTTTGCCAGCAGCATTCTTCTCCAGAGTCTCTTCTGCCACTGTCTGCATTCTGCAGCTCAGCATGGAGGGGCACGATGTTGTCATCACTGTACTGATATGTGCAGAGCGACCGGAGGAGACCGAAGCGGCGAGAAGAGAGGTGAGGAGAAAGAGAGATCCGGACGGCCAGACACTCAGCTTGGCTGCGGTGCCACCCATATGGCAGTGTGGCTCCATTGAGCTGCTTGCATTATTTGTGCGCTTCAGGATGCTTGCGCATATACCAAGCATCCTCAGATGCACAAAAATGCAACATTTTGCATTTGAAGGGTATTTTTAAAAAGCTCAAGGGAACGCAAATGCATTTTAGCCCGCTCCTAACAACGTGTATTATACTCACTGTCAGAAACAGCTCTTACTGGTTTCGGCAGTCACTGTTCCTGTAAGGCTGCCTTCACATAGGCGTTTTTTTTAAAATGTGGCAGTTGCGGTAAAAAAAAACAGCATCTGCCGCATTTTACGCCTAGCGGCTGCACTTGCTGCCTATTTGCAGGCATATATATGTATATATATATATATATATATATATATATAGTCCGCGATATGTACTAAAGGGGGCCCACTGAGACCTTTTCGCCCGGGGCCCACAGAAACCTGGAGCCGGCCCTGCTTTGGGGTACTCGGGAACCGGGCCGGTGCTGTCTCACTGGGATATCACGGTAGTCGTGACCCAGTCCTGTGGCCTGGGATCAGTCCAAAAAGGGGTATATTTACAGGGGATTTGTCGTGACGCCATCCGGGGTATGTGGTTAGTAGAACCACCGCTGCCGTATTCCTGCTGGGGACGGTGACTTGGGGCAGCGTGGATGGAAAGCCCTCCTCAGGGTCCCCAGGTCCCCAGGGCAGGAGTGGTAGTGTTGGATGGGCCTGGTGAGTGATGATGCTGGGTACAAGTCACTTACTTCAAAGCTGCAGCTCCTCCAGCTAGTGTGCAGGACTGACAGGCTGTGGCTCCTCAGGTGGGTGTTTCCTGTGTCACTGAAAGTAAACAGTCTCAGGCAGTGATGAGCTTACTGGGTACTTTACTTGATCTTTCCATAGCAGTTTCACAGTTCACACAAGTTACACTTAAACACTTCAGCACTGCTCCAGGTTACTCAAACTGTGCAGCTCAGGTAGCTTTTCTGGGTTGCTCCCTCAAAGTCCTTTCAGGCTCTTCTCTCAGTATTATCGTTGTATCTCACCTACGGGTTCGGTCTGGTCGTCGCAGACTCACGGGTGAATATATTTCCCTTGCAGTCAGGGTCACCAGTCCTAGTATGACGGCTGTGTTCCTAGTCCGTGGTGGAATGTTAGGCTGCAGCACATAAAGTCTCTGCCTCCCACCGGTATGTCTCGTGATTAGGGTCTGGAATCCCCGGTCACCTCTCCAGAGTCAACAGCCCTGCAGCCAATAACTGACCTCAGTGGCTCTGCTTGAGTTGATGGCACAAGTCACTCAGAGCTCACTGATTGGCTACACACAATAACAGATCCCAGGAGGAGTGGTGGATCAGGGAAGGATGAGTAAGGAATAATTTATTTTTAAAATAAACTAAAAGGTAGACATGTATTTTAACTCTTGTCTTGTCTGGCATTTTGAAGCAGCTATTCCCTATGTTGTCTTATATAAACACATTTTATGTGCTGGATTTTATTTAGGAACAAAGTGTTCTTCAGTGTTTATTTAGTCTTATTTACATCATCTATAGATTCCCCTTACAGTTCTTCATTCACACACATAATTTGACATTCCGTTTATTACATTAGATACTTTTTGCTGCCACATTTTGTTGCACTCACTTTATACCTTATGCTTGCTATCCTGAGGACCGTTAGATATCCGGTACCACACGGTCTAAGTATTGGTTTCAAAGTAGCAAAAAACAATTCTGACTGTTTTGCCAATTTGGGTTTTGTTCGAGCCTCAGATGTTCCTCATATTTTACAGAAACATTTCAATATTGATTCTTTATTATCATTTTAAAAGAAGAACTTAATTTTTGTCTGACATTTCTTAGACTTTTCATCTGGATCCTTTCCTGTCTATAACACTCCCCAAACTAAAGTTACAGTAAAGCTGCATTCAGATGCCAGTATCATTGGCTCCATGTTGTTCTATAACCACTACAACCCCTGGAGGTTGAGTACTGAAATTGTAATTTTCCATCATTTTCCATCTGTAGAATTGCTTAAACTGCAGTTAACTACGGTAAGCAGTTTAAAGAAAAAAGTGAACTAAAGCAATAAGACTGCAATTAGTACTTTCCCTTTAAATTGCACTGTACTTTTACTCAAGTTCATCTCTTTTGATAGATATTGTGCCAAGTAGACAATCTGAAAATTATTTTGTTTCAAAATTATATAATTTTTTTGTTAAAAAATCTCTCCAGAATACTTGCCAGTAGCTCGCTCCATTCTAACTTGTTTGTCTCTGCCTGTTGCAAAGTATAATCTGTCTCTAACAGCAAAGACACTAATATGGAGTAAAGGAAGTGGCAAGGGATCTGTATCTCTATACTTCCACTAACCTGCACACAAACATAACAGGTGGCTTTCCTGAGGATCTGTCACAAGATTTCACTAAACAATCTGCCAACATTATGACAGAGATGAGGCAAATGTCCGAATACCTGTAGAATCCTTTATCAAAGATTTTTCATTGATAGTATAATTAGTTTTTTATGAAAATGTACATCCAAATATCTATTGTGACATGCATTTTCAAAGTAAGTACATGAACTTCATCAGATGTAATAATTTATATTTAATTTAATAACAATATTTAATTTTAATTTTTATATTTAATAATATATTTAATTTAGCAATATAACGTATGTAGGTTAAATCTGATGACAGATCTGCTTTCAGTTTTTGGACAGCTGAATCACTGGACAATGGCCAGGAGCGAAGCATATAGAGGTGAGGGAAGGGACAACTTAGCAGCTACAGTGCTGGCAGAATTCTGATGTAGAGAAACCCACTCAACACGCACAGTTGGTAAGATGAAAAGCATAAGAATAGTGACAATTCCTGGATATAGTCTGGTATGTCTACCAACAGAAGTTTTAACTTGTGGGGAATTAGGAAAGAAAGATTATCATTTTGTGTAAAAAGGACAAACAAGCTTTACATTTCCAAATTCAATCAGGAATGTAGCTTCATCTCATGAAGAACTTGTAGGCCATGTTTAGAGATCAGGAGACCCAAACTTTAAAGTTCACACAGAGGAACACAGACTTTACAATCATTTCTAGGGTTTAGGTTCGGAGTTTGGATGCTTTACGTACTCAAATCACAGGAGTGAGCATCACTGTGCTTGGGTACACTCTGTGCTCGGGTACATTCGGTAAGAGCCGCTTGCAGTGTTTGAATGGCTCAGATGGGGTTGAAAATCAGCTTTATTGGATGTAGTGTGTAAGAAAGAAAATGACAAAACCCCACCCCTGCAGAAGGGCTTTGCTTATGGCTGGCTGTATATGGGCAGAGAGCAGAACTGCCCGATCAGTAACTTCGCAGGAGGAAATGCAGCAAAAAATGCAGCTTTTTTTCTGCAAAGAGATAAGGTTTGCTGATAAAAAAAAAAACGACCTGTGTGAACATAGCCTCAGCGGCTTTTTTAGTTTACCAAATAAGCCAACATTCACCAGGTCAAATAACATATTCATTGGCTCCAATTCATTAAGAGCAGTGTTGTACACACCAGTCTTGATGAGGAGGCATGTTGGATTGAGATGTGCCTGATTCATTAAGAAGTGCACACCTCTTAATGAAAAATTGCATCTTAAAAATAGTATGCACATCTGTGCATCTCGCCACAAATTTTACTCCATTCAGTGACTGGTGTATGATTTGTGGCATAAGACACATGGCAGCTCATCATGATATAGACTAGCGGGCATTGCCATGCCTCATCCTACCCTAGCTCTTCCCATTTTGTCGAAACTGACTAAAGTTGGTGTGAAAATGGCAAAAGTTTCAAAAATTTTTGAGCACACAGTTTTTAACTTTTCAAAGCATTTTATTCCAGATGTCTTACATAATTGCATTGATGAAACAGAGCCATGGATTCCATGCCTGACTAGTTATAGGGAACCTGTCAGCTAGTTTATGCCCTCAAACCTATCACTACCTATCCCTGCAGCTTCCTAGTACATCCATGAGCATCCCTGTCTGACCTAAATGTATAGTATAATGGTTGAAAAAAAGCTGTTCATAACTTACATTTTCCCCCCATCGTCTTGACATGTGGGCAATGGGTGGGCATTTATAAGGATCTATGTCCCTCCTTGCTCTGTTGTTATTACACCCCAGTGGGCGTGATAATTAATTCAGAAGCACAGTGCCACGTTTTAAATCCATGGGCCTCCCTCCTGGTATGATGCCACGGTGTGGCATTTCCGTCCCTGCCCGTGTGGGGGTGTATTGAGTATACCAGCCAGCTCCAGAACATGGACACTGCATATTCTGAAGCTGGCCAGTACACCTGATTACGCCCATACAATGCACAGGACCAGAAATGATGTGCAGACGTGTCATACCATCAATGAGTCGCATGGATTTTTTTCAACCATTATACAACACATTTAGGTCAGACAGGGATAAAAAGGGATGTACTAGGAAGCTGAAGGGACAGGTAGTGATAGGTTTGGGGGTACAAATGACCTGACAGTTCCCTTTAAGGCTCTGAATAAAGCAAGACATGAGACAACCAAGTTTTAATATACATAAATGCCATTTATATCATGGGGATATTGTGAAATAAAGCACAATATGTGAAAATGAATTACCGTATATACTCGCGTATAAGCCGAGTTTTTCAGCCCAAAAATTGGGCTGAAAAGTCCCCCCCTCGGCTTATACGCGAGTCATACGGCCCCCCTCAAAGTTTGGCGCCCCCACCTCAGTTTCTGGGCCCCCCCGCATGCAGCGCTGCACATATACATTACGTGTCTAGCAGCTGTTACCCTCCGGTGGCAGATCGCGGCTCCCGGCTCCGGGCTCCATCTTCCTCTCTGTCTTCCTGGTTGTCATGTGACCGGCGCGATGACGTCATCGCGCCGGTCACAAAGCAGGAAGACAGCGAGGAAGATGGAGCCCGGAGCCGGGAGCCGCGATCTGCCACCGGAGGGTAACAGCTGCTAGACACGTAATGTATATGTGCAGCGCTGCATGCGGGGGGGCCCAGAAACTGAGGTGGGGGCGCCAAATTATGAGGGGGGCCCTGCTGGGGCCCTGTATACTACCACTGGGGCTATATACTACCACTGGGGCTATATACTACCACTGGGGCTGTATATATACTACCACTGGGGCTATATACTACCACTGGGGCTGTATACTACTACTGGGGCTATATACTACCACTGGGGCTATATACTACCACTGGGGCTATATACTACCACTGGGGCTATATACTACCACTGGGGCTGTATATATACTACCACTGGGGCTATATACTACCACTGGGGCTGTATACTACTACTGGGGCTATATACTACCACTGGGGCTATATACTACCACTGGGGCTATATACTACCACTGGGGCTGTATATATACTACCACTGGGGCTATATACTACCACTGGGGCTGTATACTACTACTGGGGCTATATACTACCATTGGGGCTATATACTACCACTGGGGCTGTATGTATACTACCACTGGGGCTATATACTACCACTGGGGCTATATACTACCACTGGGGCTGTATACTACTACTGGGGCTATATACTACCATTGGGGCTATATACTACCACTGGGGCTGTATGTATACTACCACTGGGGCTATATACTACCACTGGGGCTGTATACTACTACTGGGGCTATATACTACCACTGGGGCTATATACTACCACTGGGGCTGTATGTATACTACCACTGGGGCTATATACTACCACTGGGGCTGTATACTACCACTGGGGCTATATACTACCACTGGGGCTGTATACTACCACTGGGGCTGTATATATACTACCACTGGGGCTATATACTACCACTGGGGCTGTATACTACTACTGGGGCTATATACTACCACTGGGGCTATATACTACCACTGGGGCTATATACTACCACTGGGGCTGTATATATACTACCACTGGGGCTATATACTACCACTGGGGCTGTATATACTACTGGGGCTGCGTGTATACTACCACTGGGGCTGCTGCTGTATACTACCACTGGGGCTGCTGCTGTATACTACCACTGGGGCTGCTGCTGTATACTACCACTGGGGCTGCTGTATATACCTCTGGGGCTGCTGTATACTACCACTGGGGCTGCTGCTGTATATACCACTGGGGCTGCTGCTGTAACACTGCTGGGGCCTGTATATACCACTGGGGAGGCTGCTGTATACCACACTGCTGGGGGCTGTATACCTGTGCTGGGGTCCACCCTCGGCTTATACACGAGTCAATAAATTTTCCCAGGTTTTGGGGGCAAAAGTAGGGGGGTCGGCTTATACACGGGTCGGCTTATACACGAGTATATACGGTAACTTATGGGTTATCTGTACATTAAGATATTAATCAGCACTGAATTTTGGATCTTTTTGCATGAAAAAGAATATTTTTTGACAACAGACATTCACTTTAAGGTGCACATATCTGATACCCGTTTGAAGAATGCTAACCTACTTTTAGTTTCTTGTACAGTAAGATAAAACAATAAATGTACATTAAAATAGAGTGGATATTTTTATTAGCTATAATGTTTGGTTTGTTAGTTGGACATGGACTTCCATTTCCCACCTAAGATAACACGCATCCAATAAAATATAGTAGGCTCATAGGGCTGAACACTTGTAACAAGGCTGGTGGATACCTAAAACGATGAATACACAACATAAACCAGGACAGCTGCTTTACTGCCCAGTAATAATATTGTGAGCCATCCAGGGGTACGGTAAAAATGTACTAAAATATCCTCTATACAACAGTGTACAGTGTCTGCCGAGAAGGCAGGAGCTTTTTGATCAAATTAGTATGCAACATAAGGCTGCTGTATATTGAAATGGCTTTTCTAGCAATTTGGTTGTTTTCCTTATAATAACAGGAAAGAACATTTTGATTTTGAAGGTGACAGAGGCAATATTACCAGAATTAAACAATCTGAATTAGCTTTTTCATGAAATGTAATATGTTTTATGCTTTTAGATTGGATGCTCCAGTGCTTTCAGATGAGCCTTTTCACTGTCACAGTCAATGACCAGGAACAGAATAAGCTCTGAAGGTAGGATTATCCTCAAATTTAATTTTTTTTTTTTATAGAAAAAGAAGTTAATAGCAAATGTTCTCAGCTAACTGTAGGTTCATCTATGCTATAACTTGAGAAACAAGAAATAAGATGGAAAGAAAAGTAGAACATTAGTAAACAAAGGGGGTGTTGAGGGGGGATTGCAATTCAGCATCAGCTAGAAGCAATTCTTGTCATCAAGAAAGACGAAAATAGGTGACAAGTGTGTCGAGTTTCTAAATGATCCCTGAAGGATTAGCTTTAATGTCATTTAACACGAGCAGAGAAATTGTAAAATACAGATTTAGGTTTCTATACAGGGAAAGAAAGTATGCAGGAGTTAGTTTGTACAATTCCTTTTTAGATATTGAGTCATTTTAAAGAATCTTTTGCATATAGAGGGAATCCTATAAATGCATACCCAAAGTATGGGGATGTTTCTAATATTTAAATTATGTGCATGGTCTTCATTTACATGTACATGAGACATTATACAATGGTAGTAAGCAGTAAATTGTGGAGATGATAGACCACCATAATATTGACATTGTTACACCAATACATCAAGAAGGAAAAGGTCATAGAATTGTTGAAATCAGTGGATGGTTAGACATGATAATGATATGCAAATGATGAAAAAACATGGACATTTTTGAAACACCTTGATTTATTCAGCACTAAGAATGAAATACACACCTAGATTGCTATTAATATGGATATCGATGGTTGTTTCTGGAATGTGCTATCTTCATAATTTCACTTGGCAAATCATTAAAATCTGCTCCCGACAGCTCCTTTTGCCATTGTCATCCATTGATATCCCAGGCGTGCTTAATGGAAGACAAGTCCGGTGACGCTAAATGCCATTGCAACATATTTAGGCCCTGAAGGCTGCTCAAAGTAGCATGAACAACATATAGCCTGACGTGGTGATGAAAAATGTCTCCTGGGGCACTTAACAGAAGTGGACGTACCACTGGTTTCACAACCAAATCAATGTAATGTCAAGCTGTTTGTGTACCTGGAATGACCACACATGTCACACATTAATCCCAGTTGTAGGAACACTATGACATTACCTTATGAGGATCCCCACATGGTATCCATACCAATCTTTGGCTAATATTATGTCCTAGTCAAAAGTGAGACTCATCTCTAAATAGGGTAACCCTCCATTCCAGCCTCATTTGTCTATGCAAGCTTCTGGTCTACATCTGCAGACCACGTGGGCAACACTATGAAAGGCTTTGAGGTGGAAATGTCAAACCAGTCCTACTCCCAAGATTATGCTGTAGAGTAGCATAATTTATAGTAGCTGGGTCCCTCTAGTCTTCATTCTAGGGACACTAACAGCTCACTGTTACATTGATTTGGTGGTGGGACCAGTGGTACAGTCATTTCTTCTATGTGTCTCTGGAGTCAATTTTCAACACAACACCAGGCTGCATATTGCTTGTACCAGTGTGTTAGTAGCGTTTGTGATAGCAGGATCTATTTGTTTATCTTGACTCCATTTTGAGTATGTACGTGTATTTCTTGTCTCTGTGTAATGGATAAACCACTGTTTTTGTATTAGAGTCACATGCATCTCTTTGTCTCTTTGTCTAAAGCGAAACTTAGAGAAGCACAGGCATGTGAAGATTAAGTAAGTTTATGTCACACCCAGACTCTTATAGATGTAAATGAAACTAACTTTCAGCAAATAGGATACATATGCTAATGTCAGGACTATGCAAGAGATAAGCTGAGTCAATTAGGATGCTACAGCATACATCCAGGAAATTACTCTATAAGAGACTGATGATGATTTAGGGATCTGTTTTGATACATGAGTATGTCAGTGTGATTTTCTCCAAGTACATACGTTCACTGACTGGCAATGACACCTTTGTGGCCTCAACATGCTACAATAGCCTGCAGCATCTCTAGACTTCTCTCCTATCAAGTACATCTGGGACATCATTGGACTTGCACTTGCAAAGGGAGCTGCCAGCAGTGGATCTTAGTTATTTTGTGCCTAAGTGCATTTAAGGTGGTCAAGTATTCCTCAAACAACCGTTAATAACCTCATTGATAGCAGTCAAGATGTGTAAATGCATGTATTACTGTATGTGGCAATCAAACTCTATATGGAATAAATCAAGATATTTTGAAAATGTTGTTTCCATTTTTTATCATTTGTATACAATTAACATGTCTATTCACCCTGTGATTTTTATAATTATAACGATTTATATTTTTTGAGGCAATTTGAATGTTGAGGTATGTAGTTTTGGGTCCTGTCATAAAAAATTACGGTAGTATCATACTTAAATAAAAATCTACAAATATAATGTTAGCATGACAATGTGTCTTTTTCTGCAGTATTGAACCATTAATGAAAAGAAATTGCCCAAAGAATCTATATGTTTCTTTGTTATTTGCAAACTACTTGCCGAATAAATAGGGAAAAAAAAGCTGTAATTTAACATTTTTAAAATCAGAATTCATTTTTGGCACCTTAGGGTAAGGACACATTAGCGTGAAATACGGACGAGTGGTATGCGTGATTTCCACGCATTGCACTCGGACCAATGTTAGTTAATGGTGTAGACCAGATTATCATGTGTTGGACACTGATTTCACATCCAGAATCTGTATGAGAAAAAAGTTGCAGCATGCTGCAACAGTATGTGATTCTCACCTGAGAGTCGCCAATGCAAGTAAGTGGGTCCGATGAAATCACGGACAGCACACAGACAGCACAGGGACAGCACAGGGACAACACAGGGACAGCACAGGGACAGCGCAGGGAGAGCAATTTTAGCATGGTGTTATTCATGATCGAAAAAGAATAGACAGGATAGATAGGATAGAATAGCTAGATCGGGCTCACCTGTCTCCTTCTGCTACTTCCAGGTCCGCCTATTAAGCTAATTGCATATTCACTACACTGTCAGACAAGCAGCCAATCAGAGAAGCTCACACAGCTTGAGAGCCTCTGTGATTAACTGTTGTAGTCAGACTGGATTTCCTCAATCTGCACAGTGATTCTGCTTGGTTGCCATACACATTAGTGCATTCCAGGCGCCTTACCAGGATCTTCCAGCAGCACTTTAAGCGTGCGGCACGCTGGGTAATAAAGGGTTAATACCAGCTTTGTTTTACCAGCTAGTATTAAGCCTGAGATTCCTAATGTCGGGCCAAGTTAGCCCCAGCCATTAAGAATCTCCAATAAAGGGTTAAAAAAAAATACACCACAAAGAGAAAAAAATATTTATTAAAAATAAAGACACAGAAACGCTTAGGGACTCCATCTGTATTACCCCTCATGCATCCCTCCAACGATCCTGGTCTTCTCTCTTCTTTCTTCTGTCTTCTTTCTTCTGTCTTCTTTCTTCTACAAATGTTTCAGCTCTGCTACATCACAAAGCATGGGGAGGAAGAACGCTTCCACCCCCTACTCTGTGATGACTGAATGAGCAGAGGCAGCAGCTGGTAAGCGGTGACGTCATCACTGACATCATTGCCATAGTAACCAAATAAGTGGTTACTATAGCAACGATGCCCGTGGCGAGATCACAGCAGCTCCTGAATAAGCCGACTCATACAAGAGCCATAGGAGTTAAGGCTCTGCTCACCGGCACTGCTTACCGATAACAGCAGCGCCGGCAAACAGGGAGTTAACTCTGCTGTTACCGTGGCTGCTCCATGTGCTGCACATACTGGAGCCAGCAGAGTTAACTCCCTGCTTGCCGGCGCGGCTGTTATCGGTAAGCAGCATGGCCTTAACTCCTGCGGCCCCTGTATGAGTCGGTTCAATCAGGAGCCACTGTGATCTCGCCGTGGGCATAATTGCTATAGTAACCGCTTATTTGGTTATTATTACAACAGTGTCATCGATGACATCACCGCTTATTAGCTGCTGCCTTTGTTCATTCAGCCAACAGAGAGCAGGGGTGGAAGCGTTCTTCCTCTCCATGCTTTGTGATGTAGCAGAGCTGAATTATTTGTAGAAGAAAGAAGACAAAAAAATGAAGACAGAAGAAAGAAGAGAGAAGACAGAAGATCAGGATCGTTGAAGGGCTGCATGGGGGTAATGCAGATGGAGTCCCTAAGCATGTGTGGTGCCCCAGGGTCTGGTTACCACAATATTAAGCTTGGAAGCAAGGTAAAATACCCACCTCAGGCGAAACATACAGAAAACACCTTCATAACTCCAGGCCAGAAGGGGGAGCTCTAAAGCCCAAGTTCATGTGCCATGCCCTTACAAATTCTGGTCCGGAGGAGGGGTCAGGAAGTTCAGTTCCTAGGAGGACTGTAGAAGACATCCTACGGTCGGGTGCTGTGCTAGGCCCGTCCGAGGAAACTGACTAGCCAGTGTGAGTGACCCGTGGTGAGGGTCTGAGGGAAGTGGAGAAAATGTGTGAGGAGTGGAGCGGTGCTAGCTCGCCTCAGCACTGAACGTAGTACGGACACTGGATTCTGAGGTCGCCAGGGACTTTATGCCCAGCAACCAACACCGGAGAGAGGGTAATTCCAAGTCGCTCGCCCACCACAAGGCCAGGAGACACAGCTGCATCAAAGAGCTCAGAGAGACGCAGTGAATGGAGAATAACACCAAAAGGGCTCACGCCGCCTGTCACATGGCCAGGACAGACAAGAGAGGAGAGGGTCACACAACAGCTTCAAGCGGCCAGGGCCCACATGGAGTAGCGCAATAGGGAGGCCTCAGAACTTGCCAGGTGTGGAAAATCTGAACTTGCTTCCAGCCTCTAGACCCCTAACACCACTTGTGAACTGTGCCCTGGATGAACCTACTTCTGACTTCAGTAAAGGTAAAGGGGACTGTTAACCCTGTGTCTGTCAGTTATTCTGTACACTAAGTCCTTGCACCCCCAACAAACGATCATCTTCCATAGACTATTTGGTTGCCCTGTAGAACTGCTCTTCCCGTGGAGAGCTCAAACATCCTCGCTGCTACACCCATCATCCAAAGAGGTCCCGACTGCAGCAGCGGCTACACCGGCCGGGTACCACAGTTGGCATCACAACACTCTTGTATTTTTGTTTTATTTTAATTTTCCCTATTCTTACAATCCACTTTTTTAACTGCTCACCTGACGAGGGGATCACAGACAGAGTCACACCACCGTGACATCCCACAGCCCCAGATGACGATGAGAGGGACCAGTGCCGAGGACCCCACAGTCCCCGCCAGGGGCGAGACACAAGTCTGTGTCTTTACTTCTAAGAATAATTTTTTCTCTGTGTGGTGTAATTTTTTTAACCCTTTAGTGGAGATTCTTAATGGCTGGGTCTAATTTGGCCTGACATTAAGAATCACGGGCTTAATTCCAGCAGGTAAAACAAAGCTGGTATTAACCCCTTTATTTCCCAGTGTGCCACCCGCCACCAGGGCCACTGGAAGAGCCTGGTAAGGCGCCTGAAAATGGCGCTTATTAATAAAGTGCCATTTTCAGAGGCGACTGTGGGCTGCTATTCTTTAGCTTGGGGAGCTCTATAACAATGGGCCCTAACCTCGCTGAGAATACCAGCCCTCAGCTGCCTAGTTTTAGGGTGAAGCCGACACATCTTTTTGCCAGCCAAGGGAAAATTAGGCAGCTGAGGGTGACAGCTCATAGTTTGTCTGCTTTCATCGGGGTAATCTTAAAAATGCTGCGAAGCCCCACACATTTTTAAAGAAAAATATTTATTTATTTAACACCCTATAATGCCAGGTTGGTTGCCATACACTAAAGTGTATGGCAACCAAGCAGAATCACTATCCAGATTGAAGAAATCCAGTCTGACTACAACAGCCAATCACAGACGTTCTCAAACAATGTGAGCTTCCCTGATTGGTTTTTTGACAGTGCAGTGAATATGCAATTAACTTAATAGGCGGCCCAGGAAGTAGCAGCGGAAGACAGGTGAGCCCGATGTAGCTATTTTAGCATCTATCTGTCTATTGTATTCAATGACTCTATCCTGTCAACTCTTTTCTCACTTTATACAGCATGAGAAATGCCATGTTAAAATTGCATTACACACAGACAACACATGGATGTGACATGGACAGAAAACGGATGTTATCTGAGAAAAAACGCACACTCGCACAGCAGTTGCATGCCAAAGGGAGCAAAAAACAGATGTCACCTGTTCAACTTTCCTGGATGAGTAACAAACTGCTTTTTTAAACGCCAGTGTGTCCCTACCCTAAGCGCCTGTTCTGCAGCCAATGCTTTGATCTCCAGTGACATAACAAGGCAGCAGTGTCACTATAAGGGAGCACTGCTGTTGAATTTAGACAAGTGACTATTTTACAAACCTTTGATTAGTGATGGGCGAATCCTAAATTACTCGGAATCGCTTGACTCTAGCGAGTCCGAGCACAGGACTCGCTACTCGTTGCGAGTCTAGCGAGTCCAATGTTAATGAATGGGGAAGCGAGTAATAGCGAGTAGTGTGAGATTTACAAATCGCAGATGTGTCTCGGAAGCTTCAGCCTGAAGCAATCCTAGTTTTGTCATTTATTTGCATTGGACTCGTTTACTTTGTAAGTAATCGCTGGGAAACTCGCACAGATAAGAGTCCTGTCTGCTCAGTGTGCTGGCTGCCAGCTCCAGGGTCCTAGAGCCTGCCTGCTGCCTGATGTAGCATTGCTGAGATTGTTCTCAGTCTGCTCATTCCCTGTGTACAGACATGAATGTCTGTGCACAGAGATGATGTAGCAGAGCTGAGATTGTTCTCAGTCTGCTCATTCCCTGTGCATAGACATCTATATCTATGCACAGGGGATGTAGCCGAGAGGACATCGCGTTTTGGACTGCGTCGGACGGAAGAGGATTTTTTTAATTAAAGATGGAGTCCCTAATGGCTTTTTTTTTTATTTCTAATAAAAAATTTTCTTTGTGTTGTGTTTTTTTTAAAACAATTTAATAGAAATTCATGGCGGTCATGTCTAATATTGGCGTGACCGCCATAAATTTCGGGCTTAGGGCCAGCTGATAATACAAAGCTGGTCCTAACCTCTTTATTACCCAGCGTGCCACCGCTACCAGGGCCGCTGGAAGAGCGGGGTTCAGCGCCAGAGGATGGCGCTTCAATGAACGCGCCATCTTCTGGGGCGGCTGCGGGCTGCAATTTGCAGCGGGGGGTGCCCAGAAAGCTTGGGCATCCCTGCGCTGCGGATTCCAGCCCCCAGCTGCTTAGCTGTACCTGGCTAGACATAGAAATTGCGCGGAGCCCCACGCATTTTTTTTAAATTATTTCATGAAATTCTGAGATTCTGACTCTGACTCTGAGACTCTGACTCTGAGACTCTGACTCTGAAATTCATGAAATAATAAAAAAAAAATGCGTGGGGCTCCGCGCAATTTCTATGTCTAGCCAGGTACAGCTAAGCAGCTGGGTGCTGGAATCCGCAGCGCAGGGATGCCCAAGCTTTCTGGGCACCCCCCGCTGCAAATTGCAGCCCGCAGCCGCCCCAGAAGATGGCGCGTTCATTGAAGCGCCATCCTCTGGCGCTGAACCCCGCTCTTCCAGCGGCCCTGGTGGCGGTAGCACGCTGGGTAATAAAGGGGTTAATACCAGCTTTGTTATACAAGCTGGTATTAAGCCCGAGATTCTTAATGTCAGGCCACGTTTGACCCAGCCACTAAGAATCTCCAATAAAGGGTTAAAAAACACAACACAGAGAAAAAATTTTATTTGAAATAAAAATAAAAGCCATTAGGGACTCCATCTTTAATTAAAAAAATCCTTTTCCGTCCGACGTAGTCCAAAACACGATGTCCTCTCTGCTACATCCCCTGTGCATAGATAGATGTCTATGCACAGGGAATGAGCAGACTGAGAACAATCTCAGCTCTGCTACATCATGTCTGTGAGCAGGCGGGCTCTAGGACCCTGGAGCTGGCAGCCTGCACACAGAGAAGACAGCTGGACTATGCTCGCAATGTAACAGCAGTTACTTTGCGAGTTTCCCTGCTATCACTGGCACAGTAGCCGAGTCTAATGCAAACAATGGCAATCCTAGTTTTGTCAGCGTTTCTGACAAAA
The DNA here is from genome assembly GCA_033576535.1 of Allobates femoralis. Classification (NCBI taxonomy): domain Eukaryota; kingdom Metazoa; phylum Chordata; class Amphibia; order Anura; family Aromobatidae; genus Allobates; species Allobates femoralis. The sequence goes on along the minus strand of JARQOC010000005.1, from coordinate 136,978,783 downwards.
CTAGGATTGATATTGATTTGCATTGGACTCGTGCGAGTAATCACTGGGAAACTCGCAGAGTACCGAGTCCTGCGAGTCCCTTACTACTCGCCGAGTAACGAGTCCTAGCGAGTAGATTCGCCCATCCCTACCTTTGATACCTAATTTTTGCAGGTTGTTTTCAGGTAGCTAAAATTGTACTATTTAGTTCTATAATACGAAGAATAAAAAAACAAACAAAGCTCTAACTCCTGTAAAGACATCTGGTGTAATGCAGTATAACTATGGGCCCACTAGCACTTTTGGCTTTCAGACAGGGAATGATTGCCTGAAGATTCAGTATGTCCCAAAACACTGTTATAATACAGTATATGCAGACCATATCCAATTAGTTTGTTGTGCTTAATAAAACCATATTGAAAATAATAATACCGTTTTATACTCGCGTATAAGCCGAGTTTTTCAGCCCAAAAATTGGGCTGAAAAGTCCCCCCCTCGGCTTATACGCGAGTCACTGTATACTGTATACAATGTATACAGTATACAGTGCCCCATCTATATACAGCCCCCCGCCGCAATCCTGTAAAGGAATAGGTTAGTATACTTATCCATCCGCTGCAGCTGCCCCGCCGCCATCGCGATTCAGCATCTTCTGACTTCCAGCGTCTCGCGTCTCCTTCCGATGGTCGCAGGCAATGACGTCATTGCCTGTGCGACCGGGGAGGAAACCGGAAGAAGACGCGAGACGCTGAAGTCGGAAGATGCTGAATCGCGATGGCGGCGGGACAGCTGCAGCGGATGGATAAGTATACTAACCTATTCCTTTACAGGATTGCGGCTGGGGGCTGTATATAGATGAGAGGGCACTGTATATACCTCTGGGGCATATATATGTGGGGCTGCTGTATACTACCACTGGGGCTATATTTACCTGTGGGGCTGCTGTATACTACCACTGGGGCTATATTTACCTGTGGGGCTGCTGTATACTACCACTGGGGCTATATTTACCTGTGGGGCTGCTGTATACTACCACTGGGGCTATATTTACCTGTGGGGCTGCTGTATACTACCACTGGGGCTATATTCACCTGTGGGGCTGCTGTATACTACCACTGGGGCTGTATTTACCTGTGGGGCTGCTGTATACTACCACTGGGGCTATATTTACCTGTGGGGCTGCTGTATACTACCACTGGGGCTGTATTTACCTGTGGGGCTGCTGTATACTACCACTGGGGCTATATTTACCTGTGGGGCTGCTGTATACTACCACTGGGGCTATATTTACCTGTGGGGCTGCTGTATACTACCACTGGGGCTGTATTTACCTGTGGGGCTGCTGTATACTACCACTGGGGCTGTATTTACCTGTGGGGCTGCTGTATACTACCACTGGGGCTGTATTTACCTGTGGGGCTGTATACTACCACTGGGGCTATATTTACCTGTGGGGCTGCTGTATACTACCACTGGGGCTGTATTTACCTGTGGGGCTGTATACTACCACTGGGGCTATATTTACCTGTGGGGCTGCTGTATACTACCACTGGGGCTGTATTTAACTGTGGGGCTGCTGTATTCTACCACTGGGGCTGCATATACCTGTGGGGCTGCTGTATACTACACTGGGGCTGTATATACCTGTGGGGCTGCTGTATACTACCACTGGGGCTGTATATACCTCTGGGGCTGCTGTATACCACACTGTTGAGGGCTGTATACCTGTGCTGGGGTCCACCCTCGGCTTATACACGAGTCAATAGGTTTTTCCAGATTTTTGAAGCAAAAGTAGGGGGGTCGGCTTATACACGGGTCGGCTTATACACGAGTATATACGGTAATAATTCTGTCTACACTTATTGATCAATTTCTTCTGACCTATAGGACATTTTATGTCAAGTGGTTACAATTCTTGTATTGTTGTCTATTTGATCATTCTACCACCCAAGAATCAGAATAAAGTTCAGTTCACATTTATCCTGTGCTCTTCCCTGAGTGCTCATGTCGGGGTTTCTGTGTTAATCCCCAGAACGGTGAATCAGACCAAACCCCAATTGAACATCTCACAATAATGAAGCTGGTGGAGCCACTTTGGACTTCGAATGGGAGACACCATTTTGTATAAATGTGGGGTGGACATGGGGTCACAGGCTTATCCAGTATTTTTAGTTTTTAATGTACAATTTAGTTGTGGGAAAATTAGCTGAATGTTATATTTAAGTTAACTGGGAATGTAGTACTAATGATTTCTTTGTGTTTATGTATTTTTTGTGTGAGTTTTTTCATTTCAGAAAATGATATTGGTATGTGCCAGCTCTTCAGCTGAAGGAGCTTTAATCTCATTGGTTAACGCAAAAAAAGCGGCAAAACTACAGTATAGAAGCAGCTGTTTGGGTCTTCAGCATCTGTTCAGCTGTGAGGAGGAAAACAGCTGAGAGGAAATGGAGAATCTCATCCAGAAGCTATTAGAAAAAGCTCATGAGGAAGGGGGAGAAGAATGGCTGAAAGCTAGTTTAAGAGGGCAGCCAGGAGTGACCATGGACGAGACATTGCCTGTTCCTGCTGATCCTGAGGTGTAAGAAGCTGTGGTGGTTATTGAGGAGCCCGCTGATCCTGAGGTAATTCCTGACAAGCGGAGCCGCAAGTAGCGGCGTTCTTATTCCCCGTCGTCTGAGGAGGGTAATACTGTCCCTAAGAATAAGAAGTCAGTCCAGAGCCGAAGTGTGGCATTTCAGAATGCTCAGAAGTCTCGGGGCGAGTCAGGAGGAAGCCGGGCTAGTGCTGTCCGGGCTGACAGTCAGGACATTATGAGGGCAAAAAGCCTGCAAGGACAGACTCTCGGTGAGAATCAGTGGCTCTCATCCTTAAGGAACCGGCAGCCAAGTTCTGGAACAGGAGTGAGACATAAGGGACCGTCTGCAAAGAGCACAATACAATGGCAAGTACAAGGAGAACAAGAAGATCTGAGAGCAGCTTTGGGAGCTTGGAATCGTCCAGCTGACATGGACAGATTAATGTCACAGCACAGGGGAATGAGTGCAACAATATCTTCTCCTGCAAGCACCAGAGGACTTTATCAAGAACAGACACAGATGCCTGCAGAACAGAGTTCTGGTGAGATTCCTTATTTATCTTTATTAAGTAATAATATGTCATGTGACAGTATTAGGTCGTTTATTCAGAGGTCAGTGTCAGAAGCTGTAGCTTCTGCGATGAAAGTGTATAAAGCACCTGTGGATGCTGGGTTATCAGTACGTCAAAGTGGCGTAGCTGAGGTGCACCTCAAAGAGGCATTAACTTGCACTGTGTCGCCACTTGGCTTTCATTTAATGGATACAGTAAAAGAAAAAATTTGGAAAGGTGATTTTATTGATTTGATGGCTCTCTTGCCAGTACGGGAGCCTCGTGCTTCAAGTGATAAGAAAGAGGAAAAACAGATTCCTAAGTCCTTTAATAATTGGTTACAAGTGTTTTGTGTATACGCTTCTGTGCTGGGAGAGAAAAAAGCTGATTTATGTAGTGGTTTATTTCAGCACATGGATACAATCTTGGAGGCTTTCTGCGGCTTTGGTGGAATGGCATGGTGGTATTATGATGAGGCCTTCCGTCAAAAGATTGCGGTACACCCCGAAATGCGTTGGGGATGCAGAGATGTAGGTCTCTGGTTGAATTTAATGCTTCCACAAAGATCAGTAATGAATAGGCAAAATAACGAAGGTCAACAAGTAGTTAAAAAGGGAGTTTGTTATGCCTTTAATGAGGGTTCGTGTCGATGGTTAACAAACTGTAGATTTCGACACGAATGTTCTTTTTGTGGGGGATCTCACCCCATGGTCAAATGTTATAAGAAAATCAACTCAGCAAACCAGCAATCTGGCATTACAAAAGATGCTTCAAAGGGCAGTGACCCCAGTGATGGTGGAAAGAATGTCGCCCTGGCTAGAAGTTTATCCAGATCGACAGACAGCTGAATTGTTATTTAATGGTTTTTCTTTGGGTTTTCTGGTCCCCCCTTTTAATAGGACAGGTTGTGTTGTAGTTGATAATTTGCCTTCAGTCAGGCGTTTTCCCCATGTTGTTAGGGAAAAGATTTTGAAGGAATTGACAGAAGGCAGGATTTCTGGACCTTTTGAATACCCGCCATTTGTAGATTTTCGTGTATCGCCTTTGGGGGTAGTCCCTAAAAAAGAGAAAGGCTCTTTTCGCTTGATACATCATTTATCCCACCCAGTTGGTGATTCATTGAATGATGAAACTGATGCAGCTTCAGCATCTGTAACATATGAATCTTTTGATTTAGCAGTTGATTTGCTTCGAAAATTGGGCGTTAATTCTTTTCTGGCGAAATCCGACATTAAGTCGGCGTTTCGCTTATTACCAATACATCCTTCGGGATTTAATTCTTTGGGTTTTGTTTTTGATCAATTTTATTTTTTTGATCGGTGTCTTCCGGATTTTCAAAATCGTGTTTTTATTTTGAAGCATTTGCGTCTTTTTTGCAATGGTGTGTAGAGTTTGAGGTTCAGCAAGGTTGGGTTTTGCATTACCTTGATGATTTTTTGTTTATTGGTCCGGATTCTTCTGACATTTGTTCCCACTTGTTATGCAAATTTATCGATTTTAGGGATGGGCGAATCCTGAAATACTCGGACTCGCTGGACTCTAACGAGTCCGGGTCCGAGACTCGGTATTCGTTGCGAGTCCAGCAAGTCCGAGTAGTAACCTGTACTTTTGCAGTGTATCTATACAGATACACTACAAAAGTACCCTAAAAGTTAATGTAAGGGGTTAAAAACAATAAGCATTAATACTCACCTCCTGTACTTCTGGACCGGGACCGGTACCGAAGACCTCTGGCTGTTACAGGACCTCCGAGACCACCGGGAGAAGATGGGGAAAAAGACCTTGCAGTTCAGCCAATCAGCATTCGGCTAGCGGTCACATGGGTTGTGACGTGGCTGCACTGCGGTCACATGACAAACCCATGTGACCGCTAGCCGAATGCTGATTGGCTGAACTGCAAGGTCCTTTTCCCCATCTTCACCCGGTGGTCTCGGAGGTCCTGTAACAACCGGAGGTCTTCGGTCCCGGTCCCGGTCCAGGAGTACAGGAGGTGAGTATTAATGTTTATTGTTTTTAACCCCTTACATTAACTTTTAGGGTACGTTTGTAGTGTATCTATATAGATACACTGCAAAAGTACAGGGACTCGCTACCTCCGAGTAATTCCTAAGGAAACTCGGCGAGTAGCGAGTCCCCCGAGTCCGCTACTATTCGGGTGAGTCCCGAATAGTAGCGAGGAATTCGCCCATCCCTAATCGATTTGATGGCTTATTTTGGGGTGCCTTTGGCTCCAGAAAAAACGGTTTTCCCTTGCCGCCGCATAGAATTTTTAGGTATTTTGATTGATACTTCCGGAATGTTTTGTAGTTTACCTGATGATAAAATTTTGCGTTTGAAAATAATGATTGAATTGTTGTTAGACAAGGAAAAAGTGACTCTGAAGGTATTGCAGTCAGCTTTAGGTCTGTTTAACTTTTCGACTAGAATTATCCCAATGGGTAGGGTATTTTTGAGAAGCCTATATGATTTAACGAAAGGTTTATCAACCCCTTATTCACATGTCAGATTGAACAGTTCAGTAAAGAATGACCTGAGAGTATGGGCAGAATTTCTTCATTCTTTTAATGGCAGGTCTTGTTGGCAAGAAGAATTTTGTTTATCTTCTGCCTTGGAATTGTATGTGTCAGTCAGTTCGGTTGGTTTTGGATTACGCTTTCGTAATCATTGGGCTTGCGACCAATGGCCTTTGAGATGGAAAGTTGATCTTGTAACAAAAAATGTGATGGTTATTGAGCTCTTCGCCCTTTTAGTCTGTTAGGAGTTATGGGGCCCTTTATTGGCAAATTCTCGAATTTGTTTTGAATCAAGGAATAAGGGTGTTGTTATGGCCTTAAATACTCTAACTTCAAAGTGTTTTTCGGCTTCGCATATCCTCCAACGTGTTGTTTTGATTTGTTTAAAATTTAATATTTGGTTAAAAGTTAGTTTTTCGTTGCATTCTGACTCAACTGCAATTGATTTTTTTATCATTACAGTGCATTCAACAATTTCGGCTGTTAGATCCCGACGTCAATCCTTCGGGGTTAAAGTGCCCATCCGGTCTGTGGAGCGTCATTTGAAATTTGTTTCTAATTTGATTCAGGGTTCTATAGCTCATAGAACTTGGAATTAATATTTGACGGCTTGGAAAGAATGGAATGATTTTTGTGCTATACATGATTTTGATGGTATAGATGTCTCTGTCTCATCAGTATTGTGTTTTATTGACTTTCTTTGTGTTCGTAGCTATAGTTATTCTTCAGTGGCTAAAACATTAGCAGGTATTTTGTTTTTCTTAAAACTGCAAGGCTATCCGTCGATAACGAATCTGTTTGCTGTCAAGCAGGCTCTAAAAGGCCTGAAGAAGAGTAGTTGTCAGCCTGATTCGAGGCGCCCTATCTCAATCGAATTGTTAATTCGTATTTGCTCGGTTCTTGAGCAGGTTTGTTCTTCGGCGTATGAAGCGGTACTTTTTAGGACAGCCTTTGTGTTGGCATTTTTTGCAGCCCTGCGCATATCTGAATTAGTATCTGAATCTAAGGTGGAGGATTCTGGTTTAAAGTTGTCAGATGTTTACTTGAACGATTCGTATGTTTTGATTCATATTAAAAAATCTAAGACGGATGTGTTAGGAAAAGGAGCACCGATTCTTCTTTATCCATCTGGCCAGGAAGCTATTTGTCCAGTTTCTGTTGTTAAGCGCTGGCTCCAAAAACGTTTTCCGGGTAAAGGTCAATTGTTGGTTCACGAGGGAGGCTCCCCTCTTACGAAATTTCAGTTTAATTTTATTTTAAAAAAATGCTTGACAGAATTGGGCTTACAAGATGCAAATATATCTTCACATTCTTTTCGTATTGGCGCTGCCACAGAGGCTTTTCGTTTTGGTTTAGGTGAACAAAGTATCAAACGTATTGGCCGTTGGCAGTCAAATAGGTTTCAGTTATATGTTAGGCCCCATTTACTCTTACTTATATAAGTTAATTTATTCCTTTGTGTTCTTTTGTTTTTGTTTTAGGCCCAGCGATAGTATGGTTAGTTGGCCATTCTTTTATTTTCTGGCCTCGAAACAGGGCTATGAGAAGGAATTACTCAGAAAACCTTTCCTTCCCCCTCGATCAATGGAGAGTGCTTTAGGCACTGCATGAGCTGTAATGAAGCGTATGTATTCTTCAATGGAGGAACGCTCAGGTGAGGCATCATTCATAGGATGTCTTGAAAGATAGTCAGCCGGATTGCTGAATTTTCCAGGTTTGTGAATAATTTTGTAGTTATAGTCCTGTAGACGTAGACCCCATCTTTCAATGCATGCAGGCATTTTAGCTCTGGGATTTCCAAAGATCGTAAGGAGTGCTTGATGGTCGGTGACAATGGTGAAGGGAGCTCCATAGAGAAATAAGTGAAAGTGTTCACATCCCCAGACAACTGCCAAGCTTTCTTTTTTCAGGTTGTGAATATTTCTTTTCAGTGCTTGTTAAACTTTTACTTGCATAAGAAATGATGTGAGGATCTTGATTATTATCCTTATATTGTGCTAAGATAGCATCCAGCCCCATGGGACTGGCGTCCACAATTAATTCGGTTCGAAGTGTCGGATCAAAATAAGCCATGGTAGTGGTTGAGCAAAGTTCATTTTTAATTGCTTCAAAAGAGGTCTGACAGTCTTGGGACCATTGAAAAACACAATTTTGCTTTGTAAGTTCTCTTAATGGACTGCTGATAGTTGAAAAATTTGGAATATATCTAGCACAGTAGCTTGCCATTCCATGAAGAGACCGTACTTCACTGACAGTTTGTGGAATTGAGGCTGTTTTGATGGATTCTACTTTCTTAGGGTCAGGTTGTACTCCTTTTGCCGAGAAGATGTGACCATAGAACTCTAATGAACTTCTATCAAATTCGCACTTTTCTTTGTTTAAAGTGAGTCCAGCAGAGAGCAGGCATTCAAAGATGTTGTATAGCGCACAATTATGTTCAGCTTGAGTTTTACCAAACACCAGTATGTCATCACTGTAATTAAAGGCATTCGGAATGTGTTGAATGACGCTCCTTATCGCATCCTGAAAAATTTCTGCTTCTGAGCAGACTCCAAAAGTCAAACTTTTATATCTTCTGAGGCCCACATGTGTGGAAAATGTTGTTAAGTATCTGGATTCTGGACTCAGTTCTAATTGGTGATAGTCTTTATTGCGGTTGAGCTTTGAAAAGACAGTCGCTCCATTTAATAAATGAATTGATGAAAATGAAATGTCATCAATCGTGGGCGAGATATGTCTTTCTCTCTGGATAGCGGTGTTGGATAGGCGCATGTCAACACACAGTCTTACCTGTTCAGGAGTCTTTGGTTTTGGAACTACCACAAGTGCAGAGACCCACGGAGTGGGACCAGTAACAGTTTCAATGATGTCCTCATCCATGAGGAATTCAAGTTCTTTTTCTACCTTCTTTCTCAGGTGAAAAGGAATGCGTCTATGTGGTTGGGCTACCGGACGAACACTGTTGTCCACATGAAGATGTACTTGAGAGTCCTTTAACTTCCCCAAACCACTAAATAAGGAGGATAAGGAGGGAAAACTGTTTACCATGGCCTGTACATCCATATCTGCCAGGTCAGTTATGGTATGAATAATCTGGATGAGACCTAGCTTCAATGCAGTGTGATAGCTGAGAAGACAGCCTCCCGATCCTTGTAATGTGTGAAAAGTGGTTTTATGCCTGTTTTCTTTATAGCTGATTTCAGTGTCAAATTGTCCTCTTGTAGCTAGAGGTGTTCTAGATCCATATGGGAAGATTTTTGTGTTCACTTGCTGTAAAACTGGCTTATTTTTCAATTGTTCATATGCAGTGCTGTCTATAATATCCACTGAAGCACCCATATCTATTGTAAAGGTGATATTGGTGTTGCAGATTGGGAGTGTGATGCAGGGAGACTGCACGGAGCCAGTGGCAGAAGTGGTGAACACATAGTTTTCCGCCCCAGATATTTCTGATTTACCATTTTTATACTTGCGGGCTTTGTCAGAGGCAGAGAAGACTTGTACTGTGCTGACCTGCAGAGAGCTGCAAAATGATTCCCTTTTCCACATTTACTGCATGTCTGTCCTATAGCTGGACATTTGTTCAGGTGGTGAGGGAAATCCTGTCCACATCTATAGCATTTCCTCTGTTTCGGGGTTTGCTTCTCTTGTGTACTTTTATGCTTGAGATTATGCACATGTAAATTATCCCCACTCTCCATTGCAGTAGCTTGATGATCTGCTGTTTCTATAGCATGGGCCATTTTGAGTAAATCATGTAGAGAGAGATCCTGCTGCAGAGCTTTGCGCCTTATGTTATTGGATGAGCAGGTGACAATTACTTGGGTTAGAATTTCATCATCTACATCTGTGAATGCACATCCATGTGCCAGCTCTCTCAGCCGGGTGACATAGGTGTCTATGGATTCTTCTGGAAGCTGCTTAGCAATTCTGAATTTGTATCTTTCATATCTGATATTTTGTTTGGGATTGAAGTAGTCAGTGAGAGCTTTGGTGCAATTACTGTATGTGTCTGTCTCGGCTGCAGGTAATGTGCTGTATACATCATAGACTCCTGAACCTGCACAATGTAAGAGCACAGCCTTCTTTAGTTTCTCCTCTTTTATGTCCACGGCTTCTAGAAAGTTCTCAAATCTGTTTAGCCATTTTCTCCAGTTATGGCAGAGATTAGTAGCATCAGTCATATCAAACTGTGGGAAGCTGTGTAAGTATTCAGCCATGATAGAGTCTCTCAGTGATGCTGGTGTGTGAAGCAGTAAACAGGGATCAGTACTCACAGCAGCCAGGGTTATATCATCCCATCCTCGTCGCTAGTTGTAATGTCCACACGATATGAGGCATTCACAAGAGTAAACTTTAACTGTACTTTATTCTTGTCTTCCATCTTGCTCCATCATTTATCAGAACAGTCTTTCAGCAGCATGCTTCAAAGTGAAACTAAAACTTAACTTCCCACCTCCTGCTTCCCCTTACCCATGATACACCAGACCTAGTTTTCTTAAAGAGGCAGATCTAATTATTGTACATTACAGGCCCCATTACATGCAATGATATCACTAACGATATCGTTGGAACGTCACCGGTTTTGTGCCAGTGCAGCGTCCTCGTAGCAATGTCGCTACGTGACACATGTACCAACGACCAGCGATCAACTCACTGATCGTTGATCGTTGGTAAATGGCCAGGACCATTTTTTGATCATTGGTCTCCCGCTGAGCGGCCAGTGTCGGCGTGTGTGACAGTGGAAGACCAACGATCAACGACCTCCCTGCACCGAACAGTACACGCTGGAAGGCTGGTAACCAGGGTAAACATCAGGTAACTAAGCACAGCACTGTGCTCAGTTACCCAATGTTTTCCCTGGATACCAGCGTTCTCGCTGGTTGCTGATCGCTGGTGAGTCTACCTGTGCGACAGCTCACCAGCGATCAGATAGCGATGTCCCAGCAATCCGATCGTTGGTGGGATCACTGGGACATCGCAGTGTGTAACGGGGCCTTAAGTACTCAGCATAAAAGAATGTGATCCCGGCTTTATAATAAAAGTGATCAAAAAATGTTTTTTAACCCAAAATGTAATTTATCTTTCAAAAAACAGCCCCCATTTAGGTTTGTCATCTGTCACTGGAAATATAGTTGGTTCCCACATTACTGGTAGCACAAAGACTCTGGAAAAGTGACGACTTCTACCCCCACATAAAATTCAGTGAAATCTACACTCCTAAATTCAAATGCCCCATCTTCTGAGCTACAATATAAAAAAAATCACAGTAATTGGTCACATGATTGGCATTATTGTGGTGAAGAGATAACACAACAATTTTTGGGGTGCATGTCACCAGAAGCACAATATATGAGCACTAAGGTGGCATATTTCTGTACAAATACAAGAGGGGTGAGGGACAAGAGGCGAAATAGTACCCTATCACTAGAGACACTTAAGCTATAAAGGTGGTGCTATGGATCCACTCACCTGATCCAGTTGTGGTACCCACAACTGGTTTAAAGGGCATCAGTACTCCAGCTGCTGCAGGACCTCCACCGACCACCCACACGTGGTGCTGTCCAGAAAATGTTGGGAAAGGAGAGGTGTACCACGGTCCGCGCTGCTAAGTCCAAAGAAAACTCACATGGGAGTCAAGGTTTCACAAGCAAATCCTTTTTCTTTATTCCTTCACTCCAACGCGTTTCGGTGCCCCACTGGCACCTTCCTCTGGGATCACTTCGCGTCACTTCCGGTCGCAGGTCTCTCACAGGCAGACTTCGCGCATGTGCAGATTGAATGCTGAAGTCTGCCTGTGTGCGACCGGAAGTGAAGCGGCGATCCTGGCATCACATGACCGCATCGCAGCGGTGACGTTGCGGGTGCAATATTGAAATCGTGCCCGAGCTTTGCATTGTATAATGACACCAATTAGGGAGTATTAGAGCGGCGAGGCAGGGGTAGCGCGGCACTGGGGACCCGTCTACCGGTCAAAATTGCTTGGAGGAACGCCCCTGTGACAGGAATTTTGTAAGTTTGCTAACTACATTATTGTACTCGTAGATTAGTAAAAAAGGTGAGACAGGGATGTGTTAGAATGTATTGTAAGGCTGCAGCGACAGGTATTAATAGGTTAGAAAGGTGATTTGGGGTGACAGGTTCCCTTTAAGGTGAAAATTAGCTTGATCACTAAGGCTGTCTTCAAAGTGCATAATTTTCACATCTGTGTGGTTCCTTGAATTTCTTGGACCACACAGACAGGCACTGATCTGTTCAAACTAATGGCAACTGTTGTCTACAGTCCATTTTTTTAATAGATCTGTCATCAGTCACCAGAGATAGGAGTGGGAGGAGCTGTACCTTGCTTCTGAGCATGCTCAGTACAGCACAACAGATCCATTTAACAGATCTAATTTTTTCCGTACAGATCCGCGCTTCATAGACATCCATGTTATTTGACACAGACAGCTACGGATTTGTGTCTGTCCGTTGGTGTCAGTGATTTTCAAGGCAGCCCAAAATTGCAACAGTCTTGATTCTGTGTGCATGAAAAAAACTGACACAAATGGATCAGTCACAAAACTGACACACATGGATGGCCACTTAGGGTGCTTTCACATTGTGTTTTTTTTTTGCTGTCCGTGGGATCCTACTTTTTGCAGGACCCCGTGGACAGGAAAGGACAGCATCCGAGGTGACCCCCGGATGCCATTTCTGTGTCTGGGGCTGGGTACTGACACAAAAAGCTCGAGCCTGCAAAGTGCAGGCAAGCCAGGCACTTTCGCTCTCGCAATGTATATATAAGTATATATACATTGTGGGAGTGAACAAAGGGCTAAAAATAAAAAAAAAACATCCTCACCTCTCCGGTGTGTGTACCGCGCTGCCTCGCTCCTGGGGCTTAAGGACCTGGTCAGCTGATCGGGTTGTCACATGACTGTGCGGTTTAAATCTCCCGCCCACCGATCAATTTTGGCGGGCGCAGGATTTAAACCGCTCAGCTGATCGGTCACATGACTGGCATCAGCTGAGAGATTTAAACTGCGCGGTCATGTGACAACCCGATCAGTTGATCAGTCACATAACTGCTCAGCTGATCAGGTTGCCAGGCAATGCCAGGTCTTTAAGGCCCAGGAGCGAGACAGCACGGGACACCGACGGAGAGGTGAGCATGTTTTTTTTATTTTTAACCCTTTGTATAGATAATTTAACTTCCGCAATGTATATATATACATTGCGGAAGTGAAATTAAAGGGAAATAGGGCGGTTTTAGTGTACTTCGCATGCTAAAATCGGGTCCGAGAAACAGCCGATGTTTTCTCGGACCCGTGCTCCATAGTCTCCCATGTCAAAGGCCGTGGATCATGTCAGATCCGATTCGGTCCGATTTGGTCCGCTGTGCCCAAAATCGGAGCAGTCTGCAATTTTGGGGACAGCAAAAAATAGAACAGAATCGGATCTGACACAAATCGGATGGCAATAAGGCCAAATCTGATCTGATCCGATGTCCATAGGGATGCATGGGGGCCAAATCGGATCCGTGGCTGTCCGTTTTACAAAGGACAGCCACGGGTGGGTAAAAAACGCAATGTGACAGCACCCTTAGCACCAATCCATGCCCATAGGGATACATGGGAGGGCAAAACTGATCAGTGACTATCAGTTTTAAAATGGATAGACACGGATCACAAATTATGCAGTGTGGAGGCAGCCTAAGGGTTTGAATGCGGGAAATAGACCTTTAAAATATAAGCAAAAAGGTGTCCCAACATGGCAGAGCATAATGAACTGGTCACTAATTACACATATATTGACTACAAGTGCAGTTAACCTGTAAGAACAAGGTAATAAATATTTCTACTAAAGTCTAATAAAAATATGAATAGATCTAGGCCACTATAAGACTAGAAAATATGTATCAACTCGATATGTTGATTTTTTTTCCAAAAAAAGGGCTTATGTGTCATGCTGGTTTGATATTTCTAACATGTTGCACAACACATTCTGAAGATATTGATTTGCCATCATTGTAACAAAAACAAATCTGCTACTCTGCAATGATTTCACATACATGAGAGATCCAAGTCAAGAGGAGAAACTCAATATCTTAAAGAGAATATAATCTCTATATCTCTGCATTATTCTGCGTGATAGACTAATTAGGATCCTATGTTACACATATTATAGCTCTTATTGTTTATGGTCCAGCACACAGTAATTATGATTTTCAATACTTGTTCAAGTAAGTAAAGTTTACAGCTCTGTAAACACTTCTTGTGATGATACCCTGATGATTCTTGTAGAGGTCATCATTATAGTGGAGCAGACCATTCCCCTGCTTTAGAGCAGTCATGAAATCAAAGGATGCAGGAAAGGGGAGATTGCCAGGAATCATCACAGCGGCCAAGAGATACGAAGGCCCTACAGGTTTAGCGTTAATCATCCAAGAGTAATATTGTAGCTAGACGGGTGGTGGGGAAAGCATCCCCATATCCACCTGCAAAGTTTTATTGGACCCATGCAGATATCTGGATGAGTGCCCCTTTTATAGGGGTTGACCAATCAAAACAATTGTGGCACCCCGAGTCAAATGTCACAGTGTCATCACTGCCCCCAGGTGGTGTTGTCACAAAAGAGCAACAAAGGGAATTTTCATCAGGTAACACACACAACACCAACCCTCCAGGCCAGAAGGGGGAGACCAAGCCCAGGTTCAGGGTGAGCTTCCCTATAAACTCTGGTCTTGGGTGGAGCTAGTTAGTTCAGTTCCTAGGAGGACTGTGAATAAGACCTGTGTGTAAAGGAGCTGTGCTAAGCTCTTCCCAAGGTCCACTAACAAACACCAGGCCTAAGGTTAGGGTCTTAGGAAAGGAGAAGGAACATACCTGGGAGGCCGAGCAACTTCATGCTCTCCCCAGAGGACAAGCGCAAAGAACAGACAACCGGAGTTCAAGACTGTGCAGGGTCTCACGTCCTGGCAGTCAACACCGGAACGTGGAGATTCCAGATTCCCAGCCACATCGTACCCACAGACACAGCAACGTACAGAGTTCAGAGACACTGACAGCCAGGAACAGGGTAGAGTGAGAGGAGTCGAGTTGCCTGTCATACCGGTACCTCGCAGGAAGAGACAGGGCCAGCAGTGCAGTCTATGCAAGTGCAGGAGCTAATAAACAGTGCAGAAAGGGAGCCAAAGACCCAACCGGATGGGAAAGACCCCGAGTTGCTCTCAGAGACTCCGTGGACAACTATTAACATCTGCTCAAGTAAAGGACTTAGAAAACTACAAAACAGTGAGTCTGCCTGTTACTTGCGCCCGTTGCCCTGCATCCTACACATAGACTACCAACACTGCCCAGGGGATTGGCTTTACTCGTGGAGAGCTGTCCCATCTAGGCTGCTACCCATCATCCCCAGAGATTCTGCAGCAGTGGTGGCCATCTCTAGCCACACACCATGGGTGGTGTCATGAAAACTCCTTTGTATATAAGTCCCTACTGTTTTCAGCTGAACACAGGCCACAGGACCGGGTCATGACCCCCGTGAATTCCCCAATATACAGCAGCGGCCCAGTCTCGAGTACCCCACTACTCTGATGGTTCCTCACAATAATTCTGCAGTCACTTGATGTGAATGCAGACTTAGCAATCCTCCCAGTGCACACACTGTGTGAGCGAGTATTCATAGTTTTTAAGCTGGGAATGGACCGCAATTATGCAATAAGCATGTTCCCAGCTAGAACTTGATTTGTGGGCTCAGCCTTGCTCAATACAAATAGAGTATATGGAGTGGGGATGCCCAATGAGTGGGTGCGTCCGTTTAGTGGGCGTGGCCTTGCTTTATCAACTTGTATTTAGCGAGGCTGCACCCACTAGTTGGGTTCTAGCCGGGAATGTGTATATCACGTAATTGCAGTCCGTTCCCATTATTTTAGACTGGACAACCCCTCTAAGCTGTATTTATACCTCAAAGTCTTCCTGTACTACCTCTTTCCATTTTACAGGCTGCTTTTTTTGTTTTCTTTGCCTATTTTTTTTTTATATAATTTTCTTACATTCTTACAGGCTGTCACTGTAAGAACAATAGAATTGTTAAATGGAAGGTGCCACCAGTTTTCTTGTAGTTTTTTTTATGAAATTAAGCTTAAAATAGTAATTAAAATTTATTAATGCAATGTTTGCACATTTTGCAAATATTTCTATATGAAAAATATATTTTTTTTACAAATATATATATAACTAGCTGTACTAATAAATAACTGCTGTTAGCTATAGCAAAATAGAATTTGAATATGTCATATTAATGACCTGCAGGAAAATAGAAGCTGAGCTGTGATTGGTTGCTATAGGCAGCCTAATAAATCTCCAGCCAACAGTAAACCCTCCCCCTGGCCGGGCAGTATATATTACCTCACACATACACATAAAAGACAGCTCATGTGACTGACATCTGCCCTAATTCTCTATATGGCACATGTGTTGCACATTGGCTGTTTTTAATCAGATGTTTATTTTTGGAAATCAAAGATACCAGACGTATGAGGCGAGTTGTGTGAGGCGATTTGTTAACATCTGTGTCTGTCTGTGTGGTGTGTGTGTCCCTGGGGTGTGTGTGTGTCCCAGTGGTGTGCGTTTGTCCCTGTGGGGGGGTCCCTGTGGTGTGTGTCCTTTTGGGGGGAGGGGTGTCTCTGTGGTGTGTGTCCATCCCTATGGGGTCTGTTGTTCCTGTGGGGTGAGTGTGTGTCTCTGTGTCCCTGTGGGGTGAGTGCATGTGTCCCTATAGGGTGTGTATGTGTGTGTCCCTGTGGGGGGGTGTCTGTGTGGTGTGTGTCTCTGTATTGTGTGTGTCTCTTTGTGGTGTGTGTGCTTATGTTCGTGTGCGTGGTGAGTATCCAATGTTGGGGCTCCACCTTAGCTGTTACTCTTTGTGTGCATGTGGTGTATATACATGTCCCCGTGCGTGGTGAATATTCCATGTCAGTGCCCCACCTTAGTGACTATATGCTGGTATGTGCTGTTAGTCTTTGGTGCTGTCATTAAGCCCCTCTCATTCACAACTGTCAACTGGTAACTGTCACTTTCCATTATGTATATAGGGCCAAAATTGGTGAATTGGAACGTGCGGGGTTAAAATTTCGCCTCACAACATAGCCTATGATGCTCTCGACATCCAGATGTGTGACTGTGCAAAATTTTGTGGCTGTAGCTCGCAGCTGTCAATTTTCCTCCAATACTTTTCCTTTCACTTTTTCCCCATTATGTAGATAGGGACAAAATTGGTGAATTGGAACGCGCAGGGTTAAAATTTCACTTCACAACTCTAGCACTCTATGATAGATGAAGTGGCATGTAACAGTACTATTATTGTGAAAAAGTTAAGCAAGTTGAAGGTGAAATAAAGTCTTACAGGTATAACGCTAAGATCACACATTTCTTTTGTATTTTAGGCAAAAAAAAATATTTTCATCCTTTACATTTTAAATATTACAAAAAAGAAAATAGGCTGATGCAAACTTTTGGGCACCCTTGGAGGTTTCTGTGTACAGATAACTTAGACTAAGACTTTAATTAGCAAGTTAGAGTTATAGCTTGATTACCATAATTGTTATGAAAGCCCAGGTGATACACATTTCACAGCCTTATAAAAACCCAGCCTCTGCTAACCTTGTGGCAAAAAAATAGCTATTGGTTTTTATAAGCAGCTGACTAGCACTCTGAAAATGGTGGAGACCCACAAAGCAGGAGAAGGCAATAAGAAGATAGCAAAGTGTTTTCAAGTTGTACTTTCTTCAGTTTGAAATGAAATTAAGAAATGGCAATTAACATGAACAGTGGAGGTCAACGCTGTGATGCAGCAGACCAAGCAAAATTTCAGTGAGAGCTGATTGTAGGTTTGCTAGAGAGTAGTGATGGGTGAACCCGAATTGTAAAGTTCAGGGTTCGTACCA
Organism: Allobates femoralis; assembly: GCA_033576535.1. NCBI lineage: Eukaryota > Metazoa > Chordata > Amphibia > Anura > Aromobatidae > Allobates > Allobates femoralis. The sequence continues at coordinate 136,961,236 of JARQOC010000005.1, read as the reverse complement.
TGTGCATGGACCCCAGAACACAGACTTCTCAGTGCAGTCCGTGTTACTGTTCAGGTTCAGACACCTGGATAAAGGGTTAGGAGGTTGGAAAAAGAAGCAAAATGGGGATTACAGCAGTTAAATCACACTAAGCAAGAACCACACACCTGTCACTCTACTTCCAGGTCTGCTCATTAAGCCTTATAAATTTTCCCCTGCTTACCCCGCCCACCCACTGTGACAGCATCTGTGATTGGTTGCAGTTGGACTGCGCCTCCACTCTCTGTGCCGGAATCTGTCATTGGTTGCCCTCACATAAGCTGTGTGGTCACCAATGTACAATGTAAAAATAAACAAACAATTGAAAAAAACGGCATGGGGTCCCTCGTATTTTGATACACAGCGCAGATAAAGCAGAAGTCTATAAGCTACAGCTGCCCGCTGTGTGCTAAGTATGGGGGACACAAGGCAGGTTATTTAAAATTATTTAAATAAATTTAGAAAACAGTGTGCGGTCCCTGCCAATTTTGATATTTAGCCAAGATAAAGCACACAGGTGGGGATGGTATTTTTATCTTGGGGAGGTCAATAATTATTGGGCCCTCCCTCAGCTAACAATAGCAGGCCACTGCCACCCACTGGACATAGACCACTGTCTATGAGACCCCCTACCCCATTACTAATCCTGTAAGTAAAAATAAATAAACACAAAACATAGAGAAAAATCCTTTATTTAAAAAATAACAAAAAGACCCTTTCTTTAATTTAATAACCCCCCAAACACCCCTGCAGGTCTGACGTAATCCAAAGACATGAAGTACCACGACAGACTCTGCTGTGCTACATCTGAGCCCGCAGTGATCGGTCATGTATTTTAATGTGACCGGGCACTGCAACCTCAGATGTATTAGATCAGGGTTTGTCGTGGGATGTCGTGCCTTTGGATAACAATGGATATGCAGGGGTGTTTTGGGGTTAATAAATTGGAGAAATACGGTGGTTTATTTATTTTTTTAAAGGACTTTTCTCTGTGTTTTGTGTTTATTTCTTTTTTACTTACACAATTAGTAACGGGGGAGTCTCATATCGTGGCAGCTGTGATTGACAAATTAACCCCTTATATTACCCTAATTGCACCGCACCAGTGCAACAGGGATGAGCCCTGTAAAGCGCCAGGATTTGGCGAATATAATGGATGCACCAATTCTGGTGCAGCTGTGGCCTGCTATTTTTAGCCTGGGAAGGGCCCAATAATCATTGCGCTTCCCTGGCTGAGAATACCAGCCCCAGCTGTGTGTTTTTTGTTGGCTGGGAATCAAAATTGGGGGGTACACCATGCAAGTTTTTAAAATTATTTATTTAAATAATTAAAAAAGAACATGTGGGGTTCCTCATATTTTGATACCCAGCCAAAATAACGCACAAGGCGAAGGGGCTGCAGCATGGAGCAGTCTGCTTTATCTGCGCTGGGTATCAAAATATGGGGGACCTCACGTTAGTTTTTTCAATTATTTATTTATTTTTATATGCCACTATGAGGACCCACACTGGTAGTGTGAGGGCAACCAATAACAGACACCAGGACAGACCGTGGGGGCACTGTCTGACAGCAACCGATCACAGATGCTGTCACAGAAGGTGGGTGAAAGAAGCAGTGAATATTCATAAGGTTTAATGAGTAAACCTAAAAGCAGTGTGAGAGGTGTGCTGTTCTCAGCAAGTATGATTTAACTGCTTTAATCTGCATTTTGCTTCCTTTTACAGCCCCCTAGCCCTTACTACCAGCATTTTGTAGCACAAAAGTTTGGGTTCCCATAGACTTCTAATGGGGTTCGGGCTTGAATTCGTGTCAAGTCTCATCCCAAATTGGACTTTTTTTCAAGGCCTGCCAGATCTGTCGAACGCAGACATCTGCGGGTTTGCTAATCTCTACTAGAGAGGCAACTCAGAACTCCAAATTAACTGGAAAAGACAGAGACATATAGCAGACCATGGAGTTGTGGTACATTGTTCTACTGTTCAAAGGCAAATATGGTCTTCATGAAAGAGTCATCAGAAGAAAATCTTTCTTGCATCCTCACCATAAAATTCAGCATCAGAAGTATACAATGGAACATCTTAACAAGCCTAACGCATTTTGGAAACAAGTGGTGTAGACTGATGAGGTTAAATAGAACCTTTTGGCCACAATGTGTATGTGTGGAGAAATAAGAGCACAGAATTTCAGGAAAAGAACATCTTGCCAACCATTAAGCACGGGGATGGGTTAATCATGCTTTCTTTGGGATTCTGTTGTAGACAATGACATGGGGAACATTTCATGGGTAGAGGTAAGAATGGACTTAAACAAAAATTGAAAGACTCTTGGTTGGCTACAAAAAAGCGTTTATAAGCTGTGATACTTGCAAAAGAGGGTGCTACTATGTACTGCCCATGCGCAGAGCCCAAACGTTTGATCTGCCAATTGTACTTGCTGTAATTTTTAAAATGTAAAATATTTTTTTGCCTACAAAAGGAAATGTGTCATCTTTCACTTTGCGCCTTTCAGAGATTATTTCATCTTTAACTGTTCACAATAACAGTAATTTTGACCACGGGAGACAATATTTTACATTCCACTGTAGAAAGACAGATAGATAGATAGATAGATAGATAGATAGATAGATAGATAGATAGATAGATAGATAGTGATGTGATCATTTTTACAGACATCTTCTTTCTGTCCTTTGCAGTGGAAAAGTTTTGCTGCACGTATTGAAGTACATTCTCAAGAAAGTATATCTGAAGTAAATTATTCTGGGCAAAGTAATACAGGATTTCTTCAGCATCCTCGATGACTCCTTTATCTTATTATGTGCCTGACATATTATTTCAATTTAACATATGTGGGGTCAATTTATGCTGAATAGTTATTAGAAGCCATGATAACAAAAGTCATTACACTGCAGTTCCGTTTTGACAGTAAAAATTTCTGCAACATTATCACAAATCCTCCTGCATTAGTGCAATGATCCTTACTATAGTTTCGTATTAGAATGAAAAGACCATTCTAGCATACTTGATAAAAACGTCTTTCAAGCCCGTATTTCATACTTGTTTTTTTATTGGAAAATGTGACAAATTTCACAAACACACATTTGGATAAATATAAAACCTGCATTAACCCATTTCTTTAAACCACATTGAAATTAATGGGCTACTGGATAATTCCTTGAGGCATCGAACAATTATTTCATGATCTCACAGTGATTTCACTACAAGCTCCTGCGCATTCTAATAAATGGATACCTTTGGGGAGAGGGGGCAAGGGAACATGCAGAGAACATTTATTAAATGGAATCTGTCAGATGGATTTTGCTATGCAGAAAGAGAAATCGCCGTGAAATTCCCTCACGGTTGCGGCGTGTGATTGGCCGATTTCGCGGCGATAAATCACCCATCTCCCGTTGCCTGATTCCTGAACAGTGCTCAGTAATCAGGCGCAATCGGTAAGGTGATATTTTTGTGTTTTTGTGTTTTTGTGTTTTGGCATGTGACAGGGCGATACTGATGGAAACAGCGCTTTCTATGATTCCCCGTAGGCGTGGCTCAGCGTGCTGTAGTCCGCGCCCCGTCTGAGATGATTGGTGGGGGCTACTGTGTTCCCATTGGCTGTCAGTTGACACCGCGCCATATTTGAAGAGCTGTCCGTTCAGCACCACACACATCTTCAGCTACATAACCGTCCACAAACTCAGTGCAATTATAGAATAGAATAGCACAAGCTATGTTGTCCGTGTGTATTAATTTGCGCTGTGTGGAGTATAGTGCCATACATGACAGCTCAGATGTTGGGCTACACATCGTAGATGGGTGCCATGGGCCACGCACCACAATCACCCTATGTGTGTAAATTTCGTGACGCTGCTGGGTACATTCTACTGCTCCCAGTCCGCGGACGTCTACCTTGTTAGCGCCCTCAACTTTGTTTGGCGGCGCCAGTGTGCGTGGTGACATCATCACGTTTCTTCATGTTCCCTCCTGCCTGCCAGGTGCCTGCCCCTCCCCTGCACATAGTAGAAGAGTCATGGCGGCCGCACAGTGCGCTGCAACATGGGGTCTGGCAGAACGTATGATCCTGAGCTGTGTGACTAGCATGAGTACTGGTGCCACCAGCGTCACCGCCACCCACGGTTGCGTAAGCAGAGAATCCTGAGGAGAATCCAGCGGGCCCTGCTCAGGAAAGTGGGTGTGGAGAGGACCCGCAAGCAGATCCAAAAAAAGCTGGCGAACCTGAAACACAAGTCCCCAGGGCGGATTGTGGACATTCGTGCCCGGATTGCCAGGCTGCGTGGTGAGTATGTGGCCATGCCAAACACACACATGCCAATCATCCTACTCCAAACACTACCCAACCATCATTTGCTATAGTGCCATGGCACAAAGTGTGACATAAACCATCATGTGGAACTGTCACCAATGTGCATTTGCATGTAGATCACACTGCAACATGAAGGTGCAGAATACACTCATATGTTTTGGTAATGCTGACGGCTATAGTGGCCCTTGACCTGTGTGTGGCTGAACATAGGTGTGTAATGACAGCAAAGTTGACTACAACATATTAATGCAAATGTGAAGGGCCACATCACACCTGGCAGCACATATGTGCGCACTCTGACACATAGCATTTCACAAGAAATTGATCACAATCCGGAAAAGTCACTACAAGCTGACTGCTATGTGTTTGCCTACATGGTGGCACCACCAGATGCTTACTGTCTGCTCTTGTGTTTGTTTTAAAAATCCATCCTCTGCTAATGCAAGGGTGTTTTACATCCAAAATATGTGGTCACTGGTGTTGTGGTCATGTCCAAAAACAGAGTGGCCCCTAACCATAGGGTCGCTCAAGACCCAAACCTTTTAAGCTAGGCTTTACGCCCTAATGACATTGCTAAACACACAGTACATGTTTGCCCTATGTTGTGTTCCTTCTGTAAAACCGGTGTATTGTCAGTTTTTATATTACAGATGAGGAGGACTCTCCGTCTGAGGAGGGCCGACAGTCTCCTACACCACCCGGGATCCCCCTCACCTACCATGGAGGTCCCAGGAAGTCCCGCACCCCCTGGGACCCCCCCTCACCTTCCGTGGAGGGCCCAGGAAGTTCCCCACCCCTCGGGACCCCCCTCACCTTCCCTGGACGGCCCAGGAAGTCCCCCACCCCCTGGGACCCCACCCTCACCTTCCCTGGAGGGCCCAGGAAGTCCCGAACCCCACGGGACCCCACCCTCACCTTCCCTGGAGGGCCCAGGAAGTCCCGCACCCCCCCCGGACCCTACCCTCTCCTTCCCTTGAGGGACCAGGAGACCCGGTACTCGTGGTGACAAACCCAAGCCCAGGCTCAACACTCACCCCAAGCATCTCCAGCTCCCGTGCCCCACACAGTGACATGGAGCCTGCTGGATTTGGGATTGATGGTGTTAGCAATGGGCTCCAAGCTTTGCAAAATAAATGTTGGCGTGTGTCCCTGACATCAGTATCAAGGGGCAAGAGCTTGTGCGGCGGGATGGGCTGTGAGCGCATCACCATCACCTGAAGAAGGAAATCGGGAGGGGGAGTTGCAACATAAGTGAAATCCTGACCAATGACGTCACCCACCCACACCTACACATGTCACTGACTAATGTCCTTATTTCCCATACAGGTGTACCAACTATTGAGGATCTGATGCAGGCTCACAGGCAGGCACAGCACCACATGGAGCGTGCCCACCGAGAAGGCCATCAACATCTGGCCCGGTTGGGTGCGATGATCCAGTGCCTCCATGCAGCCCAGTCTACCATTGCCCCTACTCCACCATATCCCCCCCAATAATGTGGCCAATGGCCCTTGTCTGTTATTGTCCATGTTGGACCTGTTTTTTGTTTTTTGTTGCCATGTTGGCACCTTTCTTTTTTAGGCCACGTTGGCCTTTTTTCTTATAGTATCCCACATTGGGAAAGTAGGTAGTATGGTTTGCCTACTACTAATCTGAAAAAGTATCATTTAAAAAAAAAAAAAAAAGGAAACAATAAATGTGCTTGCAAACCAAAATACTGTCTGATCCCTTGTCTCAACACACACAGGGACACCTTTGGGAGGTGAAATTGTAAAACACAACATATGGCTAAAGAATTTGCGTAGGTGTGCAGTGTGACATGATAAAGATCTGACCATACAGTACCATTTCTACACGGATGAAGCCCTATTTCACATCAATGTCTCCAATATCACACGCACATTAACAAACACACAGACCCAAACATACTCGCCAATGTCGGCCACAGAACACTCGCAATCTCTCAATACTCACACATGTCATCTAGGGATAGGCTCCTGTCACCTACAATGACCCAGCTATGTTATTGTGAACATGAGGCCTCTCCTTGTGCCACACAAACCTCACCATTACACCCACAACACATTACACACACAACCATACTGCTGAACCTGACACATATGTGGACGTAGGTATTGGAAATCAAAGTATTACACAAAATAAAAATAAAAAAACACTTGGTTTAAGTGATAAAAAAGAAAAACAAAGTCCATCACGCAATATAGTGCATTGCCTAGTAACGTCTTGGTTCTTCATCCCCAGCTGGATCGGACAATGGCTCCTCCCCTTCATCCCCGTGCTCCCACACATTGGGGGCCCTTCCGTGCTGTTGTCTTCATAGTGGACGTGGGGGATCCTGATTTTGACGACCTCTAGCCATGGGTTGTTGGGGCGTAGGGGGCACTGAGGGGGTTTTCTTGGGGATGGCAATATAACCACCCCATCTCAGTGCCCCATCAACACCCGCTTCCAGGACCCGAATGATGGCCCTCTCGGCGATGGCACGTTGTTCTGGCTCCATGCGACACACCCACTCACTGGCCATATGCCCGACTTAAATGGCAGGGTCCTCTCTCGGTCCAATAGGACACGTTTTGCCCAGGTACCCAGCTCAGTGTTGGGTGGGGCAGGTGTGTGTCATCTTTGTATTCCTGAGCTGGGCCCTGGGCCCGGACCCCCACCACTGGGATCAGGCACCTGCTCCACCAAAGATGTTGAGGGTGGAGCCTGGACAGCGGGTGGGTCCTCTGCACTGGAGCCAGACTGCCGAGGGGCCTGTAAAACAAACATCGAAAAAGCAAAAATTAACAAGAGTTGCAATGTACTGACATCAATTACCACAACCAACCACCCAGCACCAGATGGCGCATATCTGACCATGCAAAACACCAAAATCAACAGTCGCAGGGTTGGAAACAGAAATGAAAAAAGAAGTAGACCAGTGCTCTGTACTCACCTGGGGCTCCAAATTCATATGCCAAGTGCCCCAACATAAGACAGTGCAATCTGTGCGAACAGTCACGAGCCAACACACAGCAGAAGACACAGAAGAATGGTGAAAGTACAAGATGATTGTGCCTTCGACATGTCCACGAACCCAAGCATCAGTGCAACCAACGAGGTGTGGACAGAGGTAGCAAAACAACAATTACACACCTCCTGTGACGGGGCAGGCTCTTGGCTTGTGGCCGAAGATGGTTGAGCAAGGTCCCTGCTGCATCGTGTTGGCCGATGAGCCTCCTGGCTCAGGGTGAAGGTGAGGAGGTCATAATACCACAGACATGGCTTAGGGACCTCCTCAGCTCCAGCCCCGGACCGAGCATCAACCCACTTTTATGCTCTTTGGTGAACACGGTGCGCAGGCGCTTGATTTTTTCCACAACCATCGGCACCGTCCAGGTCTTACTTTGGTCGAGCCGGTTTGCCAGCTCGACAAGTTGCCTATAGGGCACAGCACTCGCCACCTTGTTCTTGTAGTCAGGCGACGCAACCCGCCATAGGCTTTCATGGTCCTGGTACATGGCTAGAAGGTCACGCACAAAATCAGGACCCTCAGCCATCTGGCAGAAAAAACAAAGTGTGTTACCCAAACACATACATGTACATATGAGGTCACACCCTACTCTATGTGGCCAATCCATGTCCAGCACTAGAAAAGACAGGTGGTCTGGTAGTTAGCTTGTGTATGCAGAAGCATTAATGGCCTTTATATGTGTACACATATGTGACATGCTGCACATGACACAGGGCATATGTGGTTTGGGCCTGGTCAGGCAAAGTTGCAAAGCTGTATCCTGTTGAAATGGCACACATGGTGTACCACACAAAATGTACACACAGGAATGACTTCAACACATATTTATGGAACGATGTAGTGCTGTAGGACACATTGTCATGTCATTGGTGGCAAGTATCATTATGTGTGAAACAGGACATGGAATGGGGTAAACGATGCGTAGCCATCGCAAACCACACATCTACATGACACGCTTCATGAACCTGGACATAACCCGCCCATACATGTTGCAAAATATAGGTCAGAAGTCCACAATAATATACCATCCATGAGAAGCACAATAGCATATCCACCGACTTACCGTCTGTCCAACAGAGTTCTGGTGATGAGACGCTACTAGAACAATGCACATTAAAGTAGGAGCATGGGTGGTGGACCAGTTGGCCACAATTTTATACACAACATGACCAATCACAAAGAAGCACAGGCGCATAAATCAGTAGTCGCACGTGGCAACGCCCAGGCGGCTACGTGAATTAGATGATGCAGATGCTCTGTGATTGGATGGTTACCACATAAAAAACGCTAACGACCGAGCTACTGCACGCTTGCTGCCCAGAGTCATTAAGTAAGTACTGATGTTCAGACATGTGATTTGTGATATGGCTGGGTATGGCGTTTGATACATCTTTGCATTACGGATCGTTCTTGTGTACTGTAGCAGACGCCCAAGTGCTGGTGTATGTAGTTTGTAATGATGATGTGTTTGATGGATCTATTGTGTGCCACAAAATGGATGGCTTTCCTTGCCACAAAACACCATCCTCATTGACAATCCATTTAGCCTTCGCCATACAGGATCATGTACCAAGGAGGCCTCTGTGGTTAGTTTAGTGGAACATATGAAATGTGAACACATAGTACTGGCCTTTACCAGACAGAATGGAATTATTCTGGCGATACTGAGATGTGGAGTGGCCCATGTGGCTTGGGAATGTCTGCCTGTGAAGATCCGGTCTTATCAACACCACAAGGATGTCTGTTAGACATGATAAATATGCAATTGTCAGCTGCGTGGAATGATGATTTGTCAGTAGCACATGGCTCTGGTACGTTTAGCATGTTCTTGTATTTAATTGTTAACAAGCATCTGTCTGTGTGGTTGACCATTTTATTTTCCTAGGTCTTGTGGTAGTACATATACATTATGGGCACCTATATGGGGGTATGGTAATGATATCTTAATTTTGGACAATGGAGATATAGTTGTGGAGGAGGCCCATGGGTGTAGTGATAACAGGTGTTGTGGTACGTCAGTGTAATGTTGTTTGTGACCATTCAATTTTGCAAAATATCTATGTGGGTGGCCATATGAGCAGAGTCTGCTAGGATGTGGGTAACTGGCTAGGAAATGTGTAGGGAAGGAGGTAGTGGTTACTTTTGATGCCTGATAACATGTTCTTTTGATGATAGTCTTTTTTTTGTTCCTTTTGCAGGGGTTGGTAGGTGAGATCATCATGGACCCTGATGGAGTTATTATCGTGGTTCTTGCCTTGGTGGAAGAGGACTTGTGGCTGGAGGAGAGAGCTGAGAGGTTGCGGGCTCGCAGACCACGGCGTGTGTGGGTTCGGGATTGGCTTCGGCAATGGGACAACCTGAGTCACATGCGCCTGCTGCATCAGCTGGAGGATACTAGTCCGCATGATTTCAGGAACTATCTCCGTATGTCCAAGGACTCTTTCACATTCCTCTTGGAATGCATAAAGCCATTGATAGCCCGACAGGACACTTTGATGCCTCGAGCTGTGCCACCTGAGGATCGTTTGGCTGTAACTTTGAGGTTCATGGCAACAGGTCGTTTGAGAACAGACCTGAAATACTCGGCAGCAGTCTCACGGCCACTGCTGAGCCGCCTGATACCCGAGACGTGTGAAGCCATCGTGAGTTGTCTGCTGCCATCCTACATGCAGTTCCCAACAACCCCCACTTGATGGATGGATGTTGGCCGAGGTTTTGCCGATCACTGGCAATTTCCAAACTGCGGAGGTGCATTGGATGGTAAGCACGTGAGGATCACACAACCCCCTCAACACGGGGTCCTTGTATTTTAATTACAAAGGATAATTTAGCGTGGTCATCATGGCCCTGGTGGATGCTCACTATGAGTTCCTCTACGTGGATGTTGGCATGAACGGCCGTGTCTCAGATGGGGGTGTGTTTGCACACAGCTCCTTGGCCCAAGACCTAAGGAGAGGTGCTCTGAACTTGCCCTCAAATTATGAGACAACCGGTCAACTGATGAAGCCTTCCCACTTCAGGCTCATCTACTACGGCCATATGCCCAGAGGATGGTTACTTCTGAGCAGCGCATTTTCAATTTCTGGCTATCCCAGGCTTGCCGTGTGGTTGAAAATGCATTCGGGATCAAGGCCAATAGATTCTGCGTGTTTCATACACCTTTGCATATGAAACTGGAATCTATCGATGTGGTAGTGCTGGACTTCTGTGTGCTGCATAATGTCCTGCGTTGTAGGGATCAGTCATCATACAAGCCGGCAAGTTAAGTGGATTCTGTGGACCCCACAACAGGGGAGCTCCGTCCTGGGGATTGGCATGCAGCCAACCATGGTGTGGCGCCACTCCAGCCACTGAGCCAGGGTCTGAGTCAGCAGGATGCCAGAAGCAACAGAGACGCATACTGCTCCTACTTTAATGGCCCTGGGGCAGTGGCCTGGCAGCACCAGCAGGTGTAGGGTGGCTGGGGTTGTGAGCCAGCAACATGAGGAGGAGGGTGGAGTCACCAGGGTGCTACACCAGGACGATTATGGTTGTGTTTTGTTTATTTTGGGTGTTTAAACATTAGTTAGTTAGTTAGTTAGTTAGTTAGTTAGTTAGTTAGTTAGGGTTTTTTTGTTCTGTACTCTGAAATGTTTGGTTATGGGCATTATTCATCATCATTTTGTAAATATTTGTGTGATGTTGACACTTCTGTTTTTCAAACGCTTTGTTCGTTTTGTTAGAATTCCTTTTTTTGTGCACAAAAAGTCGAACTAAAAAAAAACAAAAACAAAACTACCTGTGCTGTCATTACTTTTGAATACAGGGCAGATGCACATAGCTTTATGCTGTGCACAGAGGTATGTGATCCATTAAATGGTATAGATGGGTCCGTGCAGCATTGTCTGCTAATGTCCAGTATACAGGTCCAGCCCTTTGGCCTACACTGTATGTCGTGACTGTGTGTACATGTCTATTATGATGTGTTTGGCCACATGGGAACATGTTCACACACATGGAGAATGCAATGGTGTCTGTGGGGGATGTAGGTACACTTCAGTACACACACGCAAACATATGTGCACTCACATAGTTCAGCCATGGTAGCTCTGCCATGGCGTGGACCAATACAGGTACATATGTCCATAGTGTTATTTGTATCTTACTGCCATCACCTAAAAACGCACACCTAGCCATTCTTAGTGTAATCCAGTGTACTGCACAAGACCGCTCCTGTGTGACACTTTGGCGCCTCAAAAGTGTGTTGCAGGAGCCACAATTGACGACATGAGCATTTATTTGTGACAAACTCCGATAGACAATGGCGACATATATTAGCCAGCCTTCCAGAGCAGTTGCGTTGTCCAATGAGCGTGTATGGGGCGCGGTGTAAACAACTCTGGCACGCCTATCTCCTCACCGCGCTGAACATGTACGCCCACATTGCCTTTGAGATTGTGGTGTGTGAAGCGGCGAGGGAATGAGGCAAGATTGGTTTCGCTGTAGGTGAGGCGATTTCCGGAGCGACACATCGCCTTACCTTCAAGGCGATATTGCAGCGTGTGATGCCCCCATCGGCGATCTGAGGTGGGCACGAAAAACGTGAGCACGCACGTTATATCGCCACATATTGCCAGGCGAGATTGTGGCGTGTGACAGTGCCCTGAGACCTGGCCCTCAGCACTGATTAGCAGGCCACTTCCAATATACAATGTATACAGAGAGCTGTGGTGTGGTAGAGGTCAGGTTTCTGAGCTCTGCCACATGTAAAAACTCTGATTGTGCTACCACTGCTGCGCCCAGTAAGCTAAGTGATACATCACTGGAATCTGGGTCTTTTTTCCTACATTATGCATAAAGTAGCAAAAAACTGGAGACACAATCTTTTCAATACCTCTCTTTTAATTTGGCACATTAGGAAACATTTTTAAAGATCTGTCATCAGATTCATGCATCCCCATCTGTGAATAGCATAATTTAGGGACAGTAACCTGATACTTAATTTGGCTCTCTTACTGCTTTCATGCTCTTTTGATAAAACACTCTTTTCCCTACTGCAGCTCTGATAGTGCTCTCAATTATGAGTTCCTGCTACCCGCAGATGATCAGGGTTTAACTAGAATTTCCTGAAATTCGTGGTTTCGCGTAAATTCAAACACTTTGAGATTTGATTTACAGTTCGCAAAAAAAATCTTTCCCAGCAACATATCCCATCCTAAAGCAATAAGAGAAGGCAAATCATTTTTGTGTGACCATGCAGACCTTCCAATAATGAACTTCAGCTACCTGGGACATGACATATCAGTGGCTCTCAAGTGGAGCAAGTTTGTACAGTAGAGTCATTTTTCATCTCCAGAGTCACTGGGTACGTTTCTCTATCTCCTGTATAGTGTAAGCTCTTGTGGTCATGGGATCTTCTCTCTCACCTTCAAACTGTAAGTCGTTATGGTCAGAGGGACCCTCTTTCTCATCTGCAAAGTGTTACTTCTTATGGTCATAGGGTCCTCTCTCTTAAATCTGCAAATTGTAAGCGCTCATAGCTATGGGTTCCGCTTTTATGGCCATGGGGTCCTCTCTCTCTCTTTCTCATCTGCAAAGTTTAAGCACTTATGATCATAGGGTTCTCTCTCTTATCTGCAAAATGTAAGCTTTTATGGCCATGAGGTCCTCTCTCTAATCTGCAAAGTGTAAGCTCTAATGGCCATGGGGTTTTCTCTCTCTCTCTCTCTCTCTTTCTCATCTGCAAAGTGTAAGCTCTTATGATCATAGGGTTCTCTGTCTTATCTGCAAAGTGTAAGCTCTTATGGCCATGTGGTTTTCTCTCTCTCTCTTTCTCATCTGCAAAGTATAAGCTTTTATGGCCATGGAGTCCTCTCATCTACAAAGTTATGGCCAGAGAAGCCCTCTCTTTCTCATCTGCAAAGTGTAAGTGTCACGATCGCAAGAGCTGTGGTCTTTCCTCTACTGGGATCAGTGCTAATTTATTCCATGCAAATCAAATAATGGGGGTAAATTCAGTGAAGCTAATTATTATTATTATTTTATAGCGCCATTAGATTCTATGGCTCTTTACATATGGAAAGATAGATGAGGACAAGTACAATATATACGGACAATCAGGTTGTACAGATACAGGAGGGGAGAGGACCCTGTCCACGAGGGCTCACAGTCTAAGAGAATAATGAATTTGAATTTCAAAAGATCCCCTCTAGTGATGAGCGAGTACTAAAATGCTCGGGTGCTCGAAGCTCGGGCCGAGCATCCCGAGATACTCGTGTACTCGGCCCGAGTACTGAGCCCAATGTTATCCTATGGGAGACCCGAGTATTTTTATGAAATGACTGCCGGCAGCATGGAAAAACCCTAAAAATGTCACAAAAGTCTCAGAAGAGTGCTCAAATGACATGGCAACACCATGGGGAAGACCCCTGGAAGCATTTCTCACTCAAAAGTCACAGCTGTGAACAATGTTGTCCGAGTTTCACGCCAATTTTACGGAGTCACCAGAAAACCTTCCAAAATGACACCAAAATGAATATTTAGGGTGGAAATGTTAAGGGCACATACCCAATAGTGAGATACAGCTGTTGTATGTTACTTTTTGTGATTACATGAAAGATTTTACGTGAAAACATTGTGCGGCACTCCGATGACCCTGAGAAGAGACGTACATGAAGCCCTGTCTTGAAATAATGTGCCCATTTTGAGGAACTGGTTCTATTGTAGTATTTTCCTTTGCCAGGGCAGTCCAAAATTGGGAGGCTCCACATTGTCCCTGGATAGAGACGTGCAGGAGGGCCTGTAAACATGAAGTGGGTGTATTGTAGTATAGCCCTTTGGCCAGGGCAGCCAAAAATTGGGAGGTTCAACAATGACCCATGCATACAGACATGTAGTAGGGCCTGTAACCCTCAAGTGGGTGTATTGTAGCATAGGCCTTTGGCAGGGCAGCCAAAAATTGGGAGGTTCAACAATGACCCATGCATACAGACATGCAGTAAGGCCTGTAAACCTCAAGTGGGTGTATTGTAGTATAGCCCTTTGGCAGGGCAGCCAAAAATTGGGAGGCTCCACAATGTCCCTGGATAGAGACGTGCAGGAGGGCCTGTAAACATGAAGTGGGTGTATTGTAGTCTAGCCCTTTGGCCAGGGCAGCCAAAAATTGGGAGGTTCAACAATGAGCCATGCATACAGACATGCAGTAAGACCTGTAAACCTCAAGTGGGTGTATTGTAGTATAGCCCTTTGGCAGGGCAGCCAAAAATTGGGAGGCTCCACATTGTCCCTGGATAGAGACGTGCAGGAGGGCCTCAAAACATTTTTCCCATTCAAAAGGAGCGGGTCTCCTGTCTTTGTAATGCCCATTCTAAAAGAATGGGTGAAAAAATTTACCACTGCGGGTATACCTCAAACAACAGCCTAACTATTGTAACGGTCATCATGGTGTCACATGAGGAGAAGGAGGAGCAGTCCAGCGATTAGCCAAAGTCCGGAAGTGTGTACCCATGGGTGAGTGGAGGTACATGTCAAATTCAAATAACAAAATTTTAATTCAGTTGTCATTTGCTGGTGGTGTGAAGTCTGGCCCAATCCAACCCTTGTTCATCTTGATCAGAGTCAGCCTGTCCGCATTTTCAGTTGACAGGCGGGTGCGTTTATCAGTGATGATTCCACCTGCAGCACTGAAAACACGCTCTGATAAAACGCTAGCGGCAGGGCAGGCCAGGACTTCCAAGGCGTAGAGAGCCAATTCATGCCACGTGTCCAGCTTGGAGACCAAATAATTGAAAGGCACAGAGGAATCTCGCAGTACAGTTGTTCGATCTGCAAGGTACTCCTTCAGCATCTGCCCAAACTTAGCATTTCTGGTGGCACTACCCCACACCTCAGGGGCTGTGGTACGTGAGGGGCTGAGAAAACTGTCCCACATCGTAAACACTGTTCCCCTACCTCTGGCGGATTGGACTTGTGCCCCTCTCGGCCGTACGCCTTGGTTGTCCACCGAATCCTGACCTATGCTGCTAGCGTTTTGTGAGGGGAATGATTTGCCTACTTCCGTGACTATGGCTCTGTGGAACTGCTGCATTTTGGCTGACCTCTCCGCCTCAGGAATGAGAGACATAAAGTTCTCCTTGTAGCGTGGGTCTAACAGTGTTACCAACCAGTACTGATTATCGGCCAAGATGTTCTGAACGCGAGGGTCACGAGCCAGGCAGCTTACCATAAAGTCAGCCATGTGCGCCAGACTCTTAACAGCCATCACTTCAGTATCCAGACCAACACGATGACTGAACATGCTGTCCTCCTCCTCCTCATCTCCCCTGTCCTCTGGCCAGCCACGCTGAATCGAGGGTATGAGTGGTGTGCATGTCATATCCTCAATTTGGCCAGAGAGTTGCTCCATGTCTTCATCCTCCTCCTCCTCGTCATAGTCCTCCACTGCAAGTTGTGATGAGATGAGGCAGGGCTGTGTGTTTTCACCCATACCCACTAGTGTTTCTTGCTCCAAGTCATCGCGCTCGGCCTGCAATGCATCCTCTTTGATTTTCAGCAGAGACCGTTTTAGAAGGCAGAGTAGTGGTATGGTGACGCTAATAATGGCGTCATCGCCGCTCACCATCTTGGTGGAGTCCTCAAAGTTTTGGAGGACGGTACATAGGTCCGACATCCATCTCCACTCCTCAGGTGTTATGTGTGGAGTTTGACCCATTTCCCGATGGCTTAGGTGATGCAGGTAGTCCAAAACTGCCCTCTTCTGCTCACATATCCTGACCAACATGTGCAGAGTTGAATTCCAACGCGTGGGGACATCACACACCAGTCTGTGGGCCGGAAGACGCAAACGGCGCTGAAAGCTGGCAAGGCCGGCTGAAGCAGTAGGTGACTTGCGAAAATGTGCAGACAGACGGCGAACTTTTACCAGCAGTTCAGACACCTCTGGGTATGACTTTATAAACCTCTGAACCACCAGGTTGAGCACATGGGCCACGCATGGAACATGCGTCAGCTGGCCTCGCCTCAAAGCTGCCACCAGGTTCCAGCCATTGTCACACACGACCTTTCCTGGCTTTAGGTTCAGAGGTGTGAGCCAGTGATCTGCCTGCTGTTTCAGAGCTGTCCACACCTCTTCTGCATTGTGGGGTTTGTCACCTATGCAGACTAGCTTCAGCACAGCCTGTTGCCGCTTTGCAGAGGCAGTGCTGCAGTGCTTCCAGCTTGGGACTGGTGTGGAGGGTACAGTGGATGAGGATGCGCAGGAGGAGGAGGCTGAGGAGCATGACATTCCGGAGCTGTAGAGTGTCGGTGAAACCCTGACAGAGGTAGGGCCTGCTATCCTTGGTGTGGGAAGGACGTGTTCCGTCCCTCGCTCAGACTGGGTCCCAGCCTCCACAATATTAATCCACTGTGCCGTCAAGGAGATGTAGCGGCCTTGCCCACAAGCACTTGTCCACGTGTCTGTGGTTAGGTGGACTTTGGCTGAAACAGCGTTGTTCTGGGCACGTGTGATGCTGTTGGACACGTGGTTATGCAATGCGGGGACGGCACATCTGGAGAAATAGTGGCGGCTGGGGACCGAGTAACGTGGGACAGCAGCCGCCATCAGGTGGCTGAATGCTTCCGTCTCCACCAGCCGGAAAGGCAACATTTCTAGCGCTATGAGTCGCGAAATGTGATCATTCAGGACTGTGGCATGTGGGGCGTTGGCAGCGTATTTGCGCCTGCGTTCAAATGTTTGCTGAATGGATAATTGAACGCTGCGCTGGGACAAGGACGTGCTTGATGGTGGTATAATTTGTGCGTGGGCAACTTCAGGTGCAGGGCCGGAGGCTTATTCGCGGCCAGCATGGACAGGGGATTGGCTCGCACGCACAACAGGCGAAGATGTAGTAGTGACATCAGCAAGCACCGCTCCTCGACTCTGTTGTACTTCCCACAAAGTCGGGTGCTTGGCTGACATGTGCCTGATCATGCTGGTGGTGGTCAGGCTGCTAGTTTTCGCACCCCTGCTGATACTGGCATGGCAGGTGTGGCAAATGGCCTTTTTGGAGTCTTCTGGAGCCAACTTAAAAAACTCCCAGACTCGGGAAGACCGAACATTTGCACAGGCACCTTGAGTCGTGTTGTTGTTCCGGGGAACGGTTGCCTGCCTTCTGCCTGCGGACACGACCCTGCTTCTTACTGCCTGTTGGGATGCTACGCCTCCCTCCCCCTGTGCACTGCTGGCCTCGCTCTGCATATCCTCCTGCCATGTTGGGTCAGCTACTGGATCATCCACCACGTCGTCTTCCTCTTCCGCACCCTGATCCTCCTCCTGACTTCTTGGCAATTGTGTCTCATCATCGTCCACCCCTTGTTGAGACACTTTGCCAACGTTCCGTTCGTGAGAACATGGCTGCTCAAATATTTGGGCATCTGTACATACCATCTCCTCATCACCCACTTCAAGAGGAGGTGGCGACAGGCCAGATTCTGCGAATGGATACGTGAACAGCTCTTCCGAGTGTCCTAGTGTGGGATCAGTAATGTCCGTGGACGTGTACTCGGCCTGGTGGTAGGAAGGAGGATCAGGTTGGGAAATGTGCGGTGCAGTATCACGGCTACTGACACTTGACCGTGTGGAAGACAGGGTGTTTGTGGAGGTGCCCATCTGACTTGAAGCATTATCCGCTATCCAAGTAACAACCTGTTGACACTGGTCTTGGTTCAACAGCGGTGTACTGCTGCGGGCCCCAAGAATTTGGGACAGGACGTGCGAGCGAGGAGATGTGGCCCTTTGTTGTTGCGAAATTAGTGCTTGCACACGACCTCGGCCTCTGCCTGCACCACCATCACGTCCACTTCCTTGTTCCTTGCCAACGCCCTTGCCAAGGCCCTTGCGCATTTTGCCTGTATACAGCGACAACTGTCTGGTGACTGTAGAGGTCACAGGAGATTAGGATTTTAGGCTCTAACCTGTATCAAGGTAGTAATTACAACAGTCTGGTGACTGTAATGGTCACAGGAGATTAGGCTTTTAGTCCCTAACCTGTATCAAGGTAGTAATTACAACAGTCTGGTGACTGTAATGGTCACAGGAGATTAGGATTTTAGTCCCTAACCTGTATCAAGGTAGTACGTACACCAGTCTGGTGACTGTAATGGTCACAGGAGATTAGGATTTTTTGTCCCTAACCTGTATCAAGGTAGTACGTACACCAGTCTGGTAACTGTAATGGTCACAGGAGATTAGGATTTTAGTCCCTAACCTGTATCAAGGTAGTAATTACACCAGTCTGGTGACTGTAATGGTCACAGGAGATTAGGATTTTAGGCCCTAACCTGTATCAAGGTAGTAATTACACCAGTCTGGTGACTGTAATGGTCACAGGAGATTAGGATTTTTTGTTCCTAACCTGTATCAAGGTAGTACATACACCAGTCTGGTGACTGTAATGGTCACAGGAGATTAGGATTTTAGGCCCTAACCTGTATCAAGGTAGTAATTACAACAGTCTGGTGACTGTAATGGTCACAGGAGATTAGGATTTTTTGTCCCTAACCTGTATCAAGGTAGTAATTACACCAGCCTGGTGACTGTAATGGTCACAGGAGATTAGGATTTTAGTCCCTAACCTGTATCAAGGTAGTAATTACACCAGTCTGGTGACTGTAATGGTCACAGGAGATTAGGATTTTAGTCCCTAATCTGTATCAAGGTAGTACGTACACCAGTCTGGTGACTGTAATGGTCACAGGAGATTATGATTTTAGTCCCTAACCTGTATCAAGGTAGTAATTACAACAGTCTGCTGACTGTAATGGTCACAGGAGATTAGGATTTTAGTCCCTAACCTGTATCAAGGTAGTAATTACACCAGTCTGGTGACTGTAATGGTCACAGGAGATGAGGATTTTAGTCCCTAACCTGTATCAAGGTAGTAATTACACCAGTCTGGTGACTGTAATGGTCACAGGAGATTAGGATTTTAGGCCCTAACCTGTATCAAGGTAGTAATTACACCAGTCTGGTGACTGTAATGGTCACAGGAGATTAGGATTTTAGGCCCTAACCTGTATCAAGGTAGTAATTACACCAGTCTGGTGACTGTAATGGTCACAGGAGATTAGGATTTTAGGCCCTAACCTGTATCAAGGTAGTAATTACACCAGTCTGGTGACTGTAATGGTCACAGGAGATTAGGATTTGAGGCCCTAACCTGTATCAAGGTAGTAATTACACCAGTCTGGTGACTGTAATGGTCACAGGAGATTAGGATTTTTTGTCCCTAACCTGTATCAAGGTAGTAATTACACCAGTCTGGTGACTGTAATGGTCACAGGAGATTAGGATTTTTTGTCCCTAATCTGTATCAAGGTAGTACGTACACCAGTCTGGTGACTGTAATGGTCACAGGAGATTAGGATTTTTTGTCCCTAACCTGTATCAAGGTAGTAATTACACCAGTCTGGTGACTGTAATGGTCACAGGAGATTAGGATTTTTTGTCCCTAACCTGTATCAAGGTAGTAATTACACCAGTCTGGTGACTGTAATGGTCACAGGAGATTATGATTTTTTGTCCCTAACCTGTATCAAGGTAGTACGTACACCAGTTTGGTGACTGTAATGGTCACAGGAGATTAGGATTTTAGGCCCTAACCTGTATCAAGGTAGTAATTACACCAGTCTGGTGACTGTAATGGTCACAGGAGATTAGGATTTTTTTGTCCCTAACCTGTATCAAGGTAGTAATTACACCAGTCTGGTGACTGTAATGGTCACAGGAGATTAGGATTTTTTGTCCCTAACCTGTATCAAGGTAGTACGTACACCAGTCTGGTGACTGTAATGGTCACAGGAGATTAGGATTTTAGGCCCTAACCTGTATCAAGGTAGTAATTACACCAGTCTGGTGACTGTAATGGTCACAGGAGATTAGGATTTTTTGTCCCTAACCTGTATCAAGGTAGTACGTACACCAGTCTGGTGACTGTAATGGTCACAGGAGATGAGGATTTTAGTCCCCAAGTCCTAACCTGGATCAAGCTAGTAAGTACAACAGTCTGGTGACTGTAATGGTCACAGAAAAGCTTGGACTCCGATCTGGATCACCCTGCCTATATCCTCCTAGATTAGTCCTGAGAAGGACTGTTGTGGTCAGCTCAGCAGCAGTTTGCAGCCCTGCTCTGGATCTACCTATGAGGGTCGCAAATCTGTCCCTAAGCAGCAGCAGACACTCTCCCTACACTCACTGTCTGGATGCCTGTGTGCAGAGCACAGCGCGGCCGGGTCTTATAAAGGCTCGGTCACGCTGTGCAGGCCGGCCAATCACTACAATGCCACAACTAACAGGGCTGTGGCATTGCAGTGGTCTGCCAGCCAATCCCTGCACGTGGGCTGGCTCTCAAAAGAGCGCCAACATGCAGAGATGACGACCACGAGCACAGCACGAGTATCGCGAGATTACTCGGTGCTCACCGAGTAGCCCGAGTACAGTGATACTCGTGCGAGTACCGAGTAGTGGCGAGCATGCTTGCTCATCACTAATCCCCTCATCTCTACCTGATATGTAATTTTCAATATTCCTGAACTCTAGTTAGTTCCAGTTCCATTGCTGGTGGGTAGCTTTCTGTCTATACAAAGCATATGCAGAAAGCTGTCAGATAGCGATGATAACGGGGAAAGACAGAGCTGGTGACAGATTTTCTTTAAAGGGAATCAACCACCAGGATTTAGTGCTATGCAGCAAGTGATTGATGTTTGCAGCATGACATCACCCCTTTTTTTTATTACTCCTCTGTGGGCTCGTCTTTCGGCTGTAAGCCGAACCCCCACTCTCTCTCATCCAGCCTTTCATTCTACTTTTACTATCATGTTGCTGGAGGATAGTGAAAGTAAAATTATAGTCTGGATGAGATGGATTGGGGGTTCGGCTCACAGCCGAAAGTAGAGCCCACAGAGGAGTAATAAAAAAAAAACAAATAGTGATATCATGCTGCACACATCATTCACTTGCTGCATAGCACTAAATCTTCGTGGTTGGTTCACTTTAATGCTGCCATATTTGCCCTTTTATTGTTAAGTATCTTTATATTACTTTAATTAATAATATAATTAAATGGTTTTGCAAGAAATACATAGTGTGACCATATTTCTTTCTACTAAAAGCAACAAAGCTGTAAAAAGGAAATAAGTTAATATATTCAATTAACTGAAAAATATTAAAACAAAATGTAGGTCTATAGGTTGAAAAAATATAAAAGAGAGTTGCTTCATCTCCAAATAAAACGAGAAAAAGAAAGCAAACACCTATCTGAGTATACCAGTATATCCCACCTTGAGTATCACTAAAACATTTTGCATGGGTGTCAGGTGCTCATGTGTAATATTATGTCCATATAATGCAGATAGTATGTTAATCCAATGAGGCAAGAAGTTTAGATATTGCCTATGTTTGGTGGTAACAACACTCTCATGGAAATCTATGCCTGAATCAGACCAGCAGGTTATATAAGATGTAACTTATTCCTGCTTTATAACTTCTTTGGACCACAGGAATGTCACTTATATATATGCCATATTTGCTATGGATTTGATAAATCCTTTTTCTGGAGTGTTCTATATAATTTTCTCCTTAGAGAGAAAAAGTATATATACCGTACCCTTATAATCTAATGCCCTTACTGCATTTGATTGCATAACTCAAATAGCTGTTACCTTTATTTGTATAGTATGGTATCAATAATAATTATTTGATAACACACAAACTGTGACTGGTTTCCATTGTCTGCAAATAGCAGAGACGTCTCCCTTGGATTATTTTTGTCCAAGTGGAGAGTTATAGCTGACTCTAGGCTATCTTTATTGGCTTTAAATGTTTTTGTGACTTTTCTGGTGTTGCTTGTTATTTAATAAACTTTTGTGATAAAATCCTGAAATTATTGAAGGTTGTATCGCTTTCTTAAGACTTTCCTTTTAAATTAGGCTTTTTAAAACAATGTATCAGATTAGCTCAGATTACAGCACAGTTGCTAAGCAATGTCATAATGTTAGGATCAGTGAAAACTCCTCTTTGCTTGGCACAAGCTTCTCTAAGGCTGGCTTCACACTGCGGTCAGGTCCGATCCAGGGCTGTCCGGTGTGAACCGGACAGCCCTGGACCCGATTTTCATCCCATGCAGCCCTACAGGGCCGGATGGAGCCGGATGGCAACTCTCTGCCATCCGGTTTCCATGTGTCTGGGAGAATCCAGGAGGAATCTGATTTTTCTCCCAGGCACAAAATCGGAGCATGCTGCATTTTTGTGTCCGGGAGAAAAATCTCCCCAAATCGGATCCTCCCGGGTCCAGGGCAATCCAGCGCCCCCTAACATGGGAGTCTATGGGGCCAGATTGCGCCGATCTGGGAAGATCCGGGAGGATCAGGGAACCGGACACTTGTGGCTGAAGTTCAGCGTGAGCTACGCTGAACTTCAGCACCAGGGAGCTGTCTCCTGTGAAGCGGTTCAGCACCACTTCACAGGGGTTCACCCCTGACAGCCCCGGATTGGACCTGACCGCAGTGTGAAGCCAGCCTGAGCTGTCATCTGGCTGCACACCGTCCATCAGGATTTCTGCTGACAGTCATGTGAGGGCTTCTTTTTTGAGGGATGAGTTGGAGTTTTTATTGGTACCATTTTGGAGCCTATAATGCTTCTTGACCGCTTTCTATTCTGATTTTTGTCAGGCAGAATGAAGAAATAGAAATTCAGAAATAGTTTTTACGGCCATTCAGCATGTCATAAAAGTGATGAGATAGCTTCATTTATTTATTTTTATGTTTTGCTGCTTTTACACACTAAAAACATTTTGATAGAAAAAAATGTTTTTCCATCACCTTGTTATGACAGCTATAGCTTTTTTATTTGCAGGACAATATGATATTTTCAAGGATACCATTTCTATTTACATTTGACTTTTTGATCGCATTTTATTCCTTTATTTAATCGACTGTTTGTTTGTTTTTTACGGTATTGACTGTAGGGGTTAAGTATTGTAACAGTTTTATAGATTAGGTTTCTTCTGGACTTCGCAATGCTAAATATGTGTCATTTTATTGTTTATTTTTGTTTTTACATAAATATACATATTAATTAATTAATTAATTTTTTAATATATATATTAGTACTTTTTCACTTAGTCTCTCAAAGGGACTTTAACTTTTATTAGTCTGATAAGTGGTCTACTGCATTAAAATACACATGTGCTGCAATGCATTATACCTGTCAGTATTACACTGACAGAATATTCGCCTTTTAGACCATGCTCCTTACATGTTCTAATAGACCACAACAGTTGGCTTACCTGCAGGCCATTATTTGATCTCGGGTTGCCATGACAATAATTGGTAGCCTGTAATTACATTGCAGGGGTGTCAAACCTCCTAGATGCAAAGATCGTTATTGATCGACGCATTTAGGGGAATATACAGCTAAAGGCCGGTTTACGCACACAGATAATTGTGCAAAAGATTGTTTACAGATCTCTGGTTGCAGTGAAATCATAGACACATTGTTCCATTTTGTGGCCGTGTACAAATGGAACAATGTGTCCATGAATTCACTGCAACCAGAGATCTGCGAACAATCTCTGCACAATTATCTGTGTGTGTAAACTGGCCTTAAGGGTGGTGTGGGCACCAGCCCTGTCAGTGACAGCCAGAGCTCAGCGATCAATTAAGCCGAGAACGCAGTAGCAATTATGCGGGCACAATTATTAGCGGGAAATACTTGCAAGATATGACGTATTGGTACATCATATGTTGGGAAGGGGTTAAGTACACATATTTATAAAGCTCTTGTTTAGTATTTGACCACCCCATTAAAGGACTTAACTTAAAAATGCAACACATTAGTGAACTGTTTAGACTGTATTTTTGTAACCAGTAGAACATTGTGCAATGATGGCTCTTGTAGTTACAAATAAAAAATCTAAGAAGAAGCCCAGTTCTTGTAACAATGCAATAAATCTTTATAATCAATGTCCCCAGTGAAGTAAATAACGCAACATTTAGCATCTTGCTTCTCTGTGTTGAAGTCTTCACACTTGTCAACTTCATGTTACTTTGTATCACTGTCCATTTATGAATAATGACAAAACATTTTTGTGGTTAAGATATGTACTTGATATGTATCCAGCTATTATTTTGGTCCATGCATGAATACCTTAGACTTGAGAGATCTCTAAAGACATCAGGGAATAACTTAATGCCAAATTATGTAAACCAAACATTCTGCAATATATGTTAAAACCATGAAACCTCACTTAGAACAGGCTCTTTGCAGAGGCATCACATTAAAATCTTAAATTATTATGAAACTATACCATGATGAAAAATCTTTAATCTGCCACACAAAATGTTGAAAATATGAAAAGAAATTTCTAATGGGACGAAATAGAATGGAAATTTCCAACCAACACATTTTCAGAAATAAAATGCATGATTTTCTTGAATTATCTAAGATCAAAAACAGTCTTAACCGGTCTTAGCAGACAAAATCAATATGGGTGACTGATCCAATTCACTGTGATTATTCTTTTTTTTTAGCCACCTCTGTCATATTCCTCTGTTCTTACAAGTTAATTTTTGTTCTTATATTTTCACCAATAATACAAAACATTTGTTTGTCTAGCATCTAATTCATATTGAAGTAAAGGAATTGCATGGTATGCCGCATTATTTGGGTATGGCATAGAAGACCTGAGAGGTGTAAGGCAACGTTATTTATATGCTGTATAATGGTATCTTATAGTGCCGTCTTTGGTAAATTTGTTTTAATTATATTTAGCAAATGTGAAGGTTGGATGATGTTGGGTCAAGTCATAATAATTTTGAACTTTAAAATTACAATTTAAATTCAAATCAATTCTCATTGTAAAATCTCAAATAAACTTCAAAAGATATATAATTTATAGAAACCTTTTTGCAAGATAAAACAACAAGTGCATCATGTAATCACCTGTCTGAGTCAAAAAGTTGAAAATTAAGAGCTTACTGTATAGAATTCTCTAATAATGTTTTTGATAAAACTTACATATGTATTGAGCATTGCTTCTATTACTAAGATGCAAGGGCATACAATCCATAGCAACAGACCACGCTGCTACTATGGGGTCCATGAGCCCATGAGGCCCAGTGTTTAACTGCTTCTGACCCCTCCATCTACCCATCAAAATTTCAACATCTTCTGCAGCCTTAAGTGGCAGATACTGTTGAAAACAATCAGGCTCCATCAGTTAAGGACATACTGAAGGTTGTAGATTCATGCGATACAAATACAGTTGAAACCAGAAGCTTACATACACTATATAAAAAGACACACATACATGTTTTTCTCACTACTGACATGAAATCAGAATAGGATAAAAGGAAGCGAGAGTGCACATAGGGCTTTGAATGTACCAGTGCAGACACACCTATCTGAGGTGCGACTCACCTGGTGCGGTTGTATGAGCTACAACCGGCTGACGACACACATAGGAAGATGGCTGCTGCAGATCCCTGTGGATAAACGTCAATGGATTCTGCTGAAAGATCAGGTTTCACTTTGCGCCACCAAAGAAGACAATTGAGTAATACTCACAAAGTGTTTAATCGTGTCTACACATTTCGTAGCTGCTGTTACTTCATCAGCGCCATTAGTTTACAGTAACATAGCGGAAACCTTTATATACAAAAACATCAAAGTGACATCACAGGTAAACACATCATTAGTGGCATGAGTTCTGGTTGGAACACATCACCACCTCCGTAACAAACAGCCCATATGTTTACAACTTAACTCCGGTTTATGATTACGCCTCCAAGATTTCTCCCAAATATCCCCCATCCTCTGGAATTCTGTGCCCCAACACGTCCGATTATCCATCATGCTCAGATCCTTCAGATGGAACCTGAAAATCTCTCTCTTCAGCAAAGCTTACAGCCTGCAATGACTGAGCTGCCGCCCCACTGCCAACGGACCTACTCTCCCCTCCCCAATATCCTGTAGAATGTAAGCCCGCAAGGGCAGGGTCCTCTCCTCTCTGTACCAGTCTGTCATTGTTAATTTGTTTACTGTAAACTATATCCAGAATTTTATATTTAACCCCTCTCATGTACAGCACCATGGCATTAATGGTGCTATATAAATAAATAATAATACTCATAAAACCCCATTGATAAAACATTTTCTTTAATCATTACTCAATTCTTTTAAAATGTTATGAATATATAAATTATCAGGATAACCTCAAAATGTATTTCATTATCAATCGCAAAATAAAATTAATTCCCAACCTTGTTGGGTTTCAAACCCCAAAACCTTAGATCCTGAATCCGCTAAAGTCCCTTGATGCTCCATATTACAACTGCTGAGAGTTCTCAGGAAAACTTACAACTTTAGTTTTGTTGTTAAACATCTATTAAAATGATCTATCATTATAAATTATATGAATACTAATATTAAAGACTTGATTGTTCTTATATTAAACTAAAATAGCATTTATTTAGGAGGGGAATATTTCATAAGAACTAAGACCACTGCAAGATCAAAAATGAACTGCACTCCCTAGGAACGTTGTATGTTACCATAATACCACGGTCATTTATTGAGGAGGAGCGCAGAGAGAGAGAATGTAAATGGGGCCCTCTGATTGCCAGTAGAAGATTACCAGTCCAAACACCATAATCAGCTCAGGATGGATGCCGCAATCCATTACTAGAATAGCACCCAGCCAAACAGCAGCGGATATGGATTCCAGCTGCCGACACCAGGTCAGAGCCCCCCTGTATCTGGATAACCCCCATTGACCATATACCTCCTGAAATTGACAATAGAAAGCAACAAGAGAGAATCATACTGGATTTATAATTTGGATACAATAAATCCCAATGGTTTAAATGAGATAACTGATCTATTCTGAGAATGTGGTCCTGAGATATCTGTTGGAGGAGAGCCGGTGACTGTTGGAGAGTAATTCTTTCAGGGACCTGTGAGCGCTGGTGTCGTCCCTACTTGGGTTCACATTGACCGTCCACTCTTGCCATTAGCATGAGAGAATCCTGAAAGTGTGCAGTGCATGCGCTGTGATAATTCAGAGGCATGCAGTCACCTAGCCTGACTGCCGACTTTCATCTCAAACCTGGACAAGCCTTTTAATTTTAAAATTAAGCACTGCAGCCCAATTCTAACAGCATATAATATTCTCACTTTAAGGATTCAGCACTTGCTGGTTCCAGCAGTCATCTCATAGCCACTCCACTCATATATTATTTTTATACTGACAGCTTTTGTTCCTGCTTCTCTGTTTTTCCCTGAACATTAAAAGAATTATGAATAGTAGCATGTCAGCCCATGACTGTGTGTGAAAATTACTTATGAATGATTAGTCACATGACGACTACTCAGACCACTTGGGGCATTGGAGTGCAGAAGTGTTTTTTCCCAGATTAGGCAATAAGACTGCAAAAGGTTCGAGGGGAGGAGGTGGACCTTGGGTGGAGGCGGAGCTAGTGTGGAGCCTTGGCGGAGTCTCAAGGGGAGCTCAAAAATCTTTCCCATATGGGACCCTGAAATTCTTAGTGGCAGCTTTGTATCCAGGTATCCTGGTTGTGTCATCTGCAACCAATGTAATAGAAGCTGCAGTGAGCTAGCAGGGTGAGTATATATTATATCACTATCAGGGCTATAAGACAATTATACTGTAAGCAAGAAAAAAAATCTTGTTTAAAATTCTGCACCTCCCTGTTCAGGGGGGCACATCATTGCCTACCCACCCTCCTTCCCCCTTGTTAATTTCCTTAATGATTGGGCAATGCACTCATTAAGCATTCTGAGTAATTTTCAGATGTTCATATTTGCACAATCCTCTTGCTGAGACTGATCTGCGTGAAGAAGCTGAACATCATATGTACTACGGATCTGCCTTGACATCATGGAAGGAGCCATAGCTGCAAATATGTCTTCTACTTCCTCCAGCGATCTGTATGATGAGAAGAGGAAGCTTAAAGGGATCTTGTCACCCCCAAAACGCCTCCTAAGCTATTAAAACATGTCCCTACAGCATATTAACACTAGTGCCACACTCCTTTTTGCTCAGAAATGCATGAAGGAAAAATGTAGAAAAAGGTTATTGAACTTACTCATTAGTCATGTTAATGAGCGGTGGCTATATGCGTTAGTCACCCAGGCGGGCTCTCTGCCTCATAATATCAAGCCTTAATAGGCGTGATCTTGAATACTGATTCTAACCTGCGCCTCCCCGCTCTCCTCTGTGCTGGCGGGGCTGCAATGCGGCTGTAATGACGCGTATCGCGTCATTTCCGGCATCGGGTGACGTGTGTACAGAGCGGCGTGGGTGTACACATGTCATCAGATGCCGGAAATGACCCAATGCATCATTACAGCCGCATTCCAGCCCCGCCAGCACAGAGGAGAACAGGGAGACGCAGATTAGAATCAGTATTCAAGATCTCGCCTATTAAGGCGTGATATTGGGGGTGACAAGATCCCTTTAAGCTTCCTCTTCTCATACTGTAATTTCCTCCGGGATCAATAAAGTTTATCTTATCTTATCTTATCTTAGCGATGGAGCCAACTTTGATCCTATTGACCAGGCCAAATTTCAGAAATCTGATCCTTTATGAGGTAATACTCTGGAACGTGTCAACAGGTCCCAGTGATCCTGACAATCTTTTTTCATGACATATTATACTCCACATTAGTAGTAAATTTAGGATGATATTTTAGGGTTTATTTGTGAAAAAATTGAAAATTTGGTGAAAATTTTGAAAATGTCATAATTTTCAAACTTTCAGTTTTTATGCCCTCAAACCTGAGACTTATATCACACAAAATAGTTAATAAATAACATATACCACATGTCTACTGTACATACGCACCATTTATTAACATATAGTTTTCGTTATGAAATTAGAAGGGTTAAAGTTCATCATCAATTTCTCATTTTTACAAAAAAAAATGTACAAAACCATTTTTTAGGGACCACATCACTTTTGAAGTGACTTTGAGAGGCCTATGCGACAGAAAATACCCAAACGTGACACCATTCTAAGAACTGCTCTCCTCAGACTGCCCAAAATAACATTTAATAATTTTATAAACCCTTCAGGTGCTTCACAGGAATTAATGCAATGTGGAATAAAAAAATAAAATAAATACATTTTACCTAACAATGTTGCTTTAGCCAGTATTTATTCTTCTACAAGAGATAGCATAAAATAGTGGACCCCCAAACTTGTTACCCAGTTTCTTCTGAGCACACAGATACCCCTCATGTGGTTTGACTCAGAAGGGAAGGAGCACAATTAGAATTTTGGAACACAAATTTGACTGAAATAATTTGCGAGCACCATGTCACTTTTGCAGGGCCGCTAATGTGCCTAAACAGCAGAAACCATCCACAACTGACCCCATTTTAGAAACTAGACCCCTCAAGTTTTTTTATTCAGAGGTATACTGAGCATTTTGAACCCACAGATGTTTCACAGAATTTGATAACATAAGGTCTCCATATTAAAAATTCACATTTTTTTCACAAAAATGTTTTATTAGCTCCAAATTTCACACGTTTGCAAGAGGTAATAGCAAAATAAACTACACAGTTTGCTACCGAATTTCATACGAGCATGGTTTTACTCCAGATGTAGTGAAAAAGGTCTGCTTGGACAAACAGCAGGGCTTGGAACGGGGGAAGCGACATTTGGAAAGGTAATTCGTCTGGAATAGATCGCAGACAAAATGTCTTATTTGTAGAGCCCCTGAGGTACCAAAACATCAGAAACCCCCTACAAATGATCCCATTTTGAAAACTAGACCCATCAAGGAATTCATGTTCAGCATGTTGAGCCCATAGATACTTAACAGAACATTTTAAAATGTGAATATGAAAACGAAAAATATGTTTACAGTATGTCCTATAAAATGTTGTTTTAGCCGCAAATTTCAATTTTCATAATGGAGAATATGGACCCAAAAATTTGATACGCAATTTCGCTCAAAGATGATTATACTCCATATGTGGTCAAAAACTGCTGCTTGGGTACATACAGTTGTGGCCAAATGTATTGACACCTATTCAATTCTGTCAGATAATACTCAGTTTCTTCCTGAAAATCATTGCAATCACAAATTATTTAGTATTATTATCTTCATTTAATTTGTATTCAATGAAAAAACACAAAAATAATTGTCCTAAAGCCAAATTGGATATAATTCCGCACCAAACATAAAAAAGGGGTGGACAAAAGTATTAGCACTGTTAGAAAAATCATGTGATGCTTCTCTAATTTGTGTAATTAACAGCACCTGTAACTTACCTGTGGCACCTAACAGGTGTTGGCAATAACTAAATCACACTTGCAGCCAGTTGACATGGATTAAAGTTGACTCAACCTCTGTCCTGTGTCCTTGTGTGTACCACATTGAGCATGGAGAAAAGAAAGAAGACCAAAGAACTGTCTGAGGACTTGAGAAACCAAATTGTGAGGAAGCATGAGCAATCTCAAGGCTACAAGTCCATCTCCAAAGACCTTCAAAGGTGTTCCTGTGTCTACCGTACGCAGTGTCATCAAGAAGTTTAAAGCCCATGGCACTGTGGATAGCCTCCCTAGATGTGGACGGAAAAGAAAAATTGACGAGAGATTTCAATGCAAGATTGTGCGGACGGTGGATAAAGAACCTCGACTAACATCCAAACAAGTTCAAGCTGCCCTCCAGTCCGAGGGTACAACAGTGTCAACCTGTTCTATCCGTCGGTATCTGAATGAAAAGGGACTATATGGTAGGACACCCAGGTAGACCCCACTTCTTACCCCGAGACGTAAAAAAGCCAGGCTGGAGTTTGCCAAAACTTACCTGAGAAAGCCTACGTTTAGGAAGAATGTTCTCTGGTCAGATGAGGCAAAAGTAGAGCTTTCTGGGCAAAGGCATCAACATAGAGTTTACAGGAGAAAAAAAGAGGCATTCAAAGAAAAGAACACGGTCCCTACAGTCAAACATGGCGGAGGTTCCCTGATGTTTTGGGGTTGTTTTGCTGCCTCTGGCACTGGACTGCTTGACCGTGTGCATGGCATTATGAAGTCTGAAGACTACCAACAAATTTTGCAGGGCCCAATGTGAGAAAGCTGGGTCTCCCTCAGAGGTCATGGGTCTTCCAGCAGGACAATGACCCAAAACACACTTCAAAAAGCACTAGAAAATGGTTTGAAAGAAAGCACTGGAGACTTCTAAGGTGGCCAGCAATGAGTCCAGACCTGAATCCCATAGAACACCTGTGGAGAGATCTAAAAATGGCAGTTTGGAGAAGGCACCCTTCAAATATCAGGCACCTGGAGCAGTTTGCCAAAGAAGAATGGTCTAAAATTCCAGCAGAGCATTGTAAGAAACTCATTGATGGTTACCAGAAGCGGTTGATCGCAGTTATTTTGGCTAAACGTTGTGCGACCAAATATTAGGCTGAGGGCGCCAATACTTTTGTCTGGCCCATTTTTGGAGTTTTGTGTGAAATTATCAAAGTTTAGCTTTTTTCTTCATTCTATTTTGTGTTTTTTCATTGAAGACAAATTAAATGAAGATAATAATACCAAAGAATTTGTGATTGCAATCATTTTCAGGAAGAAACTGAGTATTATCTGACAGAATTGCAGGGGTGTCAATACTTTTGGCCACAACTGTAGCAGGGCTCAGAAATGAAAGAGCACTATTTGATCTTTGGAGTATAGATTGTGCTAGAATAGATTGTGAATAACATTTGTGGAGTCTCTAAAGCCCAAGAATAGCAGAAAAAAAAGATCCATTGTAGACATTTTTTCTCTCAATGAATTTGTCTACAGCTGCGATGACTATTTATTGACATCCATGCCGTTAGGGTACCGTTACGTTTTCACGGGAGCGTGCACATTTTTGGCACTTGTCCAAGATCGCATTGGAGATGTCACACAGGGAGATATCAGCAGGCAATGTTACTACGATGTTTTACACCCCTTTTTTGCGCTGGGTATGAGCAACCCAGGGAACGAGCATTTAACATTGTAGTGAATAGGGGAAGTTGCGCTCCAAATCGTAGTTGCACTGTCACACAGCACGATCCTGTCACATTGCATAAACAATATCGTACAGTTGAAGGGCTTGCACAATCGTAGGTAGGTTTTTTCCCATTTACATGACACAACGCACGAACGATATCAACTGCAACTACCAAACCACGTGACTTTTTATCAATGTTGCATTGCAATATCGCAACGTGTAAAGCGGCCCTAAGATTTTTTTCTGGAGACTTCCAAACATACCAGCCTGTTGCCATACATTGTACCCAGCTTCTGCTTCCGGCGACATGCACCCTGTAAATTAATAATTGCACTCTATCTGCTACAATAATGCCAAACATAAGTCCACTTACTGCAGTTTAGCACAGGTGGCGTTAAAAAGGAGGGGGGCATTTGGATTAGGAAGTGCAGATCTCACTGGATTTTATTCTGAGGGGTGGGAGCCGCCACTTTTTCAGAGTCTTTGTTCTACCTGTGGTGCAAAGCAAGTACAAATGTGTATGGGGAAAAAAGAACATAGTAGAAACTGCTCAGTAATATAGAAAAAAAAGTTAAAGTCCAACATTTTATTGTAGTCAGGTTCCTGATAATACCCACACATGCAGGTTTTAATTGCACTCAGAGGCATATATACACCCACTCATAGGTTTTTTACCCCAAGCAGAGGCACAAGGTTAGGAACCCGATAAGATGAGAACACCTTGACATTGGTTATCGGGTTCAAATGAATTGGCCAATGCATCACCTAAGTTTCTCAAGTTTTTTCTATATTCCTGAGCAGTTTGCCATTCATTTGCTATCCAGTATGCTATATCATATTTATTCTTGGTGTTAGTGTGCAGCGGTTTACCTTATTTTATAATGCTTTTTTACAGCTAGCACCTTTCACACATAGGTGTCGCCAGTCAATCTCCATTATTAGTTTTGTTCCACCAGTAACTTGGAGGCTTCCAATACTTCCAGTGTCAGCTGACAGACCTGAATGGCAGCTGGTTTCGTGTGGGATAAATTAGAGGAATTTTGGTTACATCTTGAGTTACATAACATTTTTTGATCGCATTTAGTATAAGGCTGGTTTATATTCTTCTGTTCTACGCTGAGCCCCTACATTGGGGTTTCCGTGTAACTCCCACAAAAATATGATTCATGTGAAACCCGGACAAAACCACTCATTCTAAAAACCGGTGTACTCGTGTCGACATTGTTAACGATGTCGCTGCAACTTGTGACATTGCAGCGAGCTCGTAGTGATGTTGCTACGTGTGACATCCTGCAGCGATCAGCTCGCTGATCGCTGATCATTGCGGAATGACCAGGGCCATTTTTCCATCATTGGTTTCTGGCTGGGCGGCCATCATCGGTGTGTGTGACAGCGGGAGACCAACGTTCAACGACCAACCGCCTGATGCCCAGCGCCGCACAGTACACGCTGGGACATGGTAACCAGTGTAAACATCGAGTAACTAAGTGCAGCGCTATGCTTAGTTACCCGGGGTGTACCCTGGTTACCAGCGTTCTCGCTGGTGAGTCTACCTGTGTGACAGCTCACCAGCAATCATATAGCAATGTTCCAGCAATCCCGATCGTTGGTTGGATCGCTGGGACATCGCAGCGTGTACCCTGCCTTCAATCAGATTACGATAATTCAGACTCTGTTTGGTGTCTGTTTCACTGGTATCCACCTTTTTAGACATGTACAAAACTATGGTTGTTAATCCTTGTGGGTTAAAATGACACCTAAAATAATGGTACACCACCGGAACAGAGACCAGATGGAGTCCAAAGTGTATCCAACTGTCTCATTATAGTGAGTAGTTCCGTTGGGATTATATGTGAATCACGCTTTTTGGGATTTACATGGAAACCTAGATGTAAGCGCTCAGTGGAGAGCACAGGCTAAATAATAGTCGAGCCTTATTCCGATTTTTGGGAGGTAGAATAAACAAATAGACAGCACTACAGGAATAGTTCTTATTTTTATTTTGCGCAGTTCACCATGTGGTATTAGTGATAATAGGAATTTATTCCTCAGGACTGTGCGAATACAGCGAATACACATTTATATATTTTTTGTTTGTGTTTCTGCTATCACACAAAAATGCTTTTTTATTATAAATAGTTTGCCCATAACCATGTTCTACGAGCTGTAATATTTTTATTTTTTGGTAAACAGGGCTGTATGGGGGACTTATTTTTTGTGTGACCAGTTGGAGACTTTTTTGGCACCATTTTGCAGTATATAACGTTTTTATCACTTTTTATTCATATGTTTCAGATACACAATGAAGAAAATCCAGCAATTCACTTATTTTTTTTTTTTTTATCTTTTTGCACAGTTCACTGTGCGGTGACATTGTGATAAGGCCGATTTATTCTTTGGATCACGATTACAGTTATACCAGATTAATATTGCTACCAATATTGTACAAAAATCTATTAGTTTTTGCGTCGCCATATTCTGAGAGCTGTAGCTTTTTAATTTTTTTTTTCACATGAGCCATAGTTTGGTTTTTATGGGTTGGTTTGTCATTTTCATTCATATAAAGCTTTATTACAACTTTGCGATCGCTTTTTATTACATTTTTTGTGTGTCAGCAGGAAAAGCAAAATTTTTGTCATGTTTTTACAGAAGAAATAATGTGACAGTTTTATCGATTAGGTTATTCCGGAGGCAGCAATACCAATTTTAAGTTCTTTTTGTTGCTTATTTTTGTTTTAATGTAAACGCTGCATTTGGTGAAGTGAGTTTTCGTGAATTTTGTTCATTTTTGCATTTTTTTCACACATTCCATTTAACTTTTTTTTCCTAGTAATGCATTGAATCCCACTGTGGGACATTAATATTTTTTAGTTTGACTACTGGTCTCATGCACTGCTGTACTGTACAGCAGCACATAAGACCTGTCAGTGATTCATTGACTGTGCTGTAAGACATCGCTTATAGTAGGATCTTACAGGCCATACCTTGGGGTCATCAGGTAACCTCAGGGTTCCACGACGAAGATCAGCACCTGCAATTACCATCACGAGAAGGCCGAACGTACCACAGGGGTCTTTTTAATCCCATTTTAACCTCCTAAATACCACTGTTGTGATTGACAGTGGTATTTAAGGGTTTAATCAGCCCCGGTTGGTTGCAAAACCAGTCATATACAGCTGTCATCCGTTGGGAATTTTGGCCACACGGCGGTGCTATTCTTTTATAATTTACCAACATTTTAAAACGATGGTAAGGAATAAGTGCCATTAATGGCTGCCATTTTAAAATGTATTGGCAGTTGTTAAGGGGTTAAAGTTATATATACTCTGCTTTCTACGTCCTGAGCCTTATTATTGTGCAGGTCTAAGGTTGGCTCTGAGAATTAATGTCAATGGTGGTCTCTATGTACCACAGTAAGTCAAAGAATACAATGGGGGAACAAGGATCTGTCAGACCCCATTTTCACCATTCAGCTTGTGCGTCCCAGTCTTCAAGTCTCAGCACAGCAAGCATGATTACTACAACACAAGATATTGCCTGCTGTATGGAGCCTCAGTCCAAATGTGTATCTGTTTCCCTGTCTGTCTTGTCAGTGTGGTCTTTTGTTCTCCTGCCCCTTCAGTCCCTGGGAGGGGAGGGGGAACAAATAGAGGAGTTGTATCTAGGATTACAGCAGTGTACAAGACCCAAGTGTCCCAACCATCAGGTGTAATTCTTAGGACAGGGATAGCCTAGGATCACCTAGCAAGAGGGACAGTAAAGGAGCCCTTTGTCCCTTGCTTTACTACAGTCATATCATGACAAGTTACCATGTAGTGTGTTAGAAACATTGTTATAGGTAGTATACTCTATGCGGCAAAGGGGTATTGTATTGAGTGCACACAGTAAGGGACTCCAGTGAGATCAACCCTACTGTTCACATGCTGCAATACATGCCAGTACCTTTTCTTTAATGTTTATTTGACATTGTGTGAATCCTCCTATGTGCCCCTAATCAACCAAGTGGGTCAATTAGGACTCTTGCTATGGGGCCCATGTTTTCAATGTATCTATTAGCATGCATCTATTAGCATGTTTAACAATATAACTTTGCTCATTACTGTACTTGGGTGATATCAGAAAAGCAGAGATTATCATGACACAGGCAGCACCAGATATCATAAAGCAGTGTAAAGTTTAAGCCATAATAAAGTATATAAGTGTTGCACCTGCTGTGGAAGCTAAGTATAGAGTGCCACACACATTCGCCTATACAGTTATTGATTCTTATGCTGAACTGCACAAAACTCAATTCCCAAGGTGCCTTGTCCCTTGGCACCAATCTGGAGGAGGAAGAGTAGCAGCAGCCGACAACAGTAGTGATTGGCTGAAGGTGTTGGAGAAAATGGGGAGGATGGGATTGTACTGAGATGTGTGAGAGGTTTCAGCCATGTTGGAGCAGTGATAAACAGGTGCTGAGAACTATACCTGTTGCTCTGTGTGATGATAGACTGATTTCTACAGCTAAGGGACAAACTGCAAATAGAAGCTGTCTCCCTCCAAGTTTCCCACTTAGCAGAAGGATTTTGCCTGCTGTTTCCCTCCTTTACAAACAACTGAACCCTGAAACTGCAGTCTGGAATGCTGGGAGAATAAAGATCTGCAAAAAGAAGCGAGTAGCATTGCTGGGAACGGTCGTTCTACTGCTGGAGAAGTGTACTGTAGTTATCTATAAGGGAGTATTGCTGAGACCTGTAGTCCTACTGCTGGAGAAGTGTGCTGAAACTGTCTATAAGAGATTAGGTTTGGGACTTCTACTACTGTTCTTCTACTTTTTAAGAAGTATGCCAAAGCTCATTACAAGGTCGTGCTAGAGGGACTTTTGATTGCACTAACTAGGACTTCATATAGGACCACCCCTGGAGGGAATATTGCTTCTATTACCTTAAGTGTATCAACGTACAGCAAGGGTACTAACATCTGAGGCAGCTGGGGCCAAACTCAGGACTGTGTCATTTGCAAGGCTGCAGCCATTTGTAGATGAACTGTAATTAGTTAGGAGTGTGTGTTGTAAGTTAAAAGGAAAGCATCACCCCCAACATTCAGGTCTATTGCAAAGCGCCTCTTGTACTTCTGTAGAACACTGCATAACAATACCTGTTTATTGTTACTTGCTATTCCCCATGCAATAGCTACTTCTCATCTTCCTGTAAATAAACCTGTTAAAATTTCTAACCTCATCTTTTTTGAGTGTGTACGGAGTGTGGACAGGGGTTTCCTAAATTGACCCCTAGCAGAATACAAATACCTCTTCTGCATTCCTCTAGACCTCCTAGCAAGATTCGAGTGGAGGCACTGCGCCATATCAAGGTGAGAACTACTGAACACCCTGCCCACATCAACGGGTTAAAGGGCGTTACATGTATTCGTATTGAAAAATCAGTTTTCTTAAAAATTACCTGTAAATAATCTCTCTGTGCCGCCTCCATTTTTATCCTGCTCTCGTAGTTGACCATTAGTTTGTCTTTTTCATCCAAATAGCCAGCTTGCAGGGTTTGATACTCTTTGGCTAATGCAACATTCTCCTTAAGTGCTGTCTCCAAGGCATTCTGTTGTGTAAAAGATGTAAATGATTAAATGAATAACATTTACTATTTAATTTATATTGGGTAAGGATATAAGGGTGCAGAATATAAACTCACCTAGATTTTAAGCCAGGGAAAGTAGGAGAGTGTCAGGCATTTTTTGTCTCACCTAGCATCCGTATGTTCAGAAAAAAATGCACACTCACACGACAAACGGATTCTAGGTGAGGGACAAATCGCATGACTGTCTCCTACTTTTGCAGGTTGATAATCTAGGTGATTTTATAAGCGCAGATGTGAATGCACCCCAACAGGAAGCCTAGAAATTAATGAAGGTGCAAATTTGAAAAACGTATGCGCCAAAGGTGTAGTATAAAAGACATTTTGCAATAAATTGTCAGTCAGATGGTAAGGGGAAACTGTCACCAGGTTTTCAGTAACCTATCTGATAGCAGTATGATGTAGGGACAGATGCCC
The DNA here is from genome assembly GCA_033576535.1 of Allobates femoralis. Lineage (NCBI taxonomy): Eukaryota > Metazoa > Chordata > Amphibia > Anura > Aromobatidae > Allobates > Allobates femoralis. Next base: position 136,922,798 of record JARQOC010000005.1, on the reverse strand, counting down.
TGATTCCAATGAGGTATCACATACTGAGCTGCTTGCTGCAGTTTTGGTAATATCAGTATTTTATCTGCTGCAGATTTACCAGTTCTCTGAATAATAACCTCTGTATTCACCCACACCACTGATTAACAGCCTTCTGTGTGCATTGTGCTTAGTCAATGGTAAGGAAGTGAATATATAGAGTTTATGTACTAGGATTACTAGTTCTCAGTGATAATCTGATAAAACAGTGATTTTATCAAATCAAACCCCCACTAAGTGATAGATCGCAGCAATCAAGTTCTTTGATTCCACATTGTGCTGCTCTCAGATTAGGCAGCACAAATCTGCTGCCAGATTCCCTTTAAGGCACATTCACACTTGTAAGAAGTTTGTCCACTTATTTAAGTTCTGACACTCGACCATATTCATGTTTGAATAAAATACTTACATAATATATATATATATATATATATATATATATATATATATATATATATATATGCCAATACCATGCACAAAGTAAAAATTGAACTTTATGGTTAGAAAGATCTCACTATCACTCCTTTTGGAAAAAGAGTGAGCAAAGGTGTATTTAACCAGAATTCAATTAAGTGAATTTATTAAAGAATCTACTCCAGTTTCATGGATTTACAAAGTCACAAATTGTGGAATTTAACCCCCTATTGCCTGAATTAACACACACATATGCATACAAATGAATTGAACTGGTATGATGCAAACATGCAAAAGGAAGCATTAAAAAGTTAAGGCGGATATACATTCAGTGCAGCCAGTGCAGTCACACAGGGTCCCAGGAGGTAAGGTGGCCACTACCACCTCCAAAGTAAGTAGAATTAGGCATTGTGAGGACTGCTAAGGGTCCATTTTTTGTTCTTACACAAGGGCCCCTTCTGTCTGTGCCCACCAGTAATGGCACTGTATATTTTTACATTAATTTATGACTTTTCTCACCTCTCATTACTTTCAAGTAGAGGGAGTAAAGTGGATGTATACTGTTTTGTACGATACATTTACCATTGGTAAGTAAGAACTTGGCTCAATTTATAGCACAAATCTCAGAATTTCTCAATAAATTTGGTGCAGTTTTCTTCAGTGTAGCATAGAATCAGACATGTATCTGTAATAATAATAATAATAATAAATCTCCCTCATAGTGTTGCATAGTCATTTACAAAAAAACTATTCAGGATGAATGGACAAAACAGAATTCATCATCTTTCCCCCATCTCACTGTACCCCTCCACCAGACCTATCCATCAAAGTCAATGGCTGCTCACTTTCCCCAGTCTTGCGTGCTCGGTCCTTCAGGGTAATTCTTGATTCTGCCCTCTCTTACAAGCCACATATCCAAGTCCTTGCCACCTCCTGCCAACTCCAACTCAAAAATATTTCCCATATCCGTACATTCCTTGACCAAGAAATTGCAAAAACACTTGTGCACGCCCTAATCATCTCTCGCCTTGACTATTGCAACCTCCTAATCGCTGACCTCCCCTCTAGCACTCTTGCACCACTCCAATCTATCCCAAACTCTGCTGTCCAACAAATTCACCTGTCTCCCCACTATTCCCCAGACCCTCTTCTCTATAAATCCCTTCACTGGCTTCCTATTGTCCAGAGGCTCCAGTTCAAAACCCTAACCATGACATACAAGGCCATCCACAACCTGCCTCCTCCATACATCTGTGACATGGTCTCCCGCTACTCACCTACACGCAACCTCCGATCCTCTCAAAATCTCCTTCTCTACTCCCCTCTTATTTCTTCTTCCCACAACCGCATAAAAGATTTCTCCTGTGCTTCCCCTATACTCTGTAACTCTCTGCCCCAACACATCAAACTCTGCCCTATATGGAAACCTTCAAATGGAACCTGAAGACCTACCTCTTCCAACAAGCCTTCAACCTACAGTGATCCTCAGTCCATCAAACCGCCCCACAACCAGCTCTACCCTTTCCTAGTGTATTGTCACCCATCCCTTGTAGACTGTGAGCCCTCGCGGGCAGGGTCCTCTCTCCTTCTGTACTTACGAGTGCCTTGTATTGCTCATGTTTATTGTACTTGTCTATCTATGACCCCTTTCACATGTAAAGCACCATGGGATATATGGTGCTATAATGAATAATAATAATAATAATAATAATTTCCATATTACAGATTTTTTTCGCAATCGTTTCTGCAGATGAAAATCCTTTTCTTTCATCTGAATGGGGCTACGGTAAAGTTTCAACATTTTCCCCACCAAAATTCACAGAAAATGTCCAATGTGTGAAGAAATTCTTCATTATTGGCCAATTAGTGCAATTATGGATCTCTATGATTGGAGACAATTACCGTATATACTCGTGTATAAGCCGAGTTTTTCAGCACAAAAAATGTGCTGAAAAGTCCCCCCTCGGCTTATACACGAGTATATACGGTAATCATAAAAAAAAAAAATATATACCCGTCTGTATACAGCCCCCCCCCCCCCCCCCCCCGTGGTATACCGGGCCCCCCCTGTGGCAACCTGTAAAGGAAGCGATGATTATACTTATCGGGTCGCTGTCGCCGACGCCGACGCTCTGTCACCGTCCGTCACCGCGCTCCTCCTGGTCTTCATGCTTCCTTCACCGTCGCACAGGAAATGACATCATTTTCTGTGCGCCCGTGAAGGAAGCATGAAGACGGGAAGGAGCGCGGTGACGGACAGTGACAGAGCGGCGGCGTCGGCGGCGGCGACAGCGACCCGATAAGTATAATCATCGCTTCCTTTACAGGTTGCCACAGGGGGGCCCGGTATACCAGGGGGAGGGCTGTATACAGCTGGGTACCGCTGTATACAGCGGGGGCTGCTGTATACAGCGGGGGCTGCTGTATACCCCTCTGGGGCTGCTAAATACCCCTCTGGGGCTGCTGTATACCCCTCTGGGGCTGCTATATACCCCTCTGGGGCTGCTGTATACCCCTCTGGGGCTGCTGTATACCCCTCTGGGGCTGCTATATACCCCTCTGGGGCTGCTGTATACCCCTCTGGGGCTGCTGTATACCCCTCTGGGGCTGCTGTATACAGCTCTGGGGCTGCTGTATACAGCTCTGGGGCTGCTGTATACAGCTCTGGGGCTGCTGTATACCCCTCTGGGGCTGCTGTATACCCCTCTGGGGCTGCTGTATACCGCACTGGGGCTGCTGTATATAGGGGCTGCAATACCACTTGGGCTGCAATACCACTGGGGCTGCTGTATATAGGGGCTGCTGTATACACCACTGGGGCTGCAATACCACTGGGGCTGCTGTATACAGGGGCTGCAATACCACTGGGGCTGCAATACCACTGGGCTGCTGTATATAGGGGCTGCTGTATACACCACTGGGGCTGCAATACCACTGGGGCTGCTGTATACAGGGGCTGCAATACCACTGGGGCTGCTGTATATAGGGGCTGCTGTATACACCACTGGGGCTGCAATACCACTGGGGCTGCTGTATACAGGGGCTGCAATACCACTGGGGCTGCTGTATACACCACTGGGGCTGCAATACCACTGGGGCTGCTGTATACAGGGGCTGCAATACCACTGGGGCTGCAATACCACTGGGGCTGCTGTATATAGGGGCTGCTGTATACACCACTGGGGCTGCAATACCACTGGGGCTGCTGTATACAGGGGCTGCAATACCACTGGGGCTGCTGTATATAGGGGCTGCTGTATACACCACTGGGGCTGCAATACCACTGGGGCTGCTGTATATAGGGGCTGCAATACCACTGGGGCTGCTGTATATAGGGGCTGCTGTATACACCACTGGGGCTGCAATACCACTGGGGCTGCTGTATATAGGGGCTGCAATACCACTGGGGCTGCTGTATATACCACTGGGGCTGCTGTATATCATACTGCTGGGGCCTGTATACCACTGCTGGGGCTGTATACCTGTGCTGGGGTCCACCCTCGGCTTATACGCGAGTCAATAGATTTTCCCAGGTTTTGGGGGCAAAAGTAGGGGGGTCGGCTTATACACGGGTCGGCTTATACACGAGTATATACGGTAGATAAACTTCAAAAAGCTATTTCCATTTGCTGTTTTGATGTAAAATCCTGTAAAAATATTGAAGAAGAGTAACACTGAGATATTATAAGGTAACTGAAATGACAACCCAAATTATACATTCCTATAAATATCTAATGTCCTAAAACCGTATAAATATCCGCCCCATGTACAAATTTACAATTAATCCTGGAATTAATCTTCACTTAAGAAATACTGACTGTGAAGAAGAAACCTTGGAATTTGATTCCAACTACCTTACATTCAGGCATGAAGAATCAATAGAGACTCCTCTGAACCATGAGCAATCAACAAGAGGGATGGTGCACCGGACTTTCCATATACCACAAGTCACACAGGCTTAAAAGCACTGTCCACAATAGAAAAATGACTATCCTCATACATCTAAGGGTAGGAAACCTTAAAGAAGAACGTTTCTACATATTTCCTAAAAACATTTCTTCACATACTCAAGTGCAGTGTAATGGTGAAAAATGTGTAATTCTGACATTGTTCTTATAGTTTTTCTTTTACAGTGTTCATTGATCGGTAAAGATAACCTGTAAACCTAATTCTCCAAGTGAGTATGATTATGATGATACCAAACTTGCATTTTTAATATTAAAATGGTAAAATCAAAATTCAGAAGTTTGTAAAAAAAAAAAAAAAAATCGTTTTTATGCCACTTTCCATCAGTGGAGCTGTGTAATGACTTGTTTCTTGTGAGACAAGATGATGTTTTCATTGATATCATTTTATGGTACATACAAGGTTTTCATTGCTTTTTATTGTATTTTTTTAGGGAGGGATAGAGAGAGACCAAAAAAATGCAATTCTGGTGTTTACATTTTTTTTCTCAATAAAGTGCTTACAGAACAGATGAATTACCGTATATACTCGTGTATAAGCCGACCCGTGTATAAGCCGACCCCCCTACTTTTGCCCCCCAAAACTGGGAAAACGTATTGACTCGCGTATAAACCGAGGGTGGACTCCAGCACAGGTATACAGGCCCCCCCAGTGGTATACAGCAGGCCCCAGCAGTGGGGTATACAGCAGGCTCCAGCAGTGGGGTATACAGCAGGCCCCAGCAGTGGGGTATACAGCAGGCCCCAGCAGTGGGGTATACAGCAGGCCCCAGCAGTGGGGTATACAGCAGGCCCCATCAGTGGAGTATACAGCAGGCCCCAGCAGTGGAGTATACAGCAGGCCCCAGCAGTGGGGTATACAGCAGGCCCCAGCAGTGGGGTATACAGCAGGCCCCAGCAGTGGGGTATACAGCAGGCCCCAGCAGTTGGGTATACAGCAGGCCCCCAGGGGAATACAGCAGGCCCCCAGGGGTGTAAGCAGGCCCCCAGGGGTGTACAGCAGGCCCCCAGGGGTGTAAGCAGGCCCCCAGGGGTATACAGCAGGCCCCCAGGGGTGTAAGCAGGCCCCCAGGGTATACAGCAGGCCCCCAGGGGTGTAGGCAGGCCCCCAGGGGTATACAGCAGGCCCCCAGGGGTGTAAGCAGGCCCCCAGGGGTATACATCAGGCCCCCAGGAGTGTAAGCAGGCCCCCAGGGGTGTAAGCAGGCCCCCAGGGGTATACAGCAGGCCCCCAGGGGTGTAAGCAGGCCCCCAGGGGTGTAAGCAGGCCCCCAGGGGTATACAGCAGGCCCCCAGGGGTGTATGCAGGCCCCCAGGGGTATACAGCAGGCCCCCAGGGGTGTAAGCAGGCCCCCAGGGGTGTAAGCAGGCCCCCAGGGGTATACAGCAGGCCCCCAGGGGTGTAAGCAGGCCCCCAGGGGTGTAAGCAGGCCCCCAGGGGTATACAGCAGGCCCCCAGGGGTATACAGCAGGCCCCCAGGGGTGTAAGCAGGCCCCCAGGGGTATATACAGCAGGCCCCCAGGATACAGCAGGCCCCCGGGGGTATATACAGCAGGCCCCCAGGGGTATATACAGAAGCCCCAGTGGCACTCGCCTCCCCCATATTGAGAAGAGCCCCCACACTTTGCAGAGCCCCCCCGCTGCATAATCTTACCATCCAGGGTCTTCTTCACCGGAGGTCCTGCAGTCCATCCTCGCGCGCTGTGTTCCCGGTCTCTTGTGACCCGGCGGTTGCAGTCGAATGACGTCATGCAGCGGGGGGGCTCTGCAAAGTGTGGGGGCTCTAAACATGCTGGGGGGGCTAGTGCCACTGGGGGGCTGCCTGTATATACTGGGGGGCTGCTGTATATACTGGGGGGCTGCCTGTATACACTGGGGGGCTGCTGTATACACTGGGGGGCTGCTGTATACACTGGGGGCTGTATGCACGGCTCCCCCTGCCGCTGTGATGGGCGGGGGGAGCCGTGCATATCTAATGAGTGGCCCCACGAGGTGGGCCGCTGTCAGCAGCCTCCCCCCCCGCCTCTTCCAGCCTCCCCAGCACCCGGACCCATAGGATTACCGTATTGACCCGTGTATAAGCCGAGGGGGTCACTTTTCAGCCCAATTTTTGGGCTGAAAAACTCGGCTTATACACGAGTATATACGGTACTGTATTTTTCAGACCACTAGACTCACTTTTTTCCTGAGCCCCCTCCATATGTGGCACCCCAGCACAGCTCATACAGAAATGTCTTTATGCACAAAGTGGTTAAAGATGGTATCTGTCATGTTTTTGAATTTATATATCAATTCACTACATACAGGAGCCTAATATTCATTTACTTTCTATTAAATTAATCCCAATATTGGCATTTACAACATCCGTCTTGACAGGATCAGCTAGGACAGCATCTTCTCTAGTAAACACCAGGCAGCACAGACATCACGGGAGATAGTCTGAAGCCCTTTATACAAGGGTCGCACAGTCTATTCTGGTCTGGGGCTAACATTGTAAGATTAAAATAACCCCATGAGCTGCAATGAAACATCATAAACATCAAACCATAAGTATCTAATGGGTGCTGATTCTATTTTCGGACTCCCATCAAGAGGGTGAAGGTCCTCTTCTCTTCTATTTACAGCCTTAAACGGAAGAGACCACAAATTCAACTTTCTCTATTGTAGTTTATATGAGACGCTGACACAGTCCAGTCCATTCTTCCATAAACGACAACAATGTCTTTGCTTTAACTACTACATCACCGACATGGCCACACAGTGCACCATTAATAGTTAGCCATCCCTATGGTGCCACCTGACTCTTCTCTACTCCCTCACAAGAAATACAGATGAGCAGCCATCAGGCACCTTCAGGCATGTCACTGAGCAGATAGGTGAGAGCAGCACAAAAAGGGTTTGAGGGCCATATGTGACCTTATCAAAGGTTGTGCACTCCTGCTTAATAGGCGTTCATGAATATCTGCTAACAATTTTTTCTTGGCTTTGGAGTTTCCCCCTTCTGTGTGTGGATCTATGCAAAGGTTTTCTTCTGATAGATTTACATGCAATTACAAAGATCTTGCAATCTGCACAAAAATCAGTAAGGTGCTGACTGATCTGATGGTCAGGTGTGATATTCCAATGTTCTGGAAGAAGGTAGCGGGAAGCCAAGATGTCATACAACTATACAATCCTGCCAACAATCCTTTTCAGTTCCATCTCTTCTCTCTACCCAAAACCCATTACTCCTCTGCTTATACAATCGTCTCATGTAGACATGTATAATGAATTCTAGTTTTAAATTGGTATCCTCATGCCAGGTATGACAAGGTGAGCTCTAAAGATAATATTGTGTCATTCATAACAATAAGCAAAAAGAAACGATATGTCCACATGCCAGATGATAGTAATTTTCATACGTTAGACAAGAGACATTGAATGTGATATATAATGAGATAATCAGGTTTGAATGCTGCCTGGACTACTAACAATCTGCTTTTCATTCCTCTTGTTACACTTAATGCTGCACATGATTCATTAGTAAGCTACACCGATCCACTTGGTTACTCAAGTCATTTTACCAAGCACAGGACCAAGCTACAATAGTCTTTTAAAAAGCCGTCAACCCAATAAGAATGACAGTCACTCAGTGGGATTCATCTTCTTATATCAGAGCAGTTGCAATTTTTGAAGGAAATAATAAAAAAAAACTAATAATAATAATTCAGCTAGTTAAAATTTTAACACACGGTAAATATTCCTACTCATTGGGATCTTCCAGTTTCAGTAAACTGTTTTTCCACAACATAGTTCAGTATAAGAAAAATCAGCTGGGTCCAGAGAAGAGTGACTGCTGCCCCTCTCATTGTCTGCAGTACTGACGTCACATCGACAGCACTACAGCCAATCAATGAACTCACTGGCTCTGACAATGTGGACAGGATGAGCCGCTACCTTAGTGATTAGCTGTAGTGCCTCTTTAATGCAGTTGCATATATAGGTAATTCCATCACACTATGTTTCATCCATCTTAGAAATGTGTATTAGTGAGCATCAAACACTCCATAAACACAATGACATTCATTTCAATGGCCTATTGCTTAGGGCTTGGACACACTCTGCTACTTACATCCGAGTTTGAAGGACGACACTCGGAACAGGGTGGAGCAGTGACCCTTAACGGCCTCTCCCTCTCTGGACGGAAATGACAGGTGCTTGTATTTCTGTGCAGCATCGCATTCCCTGTCCAGAGAGGGAGAGGCCGTTCAGGGTCACTGCTCCAGCCTGTTCCGAGTGTCGTCCGACAGACTAGGATGTAAGTAGCAGAGTGTGTCCGAGCCCTTAGAAAGAGAAAGGCTACATTGACCCATGATTATGCAATTATATAGGTTGAAAAAATACACAGGTCCATCAACCTTTCTCCACTAGTTATACATGTTCTATAACTAGATTATTTATCATCCACATACTATTCGTTGTAAAAATATGCAGTCAAAAAAGAAAATTGTGTGCCAGGACAACGTATTATCCAGATTATCAAAAAATTAATACACTTTTCTTGAAATATAAATATAAAAATGCATGAAATACCAATAGTTCCAGGAATACAATCAAAGGCTAACACTGGTGGGTGAGCCACAGTGGGACCCCCAAAGTAATTGTGGCACCCCTGCGACCAGGAGGCCACAAAGGGAACTGCAGCCAGGTAGGAGGAAAGACAGTTGAACACCAACACCTTCACAGCCCACACAACCCACGTAGCAGTAGAAAGCAGCACCCAACCCGGAGCCTGGGAACTCTAGACAGGCATGGTGGTAGGGTTTAGAGACAGTGGGTGGGCCAGCAAGCAAGTCAGGTGACAGAGGGTAGATATAGAGCAGGGGGAGGAGAAAGGAGTCAGTAGGCCGAGGTAGGCTGAGCAGCAAGGACAGAGATCACACGTCCTGGCAGAGTGGGGTGTAAGGAGCGCAGAATCTGGAAGAGCCAGTGCGAGCCGCAGAGAGAGAAAGCACGTCCGAAGCCAGCACTCCAGGAGTGTGAGGGAAGAGAGGGACGGTGATACCGTGCCCTAGAACCACGGCTGAGACGGCAGACTGCAGGCGGAGTAGCCCTCCTATTGAACCCGAAGACACAGTGAGAGAGAGCCTGGTAGAGTAGTGTTTCGGCTCTAGAGGGGACCGCAGATTTACCCGGCATCCCCAGACAACCGACGGGGGACCTTAGCTGCACGTTAGGGTCCCTACCCCAAAGGACAGGCAGCTCAGTGGCAACCCGGAGGACTCACAGGGGTCCGAGCCACCGCCATACTGTCCGGAGTCACACACACCAAAGTGAATAAGAGAGAAAGAGAACAGAAAGCCTGGAAAGGACAGAGAGACAGAGTGAGGGGTCATAGAAGAAGTAACCTGGCTGTAGAAAATAAGGGAACCCGGAAGGGAGAGTGTGCCCGTGTAAAGAGTGTAAACTGTGAACTCTACTGAAACTGGAACTGAGAGCTTTGAGAAGTAAACACGGTGAACCCTGAACCTGACTCCCTTTCATGTCTCTGCCTGAATACGACTCCCTCCATACAGGTCTGCAGCAAATCCCCGCCAGGAGAGCCACAGCTTGTCAGCTTCAACACTGAAGGAGGATTCCTGCAGCATCTGGACAGTAAGTGCATTGCATCCAGCACAAGCCTGCACCATACCCTACACAATAGACTATACAATCACTGCCCCGGGGAACACTGTTCTGCCCACAGAGAACTATTCCATCCTAGCTGCCTGTATACTCTGCTACCCACAGAGCCCCCTGTATACTCTGCTACCCACAGAGCCCCCTGTATACTCTGCTACCCACAGAGCCCCCTGTATACTCTGCTACCCATTGACCCGCCTGTATACACACAATTCATTTCACCGTGCTCCCGATGCAATTGCATCGGGCCTTTTTACTAGTTTTTAAATAAATGTCGTCATTCAAAAGTACAACTCGTCCTGCAAAAAACAACAAGAAGCCTCAAATGTCTGTATTGACGGAAAAATAGAAAAGTTATGGAAGAAGAGGAAGGAAAACAGGAGATCTCCCAGGGGTGAAGGGAAAATACAGGCTTGAGGGGAAGAACGGATGGACGGATGGAAAGACTGAAGGATGGATGGAAAGAAGGAAGGACAGACGGATGGAAAGAATGAAGGACGGACTGAAAGGACGGACGGAAAGAAGGAAGGATGGATGGAAAAAAGGACGGAAAGAATGAAGGATGGACGGGAAGAAGGAAGGATGGACGGGAAAGAAGGAAGGACGGATGGGAAGAAGGAAGGACGGATGGATGGAAAGAAGGAAGACGGAAAGAACAAAGTACGGAAAGAAGAAAGGACAGACGGACAGAAAGAAGAAAGGACGGACAGAAAGAAGGAAGGACAGAAAGTAGGAAGGACGGATGGACAGACGGAAAGAAGGAAAGACAGAAAGAAGGAAGAACGGCACGGACGGTCGGAAAGAAGGAAGGACGGTCGGAAATAAGGAAGGATGGAAAGAAGGAAGGATGGACGGAAAGAAGGACGTAAGGACGAACGGAAGGAAGGAGGGACGGAAAGGACGGACGGATGGATGGACAGAAGGAAGGATGGAAGGAAGGACAGACGGACTGATGGGGCGACGGACGGACGGAAGGACGGAAAGAAGGAGGGACGGAAAGAAGGAGGGACGGAAAGGAGGAGGGACGGAAAGAAGGAGGGATGGAAAGAAGGAGGGATGGAAAGAAGGACAGACAGATAGATGGATGGAAGGAAGGATGGAAAGGAGGGACGGAAAGAAGGAGGGACGGAAAGAAGGAGGGACAGAAAGAAGGAGGGACGGAAAGAAGGACAGACAGATAGATGGACGGAAGGAAGGATGGAAAGAAGGAGGGACGGAAAGGACAGACGGATAGATGGACGGAAAGAAGGAAGGACGGAAGGACGGATGGAAAGAAGGATGGATGGAAGGAAGGAAGGATGGATGGAAGGAAGGACAGAAAGGACGGACGGAAAGAAGGAAGGAAGGATGGAAGGACGGATGGAAAGAAGGAAGGACAGTCAGATGGATGGAAAGAAAGGACGGAAGACGGACGGAAAGAAGGACGGAAGGATGAACGGAAGGAAGGATGGATGGAAGGAAGGAAAGACGGAAGGACGGGAGGACTGATGGGGCGACGGAAGCAAGGACTACTCAACAATATCAAAATCCTTAGTATCATATATATCTCCATACATACACCCCCCAACACTTCACACTGCTGCAGTTACTGAGTGGACAGGCTGCTTCAATCAGTATTTGTGTCATTAGAGACACAGTGCTGACCATCCTTCACCCTGATACACTGTACCAGATCTCCTGCTGTGTGAAGACATCAGTGACACAGAGATGTTTTTTACACAGCAGAGGCTTTATTACAGTGTGTCACAGATTACATCAGTGTCTGCAGACCCCTGTGCAGATTAGAAGCTGCAGACCCCCATCACTGGGCTCACACTGTACATTCTCCTTCCCTGCTCCTGATCACTGACAGCCCGGGACAGTGAGGGAAGAAATCACTGATAAGAGGGAGCTATTCATTGTAATCACGGCCCCCCCTGAATACAGCACACTGTCCCTTCTCTGCAGACTTTCTATACATCACTGCCGTCTGGCCGGGGGAGGAGCAGCTACAGCGGCAGGTCTGCTCACAGCAATGGCTGCAGGGGAGGATTTCTTACTGTGGAGAGGGCTCGTTCATGTAGATGGGGAGGGCGGGGATGTTGCTATGGGGGAGGGGTTGGGGTAGAGGAGGTGGAAACAACCAGTGTTTATTACCATGCCAAGACATCCCCCCTGGTCGTTCTGTTCAGACGCAAGACAGTGTTATCTAGGAAACCCTGCAGAATGCTGACACAAAGTACATTACACATTGTCTCCATTTGGCAGCCTAGATAAGCACTGAGATTATGTGACGAGCCCGGACAACCCCTTTAACTATTAACCTGCCAAACAGTCCCCGTCCTCCAAGCTGGGGACTGACTGCCTCATTACATAAGGAAATGTATGTGTATAAATGCTTTTCTTTCACCTTTCACATTACACTCTGAGCTCAGACAGGGATGATTAGAATAGTATTATGAAGCTGCAGCTACAGACAGTGATAGCTGGAGGGGCATAAACCACCTGACAGGTTCCCTTTAAATAGGTGATAACATGTTTATCAGTGGGGGTCCAATTGATGGGACTTGCACCAATCAAGCACATTGGGGAATTTTTATTTCTGACTGGGAATTTGTATCCCCATTCCAAAATGGAGCGATAGGTCAGGTGCCCAACTGCCGCTCCATTATCTGTCTTTGGAGAAAGAAGAGTGCAGCGCTTGGCAGCCCCATAGGGAATTAATTCAGCAGTGGTCAAGCATGTGCACTGCCCTTCCATCCTAATGGGAATAAAAATTCCCCATCCTACCAATTGGTGCGGGTACAAGTCCTTGGACCTCCACTTATCACGTATCAATAGGACAATTCCTTTAAAAAATATATACTGCCAGCTTCTTGAGTGAAGAGAGGCACAGTCATACACAGACCAGTTGTGCTACTTTCTAGTAAGTGTTTGTCTCACCACATAGAATTGACAGCTACACTATTCAATAGGACTGTACAATGTCTTCCATGCTGCTGTTGCTTTTGTGTGCTACATATGGCCTGTTGAGCAGGAATTTATCATGTCTGTATGTAGTGTATAGGATGCTTCAGAGCTGCTAGTGTCCACCAACTTGCTCAGACAACTAAACATTAGAGATAGTGAAAGCAGAGAGGAAAATGCAGCAAACAAGGCATTTAAGGCCAGAAATAGTGTAAACACACGACCGTTTATACTGAAAAGTTACCTAAAAACCAGGTGCTCTTCCAATTATAACTTGAGCGTTATACAGGGCGTCTATGGGCAACAAGATTTTTTCATTTTTCATTATAAACCAATAAACGCTCTCTCTAATTTGTTTTTGTCTATTTTTCATGGAAAATGCAATAGGTAATAACTGCATACAAAAAAAATTACTGCTTAAACATTCAACAATAATTTGTAAAAATAACATCTTTACGCAACATGATACCTGTGATTTCTACGATTAATGTAAAACTACTATATATCATATAGGAATTGTCAATGTCATGACAAATTTCTTAATATGAAATTTATGGCAAAAAAAAAAAAAATCAGACTGCCTTGTAAGAAACTACCCATAGGCTGTAGTTTGGAGAGATCCCAAATAAAGTTAATATTAATATATAACTTCTTGTTGCTTATGGCTTATATGATAATGCAGCTCACAAATATATGTGTCACTATTAACCTCTATTCTGGATGAATGGATGAACACTCATGCATACCCTCATCATCTCTCTCCATGACTACTGCAGCCTGCTGCTCTCTGGTCTTCCCCGCTAACAGTCTTGCATCCCTCCTATCTATCCTAATTTCTGCTGCCTGACTAATCCGCCTGTCTCCCTGTTACTTCTCAGCCTCTCCTCTCTACCATGCCTTCACTGGTTCCCATTGCAGAGAGGCTCAAGTTCAAAACCCTATCCATGGCCTAAAAAGCCATACACAACCTGTCCCCACCATACATCTGTGACACAGTCTCCTGGTACTCACCTAAACGTAACCTGAGATCTTCTCAAGATTGCCTTCTCTACTCCCTTCTTATGTCTTTTTCCCACAATCGCATACAATTTTCCTCCTGTGCATCCCCAAAACTCTGTAAGTCTCTACCCCAACACATCAGACTCTCGTCCACCGTGGAAACCTTAAAAAAAACCTGAATACCCATCTCTTACAACAAGTCTACAATCTGTAGTGATCCTCAGTCCACTACACCGCTGCACGACCAGCTCCAACTTCACCTACTGTATCACCCATCCATTGTAGACTGTGAGCTCTCTTGGGCAGGGTTCTCTGTCCTCACCTGCTATATCACTAATCCACTGCAGACTGTGAGCCCTCATGGGCAGGGTCCTCTCTCCTCCTGTACTTGTGTGTGCCTTGTATTGCTCATGATTATTGTACTTGTCTTTGTTTGCCCCTTTTTCACATGTAAAGCGCCATGGAATAAATGGTTCTATACTAATAATAATGATCTGTAGCCCTAAGATTTGCTATGTTTTATACCTCCTCTGGTATGTTTTTACCCTTCCTTGTATATCATACTTGCCCACTTTCTAAAATAGTTTGGCAGAATAATCCAGAGTGGGATGCACTTACGGAGAATGGTGACAAAGTTCATTCATCTCCCTCTTTTAACTGCGCTCTCTGGAATCCACGATCTGTATGCAACAAACTTCCCTTCATTCACAATTACTTCCTTTCCAATTCTCTTAACCTTCTGGCCCTCACAGAAACCTGGATCCAGGATTCAGACACTGCTTCCCCGGCTGCTATTTCTCATGGAGGCCTACACTTCTCTCACTCCCCTAGACCTGGGAACAGACGTGGTGGTGGAGTTGGGTTCCTCCTGTCCCCACAATGTACTTTCCAGGTCATTCCTCCAGCCCCATCACTCTCATTCCCTTCTTTTGAGGTCCATACCATTAGGCTATTCCATCCCCTCCACCTCAAAGTAGCAGTGGTATACCGCCCCCCAGGGTCACCCACCCAGTTCCTCGACCATTTCTCCGCTTGGCTCCCGCATTTCATGTCCTCAGATTTACCAACCCTTATTCTGGGAGACTTTAACATTCCTATAAACAGCCCCATCTCCCCATCTGCATCCCAGCTCCTATCTCTAACTACCTCTCTTGGCCTATCACAGCTCTCAACCTCTGAGACGCACGAAAACGGTAACACCCTTGACCTGGTCTTTACCCGGCTCTGCTCATCCTCCCTCTTGGATAACTCACCTCTACTCTCTGACCACAACATTCTCTCCTTCTCACTCACTAACCCTCGGCCAACACAGCCCAATCCTACCTATCACACATCCAGAAATCTACAGGCCATTAACCCTCAAGCTCTCACAGACTCCCTCATCTCATCTCTGTCCCCAATCTCTTCAATCTCCTGTCCAGATCAGGCAGTAAATCACTACAATGACTCTCTCAGAAGCTCCCTGGACCAAGTAGCGCCCCTCACCCTCAGAACCTCCAAACAGAGAACAAAACAGCCCGGGCTCACACCACAAACTCGATTCCTCCAGCGATGCTCGAGGAGTGCTGAACGTTTATGGAGGAAAACTCGCTCACCAGGAGACTTTATCCACTATAAATTCATGCTCAAAACCTACAACTCCGCCCTTCACCTTTCCAAACAGACCTACTTCACCACCCTGGTCTCCTCACTATCCAACAATCCAAAAAAACTCTTTGACACCTTTCACTCTCTCCTCAGTCCTAAAGTGCAGGCCCCCATCACTGACCTCTGTGCTGATGACCTAGCTTCCTACTTCATGGAGAAAATAGACAACATCCGCCAGGAAATCAGCTCTCAGCCTCCAAACACTGCCACCCCCATTCTTCCCCACATCTCCTCCGGCTCACTCTCCACATTTGACCCAGTCACAGAAGAAGAAGTCTCCAGGCTCCTTTCTTCCTCTCGTCCCACCACATGCACTACTGACCCCATTCCCTCACACCTGCTCCAGTCCCTCTCTCCAGTCGTCACCACTCACTTAACCACAATCTTCAATCTCTCCCTCTCTTCTGGCATCTTCCCCTCCTCCTTCAAACACTCGATCATTACTCCATTATTAAAGAAAACCACTCTCGACCCATCATGCACAAATAACTACAGACCAGTCTCCAATCTCCCCTTCATCTCTAAACTCCTGGAGCGCCTGGTCTATTCCCGCCTCACCCGTTACCTCTCCGCTCACTCTCTGCTAGACCCAACACAGTCTGGTTTCCGCCCCCTTCACTCGTCAGAAACCGCCCTCATCAAAGTGACCAATGACATTCTGACAGCAAAACGTAATGGTGACCACTCTCTGCTTATTCTCCTTGATCTCTCTGCAGCTTTTGACACTGTCGACCATCAGCTCCTACTCTCTATGCTGCATTCCATTGGCATAAAGGACACTGCTCTCTCCTGGCTCTCCTCCTATCTTTCTGACCGCTCTTTCAGTGTATCTTTTGCTGGCTCCACTTCTTCCCCTCTTCCCCTCACTATTGGGGTCCCTCAGGGTTCAGTCCTTGGCCCTCTCCTCTTCTCTCTCTACACAGCCCCGATTGGACAGACCATCAGCAGATTTGGCTTTCAGTACCATGTTTATGCTGATGACACACAACTATACACTTCAGCCCCTGACCTTACCCCTGCGGTATTAAAGAATACCAATGACTGTCTAGCTGCAGTTTCCAATACCATGTCCACTCTCTATTTGAAACTAAACCTTTCCAAAACTGAACTTCTTCTGCTCCCCCCATCCACTAACCTCCCTAAATCGGACATCTCTCTCTCAGTTTGTGGCACCACGATAACGCCTAGGCAGCAGGCTCGCTGTCTTGGTGTTATGTTTGACACCGATCTCTCCTTCTCCTCCCACACACAATGTCTCGTCCGCTCCTGTCGCTTACACCTGAAGAATATCTCTAGAGTCCGCCCCTTTCTCACCCTGGAAACAACAAAAACCCTCACCGTGGCCCTCATCCATTCCCGCCTTGACTATTGCAATTCTCTATTAAGCGGCCTCCCCCTCACCAGACTTTCTCCTATCCAGTCCATCCTTAATGCAGCAGCCAGGATCACCCATCTGGCCAATCGTTACTCAGATGCCTCTTCTCTGTGCCAGTCATTGCACTGGCTGCCCGTATACTACAGGATCAAATTCAAATTGCTTCTTCTCACCCACAAAGCTCTTCACAATGCAGCACCCCCCTACCTCTCCTCTCTCATCTCTGTCTATCACCCCACCCGTTCTCTACGTTCCTCAAATGACCTTCGACTGACATCTGTACTAATCCGATCCTCCCACTCCCGGGTCCAAGACTTCTCCAGAGCTGCACCAAAACTCTGGAATGCTTTACCCCAAGAAATCAGGACTATCCACAACTTGCATGGCTTCAGACGATCCCTAAAAACGTATCTTTTTAAGGTGGCCTATCATACTCCCTAATAGAAGTCCTTTGTACTGTAGACAGTGAATGGGCTATCCCTCTGGATATTACTCTTCTATAAACTCCACCAAACCAAAAAAGGTCTACACAGATTGTACAATGACCATCCATGTAAGCTTATCTCTATGCCCCATTTCCTCAAGATGCCTGGACCATCAGTGCAATAAGCCCCTGTACCTTGTGCAACCCCTATCCCGTCGTAGATTGTAAGCTCTTTTGAGCAGAGTCACCTTCATTTCTTGCTTTATTTATTGTATTTTCTTTTTACATTGATTCTATGCCTATTGTTTTGTATCCAATTATTGTACTGTATTTGTTCTCTACTGTAATTACTTACTGTATTATATTTTCTGTACTCTAACCCTACATTGTAAAGCGCTGCGGAATATGTTGGCGCTATATAAATAAAGCTTTATTATTATTATTATTATTATTATTATTATTATTATAAGGCAACACTCAGCCCATGGCCATTTTTACCAACTATCTGAATGTAATAGAAGACTACTGATGAAAAAATGTCCTGGTATAACGCATTGGAAACCTTCAAAGAATGCTACTTATCTGGGGGGGGTTAGGGGGATTATGAGTTTGCCTGAGAGATTTGCCAACTGTTCTTAGAGTCTGAGAGTGTAGGCAAGTATAACGTGTAGAGGTGGCTCTTCTTCCCAGACATATAAATGGCTACCTGAGCATTTCTCTGAGTATTTTAAGCTGCTGATTTAATTATGGTAATTTCTGTTGATTAAAAATTCCTTGTTAACATAAAGTAGCAAAATATTGTGAACTGACTTGATATCCACGCGGACAACCTGTGACTTGTATTGTAAGTTTGTTTTTAAATCAAGTCAATGCGTTTTTCGTTAAGTAAAGCCACCTCTTAAGCAGAACAGCGTAATATATGGTAAATGGTGACTATCTGTTTAGTTGGTTTAAAGAATTACACAAACTTCAGTAATTTAGACCATTCTTCAAGGGCTCAATAGACTAAGAACAAACGAAACAAGCAGCTTGTAGGATAAAATATAGACTGAATGACAGGCACCAGTCTGTGTCCTCCGCTCACCTTCAAGAATGCTAAAGATGAGAGTGGGAATATATTAGGAAGGAGCGTTAATATTTTGATAAGAGTAGGAGGGAAGAAAAATGTGAACTGAACTCCGGAGAATGTACAGAATAAATTAAATAAAAATGTTCATTTTTCCTGCCCCTTTTAATCTTACTGACGTATTCAAACTATTGGACATGTACTGTAACTGAATATCTCAACTGTACCTGAAGAAATAATGGAGCGTGTCCCAGCAGTAAAACAGAACTGCACTAAACTGATGAGTTTAACCCAGCAGAAAGAGCGGCTGTAAACATGACAAATGCCTGCTATTGATTTCAGGTTTAATTACTCTGTGCAGCACTGACAAAGCCCATCAGATGTTGTTGTGAAGTGTAAATGGAACAGACCACACTTCACTGACCAGAGGAAACTGATGGTGTCTGCAGTTTGCATTGTTTACTTTATCCTCCGTAAACTTCAGCCTTGATCAAATTAACAAGTGCTACTAACCTCCAACAAACCACTGTGCTCCATGGTTTTATAGCAGGAGCTGGAGATTACCATTACCCAGCATGCAACGAAGTGACGGGAATCTTTTCTGGGGTTCTATTATCAGTGTTGGGTTTGATAGAAATCAGCGCTTGGGGACCAAATCCTAACACGGCAGGAACAGAGGAACAGAACATGTATAAAAGTGTTGTCAGCAAGAATTGCCATTGTCATTAGAACTGTGCGCTCCAAGCGGATTTTATACATTTCTGTAGCTGATATAGTTTCAACATATTTCCCATAAGGCTGCACCACTTAGGATCGGAATATATAGCGGGTGAAAAAAATACTGAACTTGTAAACATTTTTGTAAGTAAATATATTTCTAAAGATCAGAGATGAACGATGTTTGATTCAATTTGTTCGCCAATCTCAAATTTTAGCTGTTTTTGGCGGAGTCATTCGCCGAATTAGAACAATTTGCTTGAAATTCGGCAGTTCTAGTCTATGTTCGATAATGCTTAGATCACCAAAAGCTTAATCTTCCTAACCCTAAACCTAGCCCTAATACTGCAAATGAATGCTAATATCCATTTATGTGTATATTGTGCAGGGGGGGGTTTGTATCAGAGCTGCAGCAATAAGGTTGCGCTCTGTTTTTTTTTTTTTCTCTCCTAAAGCATGTACAGTGGGGTGGTTCAGGCTGCTAGCCAATCAAAGTGCCACACTGCAAAGTGCATTTTTCACACAACCAAGGTCATCATTGGCTGTGTCTGTCACATGTCCTAGCCCTAAAAGACTCGGCCATTTTCTACGATGGCCACCATTTTGCTGATAGCTGCTGCAGGTGTTAGACATCAATGCTGCAGCTGTGCGCTCGCGCTAAACAGTGTAAACTCTAAATTGTGTTCTCTCAGTCAGCTAGTGAGCGAATGCAAAGTTAAATAGATAGGTTTAGGGAGTACGGACTGGAGGGAGGGTGCAAATCTTAGTAATATCTGCCCTTTTGGGGGCTGCTCCATAGGAGTAACGATTAGGGATAGGGACTAGTAGTCTATCAGCCCTTTTCAGGGCTACCTTCATAGAAGCAGGGACTAGTTTTAATTGCAGCCCTTTTGAGGGCTAGGTTAGAGCAGTCTCTATTCATTTTTGCCAGGTAGGTGTGTGTCGGTTGTGTGCCAGTGCTGTGAAAGTTTTTCTCACAGCATCTGGCCACAGTAATATAGCTCTTTGAATCCATTAGGGCATGTAGCGTAGCACTGCTGTGAAGAAAGCTACACCACCTGTCTTAATTAGGCTTTTTTTTTTTTGCTGCAGGTAGTCCAGGCACTTTGTTCAGGCTAGTAGCGGACTAGCAGTGTCCCACAGTGGTGTAGCCCACTTGTGAGAGAAGCTACACTGCCTGTGTAGTTCCTTCTACTAATTTTTTATTGCACCTAGTAAACCTGTCAGTTTTTGCCTAAAAGCAGTGTCCACAAAAAACATTACTGTAGGCCATGTGTAATACAACCAGTTACAACTTCAGTGTAGTTCATACTACTAATTTTTTACTGCACCTAGCAAACCAGTCAGTTTTTGCCTAAAAGCAGTGTCCACAAAACACTGTAGTGTAGGCCTCGTGTAATACAACCAAGTACACCTTGAGTGTAGTTCATTCTACTAATTTTTAACTGCAGATAGCAAACCTGTCAGTTTTTGCCTAAAAGCAATGTCCACAAAAATATTACTGTAGGCCACGTGTAATACAACCAAATACACCTTGAGTGTAGTTCATTCTACTAATTTATAACTGCACATTGCAAATGTAATTATTTGTGCCTAGAACCACTGTCTGGCCACTCAGCTCTGCTCGATTTCTATCAGAATATTTTTTGCCAGCAACTGCAGAGTTGCCAATTTGTTCACATACAAAATGAGTGGCAAAGGGCCTGCTGCTGGTGGAAAGGGGAATAGGTGTGGTGGAAAGGGATAAAAAAGTTTGTGTCCGTGGGGTACGTGGGAAAGCAAGAGTAACATCTGCTGAAGAAAGACCATCTTCCAGCCAAAGTAAGATGTCTACTTCTTTCCGTGGAGATTCTGATATGATCCCTTTCATACGGACATGACTCTGATGACGATCGATACCAATTCTCGATGAGGCACAAAAAGAGCAGGTGCTTGAATGGATAGCAAGCGCTTCAGCAAGTGGGCTCTCCTCCTCCTCAACTTCTACATCACAAATACACCAGTACTCAGAGGTGTCACCCCAATCCCACTTGCTTCCGCACAGCTCCCAAGTCTCCAGCCACCATGTGAGTATGGGGTAAGACAGATGGCTGAGTATGCATCGCTCTTCACTCATACTATAGCCTGGGATTCAGAGGTCTGCTCCAAAGCTTTTGTGAATCAAGACGAGGAAATTATCTGCACTGATGCCCAGAAGCTTTTGGAGTCAGATCCAGGCCGAGATAAAGAAGGTTCTGAGCAAGCATAATGTAGACCCTCATTCATAAACTTTGAACTGCACCTTGGAGATCTTGTGAACCCTTCCGCATACGACTCCTCCTGTACTTCCTCCCCCTCCACTAGTGCCACCACCTGACTCCGAATACTGTTTAAAGTGTGCTCCAGCATGTAAATGACGGGAATAGTCATGCTGATAATGGCATCAGTAAGCATCTTCATCGACATTTCAATACTGTACAGAATGGTGCATAGGTCATTCATTTCAGACCACTCCAGCTGTGTGATTTGCCCCACCTCTGGATCTCGTAGGCCCAGGTTATATGTCATGATGTATTGCACCAGGGTTCGTCGGTGCTGCCACAGCTGCTGCAACATGGCAGAGTTGAATTCCATCGTATCGGCAAATCGCATTTCAGCCAGTGAACTGGCAGGTCGAACGACTTCTATAGAGATGCAAGGCATTGAGCTGCGGGATGCGAACGGCGGAAGAGAGCACACAGCGACCGTGCTCTCTGCTGAAGACCATCTAGGCCCGGATATTGTGCAAAAATTGGCTGTACAACCAGGTTTAAGAGGTGAGCCATGCAAGGCACGTGTGTCAAATTGCTCCAGCGGAGGGCTGCACCCAGCATTGCAGCATTGTCGCACACGGCCTTCCCTGGCTGCAGGTTCAGTGGAGACAAGCATTGATGAAACTCGGTTTCCACAGCTGACCACAAATCCTCAGCTGTGTGATTCACATTTCCCAGACATTTCAGGGTAAAGACCACCTGATGCCATTGAGTCCTGCTTCCATCATAGTAAGGAGGTGTGCAGGATTCCTTGTGCGCAGTTAGAACGTAGGTGGCATTACCAGAGAGGCTTTGGGTGCAGGTGGAGGACCGAGATGAGGTTGAGGTGACAGAAGCAGTGGGGGAACTTGTACATACAGAGGACTGACGCACAACTCGTGGGGATGGCAAGACTTGGACAACAGCCCCTTCTCTGCTGTCTTCATAGTTACCCAGTGCACAGTCACCGCCATGTAACACCCCTGTCCATGCTTACTGGTCCAAGCGTCTGTGGTGAAATGCACCCTGTCACACACAGAGTTTCTCAAGGAAGCGGTGATGTTGTATGTGACATGCCGGTGTAGCGCAGGCACAGCTTTCTTGAGAAGTAGACTGGGCATCTGGTATTGGGGCACTGTGACGGACACAAGGTCTCAAAAACCCACTGTGTACAACAGGAGGAGATAGAGCATTTTTGTAGTTAACAGCTTGCAGATGGTGAAATTCAACCTCGTAGTTTTGTCATGGCTAGGAGGAAATGTTCTTTTACTTGTCCACATCTGAGGGACCGAGGGCTGGTTGCTGTGCTGAGACACGGTTGAGTAGGGTGTCTCCGGCAAACTGTTGGTCTGTGAGGAAGGTGCAGGCGGACATATTATGTTGCCTTCATCCAAAGGTGGTGCTCTTGATGTCTGACAGCGCTCAACACCAGCAGGTGTTTCCACTTCCAAAAGAACTGACGACCTTCCAATCACACTGGCTGTTG
The DNA here is from genome assembly GCA_033576535.1 of Allobates femoralis. Lineage (NCBI taxonomy): Eukaryota > Metazoa > Chordata > Amphibia > Anura > Aromobatidae > Allobates > Allobates femoralis. The sequence continues at coordinate 136,899,809 of JARQOC010000005.1, read as the reverse complement.
CGGGTAAAGAGTTGGAAGGTCTGCGTCCAAAAGCATGTGTGACTGCTGTCCCCACAGTCACAGAGGATGAAGAAGCAGCAGATGCACTTGATGGGCCAGACGGTGGTTGGCCCGGTCCGCTAGGCCGCATTGTAGCACAGTGAGCTTCCCACTGTGACTTATGCTTCATATCCATGTGACAGTTCATGCATGAACTACTCAAACTATTGACTTTTTGGCCTCTACTTAGATTTTGGTGACAAATCTTACAGATAACATGGGGAGACTAAAGGCTTGTGGATTTTGGAATGTGCTGCATGAAAGTCACCTCACCAACCATTTTAGGCTTGCAACTGCGGGGCAATTGATGCCACTGAAGTGGTGTCTGGGCCCAAATTTTTGGAAAAAATGGAGACTCTTGTTGTAGTCCCCTAAATGTGACACAATGCTCAGCGTGTGCACAAGGCCTTACAGACGCTGAGGTAAAAAACACCCAATACTCATCGCCTGCACAAGGCCTTACAGATATTGAAGTAAAACTCACCAAATACTCATCTTCTGGACGTGGCCTTAGAGATACTGAAGTAAAACGCACCAACTAATCATCATCTGAACATGGCCTTACAGATACTGCGGTAAAAACCGCACCAAATACTCATCGCCTGCACAAGGCCTTACAGATATTGAAGTAAAACTCACCAAATACTCATCTTCTGGACGTGGCCTTACAGATACTGAAGTAAAACGCACCAACTAATCATCATTTGAACATGGCCTTACAGATACTGAAGTAAAACGCACCAACTAATCATCATCTGAACATGGCCTTACAGATACTGAAGTAAAACTCACCAAATACTCATCTTCTGAACGTGGCCTTACAGATACTGAAGTGAAACGTACCAAATAATCATCTTCTGCACATGGCCTTACAGATACTGAAGTAAAACTCACTAAATAATCATCATCTACACATAGCCTTACAGATACTGAAGTGAAACGCACCAAATAATCATCATCTGAACGTGGCCTTACAAATACTAAAGTTAAACTCACCAAATACTCATCGTGTGCATGATGCCTTACAAATACTGCAGTAAAAACTGATTTTGGAAGGGCATGACATGCCTATATCTCTGTATCCTCCCCCTTTTACTCGTCTATCTCTTTTCTTTTCGCATTTTACATGTACTTTTAACTTTTCCATATGTTTGTTGTATCTTCTGAGTAGTTTGTCACCTTTTGGACACTTTAGAAGGTGTTTTCTATGTGTTTGTATGTGTTTGTGTTGGCCTGCCATTGTTTTCAATGGGATTTGACAGTGTTCGACGAACATTCAACGAAAAAACGTCCAATTCGGCGAACCGAATCGAATTCGAACACTAGGGTGGTGGCTCATCTCTACTAAAGATGCTAGTGACATGAATTTATCACAAGATGTTGGTAACAACTCATTCAATGCACATAGGCAAAGAACTGAAACAGTAGAGGTCTATAAATTAAGGTATGTGTAACATTTAGAAATAGAATAGAAAGCAAATAGACTTTTTGTGTTTTAGGAGCGCTCACACAAGGAGTTCAGCAGTTCAGGAGTTTAAAAGATTACTTAGCTGTATTTGATTCACAACGCGTTTCAATGGCGAGCCGCCATCTTCATCAGGTGAGGGTTCCCTCACCTGATGAATATGGCGGCTCGCCATTGAAACGCGTTGTGAATCAAATAAAGCTACGTAATCTTTTAAACTCCTGAACTCCTTGTGTGAGTGCTCCTAAAACACAAAAAGTCTATTTGCTTTCTATCTTTCAAATCTCCCTCAGGGAGATTGTGTTCGGAGCTGCCAAAACAGGAGCTGCGCTTTCCACACACCAGGACCTGTCCCTATATCAGAGCCTGAAAACCTGACTGCCCCATGTGATCGGAGGGCGGACGCAAGCATTGGAATCACCGCTCACACAGCGGTTCCTCCATACATGCAGTACCAAGGTTGTGCAGGGACAGCACAACCTCACATGGTGAGAGACCACCTTGTGACATCTCTTTTCCCCCCCCTGAAATGCAGCGGGTCCCTATCATTAGCGCCTCTCTCTCCTTATCTCTTCACATAACATTTAGAAATGGCACAGGGATTAGTATTGACATGCTTACAGAAATGTATTTAATACTTTGTACAAAAGCCTTTGTTGGTGATGGCAGTCTCAAGACACCTCCTGTATGGAGAAACTAGTCGCCTGTATTGTTCAGATGTGATTTTGGCCCATTCTTCCACACAAACACGCATCAAATCATGAAAGTTCTGTGGGCTCCTTCTATAAACTCTGAGCATTAGCTCCTTCCAAATATTTTTTATTGGATTCAGTCGAATGATTGGCTATGCCATTCTAGAAGCTTTATTTTCTATCTCTGAAACCAATTGAAAGTTTCCTAGGCTGTGTGTTTGGGATCATTGTCTTGCTGAAATGTCTACCTTCATTTAATTTTCACCATCCCGGTAGATGGCAGCAGATTTTTATCAAGAATATCTTGGTACATTTGTTGATTCATCCTTTCTTCAATAACATGACGTTTACCAGTGCAGTGTGCTGAAAAACAGCCCCACACCATGATGTTCCCACCTCCAAACTTCACTGATGGTATGGTGTTTTTGGAGTAATATGCAATATTTGGTCTCCAAATATGGTGTGTTTTATGGCATCCAAAGACTTCGATTTTGGTCTCATTTGACCAGACTGTATTCCCCCAGTATTTCACAGGCTTGTCTAAATGTTGTTGAGTAAATGTTAAACATGCTTGAACATGCTTTTTGTTCAGCAATGCAGTCTTCCATGGTGAAAGTTTATACAGGCCATGGAGGTTGAGTGCATAACCTATTGTTTTCTTTCAAACAATTGTATCTGCTGATTCCAGGTCTATCTTTAGCTCTCCACAGGTGGTCCTTGGCTCTTGGACAACTCTTAGCTGATAATTATTTTCATTTCACTGTTTGAAATCTTGCAGGGAGCACCTAGTCACTCAAGACCGGCTTATAGTAAAATTATATATTACACTTTTTCGATTTCTGGATTATGGCTCCAACACTGCTCACTTGAACTCTCTGTAGTTTACAAATTCTGTAACCAATGTCTTTATTACGTTTGAAACATAAAGGTTGTGAAGGTGTGAGAAAACAGAAAGTGTCTCAGCGTGAGATAATTAAAAATACTACATATTTCAACTTAATTTTATCCAAACAATATTTTAAAAATATAAATATCTCTTTAATAGAAAACATGGCTCCCAGAGGGAGGTATGTACATAAGCAGCAGACATGGAGATTCTTGCCTAGGCTCGCTGGGTGGATGCCACAGTCCGTTTTATCTTATAACTACTGATGTCATGGTGATCAAAAGTAAGGACTGAAATGGAAGAGGGGCACACAATAGTGTATATCTGTCTTAACCATTTTGAGAAACAGGGGAATAATTTAATCTGTTAACCTGTTAGGGTTGTGAGAAGTCACAACTGCTTTTTTCACCTTTGGCAACTGTAGATGTCAAGCTTTTCCATGGTTTGCAGCAGTCTTCCCTCTGTAAAAATCCAGGAATGCAGATAGCAGAAAAAGGGACAAATGGACGCACTCCCGCTCCGAAATAATTCCAAATTCAAAGGCTGTATGAATTCATCAGGTGGTATTTATTTTACACAGTTTCGGGGACAGGCCCCTTTCTCAGGATACCAGTAAAGTAAAGAGATGAAACAAGAGGGGGGGGGACAAGAGGCGCAATAGTGCCCTTATCTCTAGACACTAATTCTAAAGTGGTGAGAAATGAAATGAAGTGCCACTCACCTATACCAGTTGTGATACCCACAACTGGTTAGTAGACCTGGTAGGATAGATATCCTGATGGCTGCTGCTGGACTTCCACCGGTCTCCACTCGTGAAGACGAAATCAGATGCTTTGGGGAAAGAGAGGTGTGCCACAGTCCGCGCTGCCAAAGTGCTGCCAAAGTGTTCCGCTTTAAAGAATGCAAGTAGACGATGTTCAAGTTAAACCTTCTTTTATTCTCCAACGCGTTTCAACGCCTTTCCTGGCGTCTTCATCAGGGATCCCTGATGAAGATGCCAGGAAAGGCGTTGAAACGCGTTGGAGAATAAAAGAAGGTTTAACTTAAACATCGTCTACTTGCATTCTTTAAAGCGGAACACTTTGGCAGCACTTTGGCAGCGCGGACTGTGGCACACCTCTCTTTCCCCAAAGTAAAGAGATGTATCGACATCTCTTTGCTGTGTAATTTTTGTGGTTCCTGAGGAAGAGGCCTGTCCCCGAAATACGTAGAATAAATAGCACCTGATGAATTCCTACAGCCTTTGAATTTGGAATTATTTCGGAGCGGGAGTGCGTCCATTTGTCCCTTTTTCTCCTATCTGCAATCCTGGATCATGGTGATCAAGTAACACTACTGGGCATGAAAGGTTTACATATTTGTTCATGCCCCTGAAGCTTCCATTGGTTCAAAGTTTACAAGGAACATTTTTTTGTCTGTGACTCAATTCAGGGGCTGCCAGTCCATTAATAAAGGAGAAGTCCATAGTACAGCATACAAGGTGGTGCTGCATGATTTGCCGAGCGCTCGTGAAACAAATCTTATTAATTTGGAGTTTAAATGGCATAGGAGGGGTGTATTTTGATCACAGAATTTGGTGCCAAAACCTGGTTCAGACCTGCATGATACTATTCAGATCTAGAGTGAGAATGGCCTCTCCTGAAAATGTAATGCTAAAAAGCTACAGCATATTGTGAGAATGTTATTCTTACAATTTTGTCTTAATTTTTCTGTGAGATGGGTTGACCTCCATTCCAGGTGAGTTAGTTTGCAATAAATAGTCTGGTCCAAGATCAGGGAACAGTTTCCTATGCCTTTGTAAAATGTGTGCATGTAATGGGACTAGTGTATGAGTTTGGAATTAAGTAGTACTTGTACTTAGAGGATTGATAGTCTTGCTGTGTCTGTTGAGAAGGATCAACTCAACAGAAGTCTGCAAATCTTGTAGTCTGTTTACAGGATGTTTGTAGGTTTATAATATGTTTTAGTGACTGCTACATAGTCTTTGGTGCCTTCCTGCAAATAAGAAAAAGGTGTGCTAGCACTGATGCAAGCTTTAGAGGTGTTTAACCTGAGGGAGCTTGGTATGCAAGCAGGGCCGGCTCCAGGTTTCTGTGGGCCCCGGGCGAAAAGGTCTCAGTGGGCCCCCTTTAAGTACATATCGCGGACTATATATATATATATATATATATACGTATATATATATATTGCCGCACACTTACCGCAAGCCCCATAGACAATGCATGGGGCTTGCCGCAAACGTGCAGCAAGTGCAGCCGCTAGACGGAAAATGCGGCAGATGCAGGTTTTTTTTACCGCAACTGCCACATTTTAAAAAAAAACCCCTATGTGAAGGCAGCCTTACAGGAACAGTGACTGCCGAATCCAGCAAGAGCTGTTTCTGACAGTGAGTATATTACACATTGTTAGGAGCGGGCTAAAATGCGATTGCATTCCCTTGCGCCTTTTAAAAATACCCTTCAAATGCAAAATGTTGCATTTTTGTGCGTCTGAGGATGCTTGGTATATACACAAGTGTCCTGAAGAGCACAAATAATGCAAACCGCTCAATGGAGCCGCACTGCCATATGGTGGCACCGCAGCCAAGCGGAGTGTCTGGCCGTCCAGATCTCTCTTCTCCTCACCTTTCTTCTCACTGCTCCGGTCTCCTCCGGTCGCTCTGCATATATCAGCACAGTGATGACATCGTGCCCCTCCATGCTGAGCTGCAGAATGCAGACAGCGGCAGAAGAGACTATGGAGAAGAATGCTGCTGGCAAAGGTGGCTGAGACTATAGGAGCGGAATCCGCGGGGGGCTACCACTGGTACACATACTTCGTACACACGCGGCTCTGCTCCGTACACTTCGTACACACGCGGCTCTGCTACGCACACCTCATACACACGCGGCTCTGCTCCGTACACCTCGTACGCACGCGGCTCTGCTCCGTACACCTCGTACACACAGGGCTCTGCTACGCACACCTCATACACACGCGGCTCTGCTCCGTACACCTCGTACGCACGCGGCTCTGCTCCGTACACCTCGTACACACAGGGCTCTGCTCCGTACACCTCGTACACACACGGCTCTGCTCCATACACCTCGTACACACACGGCTCTGCTCCGTACACCTCGTACACACACGGCTCTGCTCCGTACACCTCGTACACACACGGCTCTGCTCCGTACACCTCGTACACACACGGCTCTGCTCCGTACACCTCGTACACACTCGGCTCTTCTCCGTACACCTCGTACACACACGGCTCTGCTCCGTACACCTCGTACACACACGGCTCTGCTCCGTACACCTCGTACACACTCGGCTCTTCTCCGTACACCTCGTACACACACGGCTCTGCTCCGTACACCTCGTACACACACGGCTCTGCTCCGTACACCTCGTACACACACGGCTCTGCTCCGTACACCTCGTACACACTCGGCTCTTCTCCGTACACCTCGTACACACACGGCTCTGCTCCGTACACCTCGTACACACACGGCTCTGCTCCGTACACCTCGTACACACACGGCTCTGCTCCGTACACCTCGTACACACACGGCTCTGCTCCGTACACCTCGTACACACACGGCTCTGCTCCGTACACCTCGTACACACACGGCTCTGCTCCGTACACCTCGTGCACACACGGCTCTGCTCCGTACACCTCGTACACACACGGCTCTGCTCCGTACACCTCGTACACACACGGCTCTGCTCCGTACACCTCGTACACACACGGCTCTGCTCCGTACACCTCGTACACACACGGCTCTGCTCCGTACACCTCGTACACACACGGCTCTGCTCCGTACACCTCGTACACACAAGGCTCTGCTCCGTACACCTCGTACACACACGGCTCTGCTCCGTACACCTCGTACACACACGGCTCTGCTCCGTACACCTCGTACACACACGGCTCTGCTCCGTACACCTCGTACACACACGGCTCTGCTCCGTACACCTCGTACACACACGGCTCTGCTCCATAAACCTAGTACACACTTGCCTCTGCTACATTCACACTGTAAATCCCTCCTGACCCCACACATAACCTTCACCTAATTGCCATACACCTAGTACACACTCACCTCTGCTACATTCACACTGTAAATGCCTCCTGACCACACACAAACTTCACCTTATTTTAGCATCATTGATGGCCAGCACAGTCCTGGATACACTGAGGAGCTGATCATGAGACCCCTGACTCCTCCCCTCCATGTGACATCATCGCAGGTCCTGTAAGCACAGAGTGTGTGCAGCTCTGTCGGCTCCCGTGGAGGGGGGAGGAGGGAGACCTCCGGTGCTGCAGCCTGCAGGAGCCTGAAAATGACCCCCCAGCTCCCCCCTGGATATGGCTCTGGCTGTGGGGGCAGTGCTCAGGGGCCCCTGAGGCTAGGGTCACACTTGCATTGTGACCCTAGCCTTATGCAAGTATACTATGTTGCAACGCTGCTATGCGCTGGAGGCAGCCCATAGAAACCCGACGTTTACCGTGACAACCATTTGGTTGTCAATGTAAACTGCGGGTTTCTATGGGCTCAGTTGCTGGCAGCGCATAGCGTTAAACGCTCTGCGCTGCAGCAGACAATACTTGCGTCAGGCTAGGGTCACAACACAAGTGTGACCCTAGCCCTCAGGGGCCCGGTGGGCCCCCTCCAAGCCGTCGGGCCCCGGCACTTGCCCGGGTACGCCGGGTGCTGACGCCGGCCCTGTATGCAAGTATGGAAGCTTGCCATAGTAAATAGATATAGAAACCAAAAGGAAAGACAGCAAAGATCAGTGTCTTTCATTTGTGTTCAGATAATGTGAAGGCAAGGATGCTATAATGAATTGTAAGCGGATGTTAAAAAAGAATGGGATGTCCCTAGATGGGGAGAATCTGGGTTGTATGTGATCAAATGACTGTTCCTTAGAACAAGCATCACAAAGACAAATGACACTAAAAGTATGTGACTAAGGAGGAGGAGGTGTGGAGTAACCATATGCTGTATGAAAGTTTGGACAATAAACTGTATGGACTTAGACAGAATCATTAGTTCCATCTCTCTAAAATGGACAAGGATGTTGGACATGTACAGTTTATATAAAAAACTGAATCTAGGATGGAAAGATAGTTGTTCAAATTGTAGTTTTTCAAGATTTAAGGCCAGTTACCCATGTGCTCCTTCCATGTTCTAACAAAGAACCATGTGGTACCTGGAGGAGACAATAGACTGACCCTCCCACATTTGTAGACATGTGGCTGAGCAACTCCCACAACTGATTATGATGAAGGTGGGGGCACATAGAAGGTCCCTCAGGCACCAATGAATAGTTCTCCTCAGTCATAAGGTACTGTTTAAAAAAAAAAAAAAAAAAGACTGAGTATTAGAAGTAATTACCGTATACTGACACAGTTTACCAACATGGTAAGATGCTTGTTCCCTTATACAAAAAATCCAATATGCAGGTCAGATATAACTTTACAGGTTGAAAACGTTGTGGAGTTGGTAAATGAAAAAGAGAAAGACGTGACTGGTGGTTGGACAGACAAATGGAATGATAAGAAAATCAAATATGTTTCCAATTGTGGATTATTTGAATGGATCTGAGAGAAGCTTGTGATTGAAATAAAATCCAGGAGTCTGTTCTCTCACAAAGGTCTTGAAACAGCTCACTGGGTTTACTCATCATTATATGTTTATTGTGTGGCTCTTTGGTAGTGAGAGACCTTTATCCATCAGTTGAACCATCTGAAATTATTTTTTAATAAATGTAAGGATTACGTTCTGCTTACTGATAGATTTCAGCTGGTGTCTGTCATGTGTCGACTGCTTGCAGTCCATGAGTAATGCTGCTGCAGGGAGTTGCCTCTGTTTCTCTTCCTAAGAATGTACTCACTGACTGGACTAGGATTACTGCAACTAAGCATTCAAGTCTAGACCTAAGAGTGGATGATTTTGTTTAGGTGATTTCTACACACATCAGGAGGAGGTGTGCGCCTGGGGCTCCTAGTTCTGTAATTATTTGCCTGTTTAGGGTGTCAGACATCTTTAACCCTTTGTTGTATCTTTCCTTTGGTTCTCCTGGGGTTAATGCTGGAAGCTGCTGTTTTCTAGGTGTGTGGCTCTGCATGTGTAGGTGAGGGTGTGTCAGACTAGTTTTCCACTCCGTCAGCCTCTAAGTAATTCCAATTCCTTCCAATAGGTGTTGTTGATAGAGTTTTACTCTGTCGCTACGGTGTGAGCTGAGAATACACCTGTGTATTGTGCTGATGCTTCTTGATGCTTTTCCTTTTGTGGCAATTGCTGTGTTTCAAGTCCGTTGTGGGTGAAGGTGAGGGGAAGTTAGCAGAAGGCTGTTTGAGGAGCAGGAGGAAAGGGTGGTGGTCCAGACCTCCTCACCATCAGAGGTACTTCTGGGTACAGGGTCAGACTAGGGACCCCAGTCTGTAGGGTCAGAATAGCTATCCAGTTTACCTTGCCCATTATTACCATCCTGCTTCCCATTCCCTCATCCACTACACCACAAACCCTGACAGTGTCATGACTTTCCATGGCTTTTTGCACTTCTTCTCTATGTGTTTAATACTTTTTCCCTGTGTCATTTCTCATTATTAAACAACACTAAATTTATGGACATCTATAGTTTCATTTTTTTGCCTGCATGGATTGGATGGGTTGTTACCGACACCTAGTGAGAATTTCATGTCAACAGAACCTTTAGAAATATATTAACATAGAAAATTGGTGGCATGTTCAATACTTACTTCACCCACTGCATATTCAGTATCAGGGTTTTGGAAGAACAGATTACAAGTGAATTAGTCACCAGGTTTTTGCTTTCTCATCTGACAAAAGCATAATGTAGGAAAGGAGAGACCGATGCCCATGATGTATCATTTAGTTTACTGGGTTTGGCAGTTCTTACACAGATATAAAAGACAACCCTGGATTCAGGCCAAAGTTCGAAGACAAAGTGCACTTTATTAAAATGACAGCATAAGTGCCGTAATAAAAGTGATGCAAGACAGCACACAAGATAGGTGACCACATGAAACATGCATAGTACAGACTGATATATCAAAATACCCTGCTGCCTGTCCAATAACAGATAACCAGTATAATGCCCCAAAACTGGGTGCACAACAGGCAAATAAATCACAAGTACAGTCAAAAAGAATCAATTCATGGGTCTAGATATTGCCTATCAGTGGCCGCCGTGCTTGGTTGTGTGGTTTGAAGGACAAGGCAGAGTCGATGGTTACTCCAAGTCTATAGACTGCTGGTACAGGGGAAAGCTGATGTTATTCACTGTGATAGATAGATGAGGTGGGGGTTGAGTGAATTGGACAAAAAATTATGAGTTCAATTTTGTTCACATTGATATTTAGGAAGCAAGAAGAAAAGAAGGAGGATGTGGCTGAAAGACACTCCGGGATTCTGGACAGCAGAGAGGTGAAATCTGCGAAAGACAGGTAGATCTAACTTTCAGACTGTAAAATATCATCCAGAAAACTCATACAATTTGCTTCTGAATTGTCAGCTTTATGCAATCCGTTTTAATAAACTATTTACAGTTTCCTATGTTACAGAATTACAATGTATCAAAAATAATCAGTTGCTATAGTTTTTGGTCTCAGATTTCTTTTGCGCACCAATAGTCACATCCAATTTATGGAAGGAACTGATGCATACAGAATTTTTTTTACACATTTTTTTGATCCATAAAAATCACTCCTTTGCAATGTTACATTTAATAACATTATGTAAGTGATGTCTATTTTTTTCACGAACAGCACTCGGGACCAAAAATATGGTTGTGTGAACGAGCACCTAATGTAATTTGTAATCTGTACAAACCCAGTAAAAACAACTGAAATACTTTTGAGGGGAAAAACAAAACTAAACAGATGTAATTGCATAAATATGCACAACCCTAGACTAATACTTTGTTAAAGTCTTATTCAATTTATGAAAATGTTTAATATCCACGTACTGTACTTTGTTGCCAAAATGTATGACTATTTAATATCGGATAAATCATAGAGAACTGCTGCATCTATGACTTCCATAACAACAATTACAGAAGTCAAATATGTATTTCTAAAACAGGACATTAATTTTGTACACATGGCTGATACTGACGGGTTGTACTTTTTTGTATGCGGTTGTGAAACGTTTAGCCATGTCATGTCTTAAAATAAAATGTCATATACAACAGATGATACCTCTCAGCAGAAAGTTAACGGAACCTGTCATGTCCCCTGTGTACCAGAATCACGAGTAGTTCTGGGTGGATATCTGAAATCCTTGCCTGATAGTCCCAGCATGTTGCAGCATACATAAACCAAACATTAGAACAGTATTTCTAAAGATCATTTATGATATGCTAATTAGGGCATTGACTAATCATAGGGCCTTTAGTTCCCTCGACTTGTCAGCCCACAGAGCATGTTATCAAGATTTGGCAATCACTGCTTTGAGGCAAAAAAAAAAGCCTTTTTAAAAGGAAACACAAAGATTTAGCAATTACTTGTTTTAGGGGAGCCACATAGAATTGAGTATCACTTGTATGCAAAAAACATGGCTTTGGCAACACTCATAGATTTGGTAACACACACGTGTTCTCATCAAAAAAATGTCTAGGTCCGGATGGATCCTATCGCATCGTATTCTATCTAAAAATCAATGGAGTAGCTAGCTATTTATTGGTATAACACGGATAGAGCTAGACAGAGCAGCAGCAGCATTGTCCCTAAGCAGTATCACTTAGAAAATATTGACAACAGCAAATTGCCACTTCTTATATCCCATTGGACTTGTGACTTAGGCAGCCAATGAATCAAGCCAACCAGTGCAAGCCAGCCAATGACACAAGCCTTTTTTTCACAACTTGTGGATGTTTTATGTGCCCTAATTGGCTACCGGCCTGGAACATCCACACAGAAAGTGACGGGAAAAAAATGAAGTCTGACATTCCCCTTACCTCTCCATACCCCCTCCCTTCATCAAACATGTGCTGCCCGCTATCCTACACAGTCAGAAGGTAGGCGCAAAACATCACTTAAATGCAGTAACGCCTTTTTCATCTGATCAGTCTCTCCAATTTTTAAGGAAAACATTCTGGTGCCCGATACCCAATCTGCAATGTCCATGCCGAATTTGAAATTGGCGAGCAAGTTTGGGGAAAGTTTCATTTGCCTAGGGTCCCGCTTCTTCCAGCACCAGAAGTCAATCGTTTACAGGATATTATTGTTTGTCCAATCCTGTTGTCTAGCTCCTCATTAATCCCACCTGGGGTGGGCTGCAAGACAGCTGGTTTACAAATCCCATTGCCCATGCTACAGGTAACACCTGGGCTTTCGGTTGGGGGTATTTATTATTGAAACCTGACATATTTGGAGGAGAAATAAGAAAAATCAAATATTTTTTCAGCTCACCTGCAGTTCATCTGGAATGCTGAGTAAAAATAGTGGGCAATGCACGGATAGGTTCCAGATTAATGCTATAACATACTTGTGCACATGCCAAAGATCTGTATTCTAATTATATGGATGGAAAGGAAAAAAAGGATTGAACATTTTCAAGTAACAATGTCCATATTATAGTGTGTTTTATTAGTGTGTTAAGCATACAATGGACATATGCCAATTTTATCTGAATTGCTAGCAGATAAGTGTAGAAGAGGTAGCCTTGCACGCTGCTGACCCTCTGCAATAACAGTTGTTTTCCCTAATAAACAGAAAAAAATTTAAAGAAATTAAAAGCTCTCTTAAAGGGATATTTAAACTCCTTAATCTCGACGATTTCCGTTTTTCGTTTTTCCCTCCCTTTCTTCCAAGAGCTATACCTTTTTTTTTAATATAGACATATGAGGGCTTGTTTTTCTGCAGGACAAGTAGTACTTTAGAATGACATCATTTATTTTACCATATAGTGCACTGGAAAACAAAAAAAATTCCAAGTGAAATTGCAAAAAAAAGTGTTTGTATTTTTGGGTTTTTGTTCACCATGTTCACTTTGTGGAAAAATGTCAGTATAATGCCTCAGGACGGTATGAGTTTGTAAATACCAAGCATGTATACTTTTACTTTTATCTAAGTGGAAGAAAAAAATGCAGAAGTTTTAACGAAAAAAATAATTGCACTTTTATTGCACATTTCCGCAATTTTAGATTTTCAGGATCTGGGGCTGTGTGATAGCTTATTTTTAGCATCTTGAGCCGACTTTTCTAATGATACCATTTTTGGGTAGATGTGCTGTTTTGATCGCTTGTTATTGCATTTTATTCCAATGATGCAGCGATCAAAAACATGTATGTTTGGCGTTTGGACTTTTTTTACATTACGCAGTTTACAAATCTGATTAATCGATTTCATATTTTGCAATATCAGGCATTTCTAAACACGATGATACCAAATAAGTGTTTTTTTTAAATAGTTTTATTTTCAATGGGGCAAAAGGCGGGCGATTTGAACTTTTATGGGGTTTTTTTTGTTTATACTATCCGATTGCTTCATCTGTTCATAGCCGTGCTGATGTACGTCTGTGAACAGGAAAAATGATCACTATCTGGGGATGCTGGCTCTCCACAGGAAGCGAGTCATGATAACAGCATCCAGGGTCCACCCCAGGCTGTCATGGGACATCTGATGTCGACTGGGAACAGCGCGATCACTGCCACAGTACTTTAGATCATGCAGTCAGTAATCGACAGCATGATCTAACGGGTTAGCAGTGCCGATCATATCGCTGACTCAATCAGTGCTGTTAGCGACACATGTCAGCAGATCAGATCAGCTGACATGTGTGGGGGATTATGCAAACAGTGTGCGTAAAGGTCCTGTCCACACGCGTCAATGTCGTCAGCGATCTGATCGCTGACGACATTGACGGCTGATCGCTGGTGAGCTGTCACACAGACAGACTCACCAGCGATCAATTGACCAGTGACATCATGGAAACGATTTAAATATCGTTTCCACGATGTCCTGCTCCCGCTGCCAGCCTGCTGGAAGCGGGAGCAGCCTGGTCTCCAAGGTACACTGCGGGTAACTAGGCAGCGCGCGCTGCCTAGATACCCGACGTGTACCTTAGTTACCAGCCTCCTCCGCTCACCCGGTGAGCGGAGGAGGCTGGTAACTAAGGTACACAGTCGGGTATCTAGGCAGCGCGCGCTGCCTAGTTACCCGCAGTGTACCTTGGATACCAGCTCCCAGCGCTTGTGAGAGGCGCTGGGAGCTGGAATATCGCTAGTCCCGGTGTCACACGCAGCGATGCTGCGTGTCCACCGGGCGACAATCGCCAGGTTTTAGGACTGATTCTAAAACCTGGCGATCATCAACCAGCGATTTATCGCTGGTTGATCCACTATGTCACACGCGTCAATATCGCTGCAACGTCACGTGCAGCCAATATCGTGCAGGCGATATTGACGCGTGTGACAGGCCCTTTAACTCGCTTCATAGGGAGGGACACAGCCAAGGTCATACGATTACACCCTTGCTTGTGAAGGCGTTAAGGTGGATTACACAGCCACATCTGGCACTCTTCCAAAAATTCACAGCCTACAGGTGTCCCAATGCCTGGAAACTCAAGGAAGCTTCAAAACTTTCTTTTAAATCTCCCTTAAATTCACCATGTTAATAATGTTGAAAAAAACTGGTAGACTCGATGGCTGTGAACTCAGCTAATCTTAAATTAGCCAAGTTCTCAGTTGCCGGGTCTTCTGGCTAGCATTTTGGCTCCAATCCTACAAGGAAAGTTTTAGGGCCATTTTAACATTTCAAACTTTTCCCCTGAACAAAGCCACATTTGTCGATTTTTTTTTTAGTAAATTATTCGTTTTTTCCGATCATTAACCGAATTGTCAATGTTTTTTACTGAATTTGAAATTGGCGAACATATTCGGGGAAAGTTCGCTCATCTCTAGCCTTTACCACAACTAATCTATAAACATTTGCTCCTTACACAATTTAAACATAGTACATAAAAATCGCCCAGGGAAAAGTTGCAGCTAGATAACAATTGAGAAATCCTGCATTTTCTAAAATAATAGAAACTAAAATTTATATCAAGTCAATCTGCATAAAGACGTTATAAAACGAATGTAATATCTATAAGGACGCAATGTTTTCCGGTGTAAATTGTCAACAGCTGTACCTCAAGTGTTTAATCCTGTCTTTTTCATTAGGAGTACAATGATCTAGTTGCGATCATAGGCAGCCTGAAAAGCTAGAGCAGAAGCAAGAGCATCTCAAACACTAATTTAATATAATAGGTATACAGGATGCAAATGGCAAACCACAAGTGGCCGACTCATATATTAATACACAATTCCGTGAAGCAAACATGGAACTGGAATGAAAGAATTAAGATCACATGAAACTTTTGAGTTAATGAACAGGGTCCTTAAGTGCTCATTTAATTCAAACAGCTGTTTGTTAATGCCGTAAGCGGTGTCATAAACT
This sequence comes from Allobates femoralis, assembly GCA_033576535.1. NCBI lineage: Eukaryota > Metazoa > Chordata > Amphibia > Anura > Aromobatidae > Allobates > Allobates femoralis. The sequence goes on along the minus strand of JARQOC010000005.1, from coordinate 136,884,279 downwards.
GCGGAAATACAGTTAAGTGCAAGACACTAGTTAATGCTATAAAGCAACACATGCTCTAATATTAAAGGAGTTTAATGGGATTAATACAGAATAGAGCATTAACTCCCTGTTATAATAGCTCAGAGCTGCAGGGCAAATTCTGCCTCAAAAGAACTTTGTAGACAAATCTATAGAAAGTAAAGTCACACTGTACAGCAAATCATGACATTTTTTATTCTTTGCCAAGAAATAGAACACTGATACGCTCACATCTGTTCCAATCACACGTTGGATAAAATCACAGTTTTCCAAAGTCCTAAATAACTAAAAATGTGGAACCCCTACAAGTTACCATCTGCTGACACTACATCTTCAAGTCGATACCCCAAAGTAAAATGTGTATACACAGAAGAGAAACCGTTTGTGTACCGACAGTTTTATTCTGTAAGAAAATTGATATGATTAGTATAATTAAACGGGTTGGAATAGAAAATATGGCTTTTTTACTTTTAAAAACATCCTGACTTTGCTCCTTAGCTGTATTCCTGTAAAATAATATAAACTCTTTAAGTTGCAAAATGTTTGCACAATTTGAAGCTTCACAGAAAAATTAGATATTTGTCATTTTTATACCATTTCCAGCCAGCTTTGCCAAAATGGGCAGGGCATGAGTGGTACAAGGTCAGCATACCCACCTAATTTATCAAATTTATCAAAATTTGTTTCACTTTGGTGGGGCAAATTGCACCAGAAATGCCCTCCAGTCCCTGCACTCCAGTTATAAGATGCACCTAATTCATTAAATGGAACAATACAGTTTCCTTATTTCCTGGTTTCTGGCAGATACGGTGAAGAGTAAAACTATAGTATTAGTAACACATAAAAGGCTCCCAGACTATGAGAAATAAGATTCTCTGGTGTGCTGAGATGAAGATAGAACTTTTTGGTGATAATTCTAAGTGGTATATGTGGAGAAAACCAGGCACTGTTCACCACCTGCCCAGTACAATCCCAACTGTGAAACATGGTGGTGGCAGAATCATGCTATAAGGTTTTTTTTAGCTGCAGGGACAGGACGACTGATTGCAATTGAAGGAAACATGAATATGGTGAAGTACAGACATATCCTGGATGAAAACCTCTTCCAGAGTGCTCTGGACCTCAGACTTGGCCAAAAATTCAACTTACAACACAAACAATGACCATAAGCACATAGCTAAAATAACAAAGGAATCGCTTCAGAACAACTCTGTGACTATTCTTGATTGGCCCAGCCAGAGCCCTGACCTAAACCCAACTGAACATCTCTGGAAAGACCTGAAAATGGCTGTGCAGCAACATTCATCATCCAACCTGATGGAGTTGGAGAGGATATGCAAGGAAGAATGGCAGAGGATCCCCAAATCCAGGTGTGAAAAACTTGTTGCATCATTCCCAAGAAGACACATGGCTGTACTAGCTCAAAACGATGTCAAGATGGGATGCAGAGTGCACATTAATGAGAACAAAATTAACTTTTTTGAATCTACCAAATGGCTGCAATGAAACAAAGAGTGAAAAAAATTAAAGGGGTCTGAATACTTTCCGTACCCACTGTAAATACTTAGTAAACACTTTGATCAAACAAGCATAAAACCATTCCACTGTGACAAAGTGTACCCATATTTGGGCAGTACTTAAAACCTTACCATGTGTCAGAACAGATCTCAATAAGAAAAAGAGTGGAAATGCACCTCACAGCTCCATTGACAGACTAGTGGTTGCGGTCAGGTACTACATACCTGCTCCATATTGATAAGAATAGAGAGAAGATCTGCTGTTCCCTGCCATGGCCACTACAGTGTTGGCGGAGCTATGCAGCTCTGTAATTCAGCAGTAGTGGCCATCACTAACACTGAGAATAGCTCAAAGAACACAAACAATACTTATCATGGATGGCTTTAATGCTTCTTGGATCTATAAATGACATGGGATGCATGGTAAGAATACTGAGAAAAAGTTAAATCCAGCAATCCTAATGAATAAAAAATCTAATTTTATTTTAAATCCATTGAAACAACGTGCAGAAGTGCATACTGCAAAAATGTTCCAAAAATGTATAAAAACAAAGATGACAAACAAATTAGTTCTTATTAATAGACCATAGCTATGATTAATAGAAGATGGGCCTCAAAACTTGCTCTGCAACTTTTCATGACTATGCCAATACCCAATATATGGAAGAAAACGATTGTTTGGACACATGGCAGGGCTCAAACGGGAATAAGCACAATTTGGCTTTTGGAATGCAAAATTCGCTGGAATCGATGTCAGACATGTTGTCACTGCATTGGTCTCTGATGTCACCCTTTTATGCACATGAGATCTCCAAAATGGGTAAATAAACTCCATCTCTAATATATTACTCCTGGTCCAACTGGTTGCTATACAGACTAATATTACTAGCTGCACAGTCCCTTGTGATACCTACATAGGCTAGAATAACATTAGTTGCAACACTAGGAAACCAAAACTCAGACTTGGCTGTCTGAAACGTCATTGAGTTGTTCATTTTACCTTCTTAGGAACCAGAGGAATATTGCTTAGCACTATAACCCAGAATGAGGAAGCATGCAGAGGTAGGTAAGGACCTAAGTTATGGAAATATTAAATGTGTACAAGTGAAAAAAGGTTAAGTAGCTACTGCAAGTTAGAAAAGTCTCATACAACCTAACAGGAGAAAGGTATAGGTTATACAAGTAAGACAGCAAAGATCATATACCAAGCCATACCATATACCTGGTTTTTACCCGATATACAAAAATCCTTGGCAGTGGGCTGGGACTCTTTAGCAAGATCCACACAGGAATATAGCTAAAAAAGAAGGCCAGGGTGAATATGGTATAAATAGCCACACCGAAATGTGATAGGACAAACCAAATGATCAAATGACTGCAAACCGAAAGGATGGAAACGAAGGTAAAAGATAATCAATACTTGGGCAGGAACTGACCGTGGTATGACTCAGCAAAAACGAAAACTGACACCAAAGCACAAAGTTACTAAATTGAATCCTGAGGCATGACACACCTTGTTTGAGTAATTGCCCATCTAGTGGCTTAGGGAATCCTCTGATTTTTCCACATGGTGCTGCATGCAATTGCACCTCTTGAAAAGATGGGGTGATAACTCTTATTGAGGATTGGGTGCATCAATTCACACACAATTTTCCCACAGAGGGACATTCAGTGGGTCAATCCGGGTGTCCCACCTTTTGTAAAACTTTAATCTGTGGGTGTACCCTGAGGCACTCTCACACAGCTTATATAGTGTAATTCCATATCTTGCCCCTTTACTAGGCAAAGCATTGCTGTAATTTTAGCTTCCCTTTCAAACGAACCAGAAATTCATCTATACTCTCTCAGAAGCACCCTGGACCAAGTAGCGCCCCTCACCCGCAGAACCACCAAACATAGAACAAAACAGCCCTGGCTCACACCACAAACTCGATTCCTCCAGCGATGCTCTAGGAGTGCTGAACGTCTATGGAGGAAAACTCGCTCACCAGGAGATTTTATCCACTATAAATTCATGCTCAAAACTTACAACTCTGCCCTTCACCTTGCCAAACAGACCTACTTCACCACCCTGGTCTCTTCACTATCCAACAATCCAAAAAAACTCTTTGACACCTTTCACTCTCTCCTCAGTCCTAAAGTGCAGGCCCCCATCACTGACCTCTGTGCTGATGACCTGGCTTCCTACTTCATGGAGAAAATAGACAAAATCCGCCAGGAAATCAGCTCTCAGCCTCCAAGCGCTGCCACCCCCATTCTTCCCCACACCTCCTCCAGTTCACTCTCCACATTTGACCCAGTCACAAAAGAAGAAGTCTCCAGGCTCCTTTCTTCCTCTCGCCCCACCACATGCACTACTGACCCCATTCCCTCACACCTGCTCCAGTCCCTCTCTCCAGTCGTCACCACTCATCTAACCAAAATCTTCAATCTCTCCCTCTCTTCTGGCATCTTCCCCTCCTCCTTCAAACACTCGATCATTACCCCATTATTAAAGAAAACCACTCTCGACCCAACCTGCACAAATAACTACAGACCAGTCTCCAATCTCCCCTTCATCTCTAAACTCTTGGAGCGCCTGGTCTATTCCCGCCTCACCCGTTACCTCACCGCTCACTCTCTTCTAGATCCATTACAGTCTGGTTTCCGCCCCCTTCACTCTACAGAAACTGCCCTCATCAAAGTGACCAATGACCTTCTGACAGCAAAACGTAATGGTGACCACTCTCTGCTTATTCTTCTTGACCTCTCTGCAGCTTTTGACACTGTCGACCATCATCTCCTACTCTCTATGCTGCTCTCCATTGGCATAAAGGACACTGCTCTATCCTGGCTCTCCTCCTATCTTTCTGACCGCTCTTTCAGTGTATCTTTTGCTGGCTCCACTTCTTCCCCTCTTCCTCTCACTATTGGAGTCCCTCAGGGTTCAGTCCTTGGCCCTCTCCTCTTTTCTCTCTACACAGCCCCGATTGGACGCACCATCAGCAGATTTGGCTTTCAGTACCATCTTTATGCTGATGACACACAACTATACACTTCAGCCCCTGACCTTACCCCTGCGGTATTAAAGAACACCAATGACTGTCTAGCTGCAGTTTCCAATATCATGTCCACTCTCTATTTGAAACTAAACCTTTTCAAAACTGAACTACTTCTGCTCCCCCCATCCACCAACCTCCCTAAATCGGACATCTCTCTCTCAGTTTGTGGCACCACGATAACGCCTAGGCAGCAGGCTCGTTGTCTGGGTGTTATGTTTGACACCGATCTCTCCTTCTCCTCCCACACACAATCTCTCGCCCGCTCCTGTCGCTTACACCTGAAGAATATCTCTAGAGTCTGCCCCTTTCTCACCATGGAAACAACAAAAACCCTCACCGTGGCCCTAATCCATTCCTGCCTTGACTATTGCAATTCTCTATTAAGAAGCCTCCCCCTCAGCAGACTTTCTCCTCTCCAGTCTATCCTTAATGCAGCAGCCAGGATCACCCATCTGGCCAATCGTTACTCAGACGCCTCTGCTCTGTGCCAGTCATTGCAATGGATGCCCGTATACTTCAGGATCAAATTCAAATTGCTTGTTCTCACCCACAAAGCTCTTCACAGTGCAGCACCCCCCTACCTCTCCTCCCTCATCTCTGTCTATCACCCCACCCGTTCTCTACGTTCCTCAAATGACCTTCGACTAACATCTTCACTAATCCGATCCTCCCACTCCCGGCTCCAAGATTTCTCCAGAGCTGCACCAAACCTCTGGAATGCTTTACCCCAAGAAATCAGGACTATCCACAACTTGCATGGCTTCAGACGATCCCTAAAAACGCATCTTTTTAAGGCGGCCTATCATACTCCCTAATAGAAGTCCTTTGTACTGTAGACAGTGAATGGGCTATCCCTCTGGACATTACTCTTCTACAAACTCCACCAAACCAAAAAGCTCTACACAGACTGTATAATGACCATCCATGTAAGGTTAGTTCTATGCCCCATTTCCTCAAGATGCCTGGACCATCAGTGCAATAAGCCCCTGTACCTTGTGCAACCCCTATCCCGTTGTAGATTGTAAGCTCTTTTGAGCAGGGTCACCTTCATTTCTTGCTTTATTTATTGTATTTTCTTTATTACATTGATTCTATGCCTATTGTTTTGTATCCAATTAGTATTTGTTCTCTACTGTAATTACTTACTGTATATTTTCTGTACCCTACATTGTAAAGCGCTGCGGAATATGTTGGCGCTATATAAATAAAGCTTTATTATTATTATTATTATTATTATCTATACAGATGTCAGATTGGGGGTTGTATGCCTCAGCAAAATTTCTGCTGAAATGTTTAACTACAGGACAAATTTTACATAGACTAAAAAAGGTGGGATCGTCTCGGGAGGACACTGTCTATTATCACTATAATGCAAGCATTTATGGATTGCTTTAAATAGTGTCCTTTTCATGGCATACAGAATACAGATATGCTATATGGTATATCAGTACTCCAGTAATGCTGAAGCCCTGATTTTTTCACTATGCCCCTGTGTAGCACAATGCCCCAGCATGTCACTATTTCAGCTGCATTTACAGGGGTCCATCTGGCATACGATGACATGGGATTTGAGTCAACATTTGATGGGTATAAAAATTTGTCTGGGCCACAATAAGCTTTAGTATATCCTCACTGAAAAATAATTTGAAAAAGTTAATTTCAGTGAGGCCTGTAGCATTAAATTGGGTTACTGAACTGCCCATGAAATCCGGAATAACAGGCTAATCATTTTCAGGGGGGTGGAGTCCATTGGAGATGAATTGCTGAAGGGATTGCCTTGATCCTAGAGCGCCTTGCGGTTCCTCCTCACTTGATGGAAGAAGGAAAAAAGTGGAACGTGAGATCTTCCTTAGGCTGGAAACACACTCTCCTAGTTACATGCGAGTCTCTCGGACGAGACTTGGAAGAGGCTGGAGCAGTGACCCTGAACGGCTTCTCCCTATCTGGATGGGGCTGTCAGCTGCTTGTGGTTTTGTGCAGCTCCACACTCCCCGTCCAGAGAGGGAGAGGCCGTTCGTACCACATGCTTGTTAGTGCTTAGGCACATTTTTTTTATAAAAATCCCGGATAACACCTTTAAGAACTAGCTTCAGTACAAAAAAAGAAAAAAAGTCCTGGAAGTGATGATATGTCTCACAGATTGTTGATCTCAACATCATTGTGTATAAAATTGCATGATGAAAGAGAAGGATTTGCGCAAGTCTACATCACAGATCTGTGTTTAGTTCTGTAAGATGTTTAGAACACTAAACATTTATTGATTTTCTTTAAAAAGTGCATGCAAGTGTACCTTAACTGTGGCCCTGATCCACTCCCGCCTTGATTATTGCAATTCTCTATTAATTGGCCTCCCTCTCACTAGACTTTCCCCTCTCCAGTCCATACTTAATTCAGCAGCCAGTGTCACATATCTGGCTAACCGTTACTCGAACGTTTTTACTCTCTACCAGTCATTGCACTGGTTGCCCAGATATTATAATATTCAAATGAAATAGCTTGCTCTCAACCACAAAGCTCTTCACAACGTGGCACCTCCCTATATCTCCTCCCTAGTCTCTGTTTCTCACCCTACCAGTTTCTTACGTTCTACAAGCGACCTTCAACTAACATCCCTACTAATCCAAACCTCTCACTCCTGACTCCAAAACTTTTGAGCTGCACCAATTTTCTGCAGTGCTCTCCCCCAAGAAATTAGGACTATCCACAACTATCCAAAACACATCATGCTCCCTTATCGAAGTCCTTTATATGTAAGCCCATTCACTATTTCTCTGAATATAATTCTCCATCAAACTCCACCAAACCCAAAATCTCTACACAGATTGGCTGGTGATGGCTCATGCAGCCTTTATGGACCATTGTTTTATAGAAAACCTGTACTTTGGGCCACCCTCATCTCATTGTAAATTGTAACCCGTTTGAGCAGGGTCATCTTTTTTTTTTTGCTTTAATTATTGTTTTTTTTTTAACTGTTACTTGTGACTGTATATAAACCTCTGAATAGCAAAGTGCTGTCGAATATGTTGGCGCTATATAAATAAATATTATTATTATTTGAAAATTTTATTTGAAGTGGTGTTTGGCCTACACTCATGTGTCAATCTTGTTCTGAACTTTGTATTCTGACCTTGGGCTTTTGCTTAATTTCCCCTTTGTCTACTCTCTGTACTTGTTGTGATCACCTGGTATTTTGACCCCTGGACCATGACCTGAATATACCTCAGGGTATTGTAGCTGCTATGGCATCCTCGGAGTAGTAAGCTGAGATCCATGATCTCTAGTCATTGGCTCCTTCCACTACTCCTGGGTCCAAGTTATTTGTTCCAATGTACCTAAGATTACGTCTTTTACAGGAAATTCACAATTCTGTGTTGTATGGTCTCCCTGGGCTCACTACTACCCAGAAGTTAATTGCTAGACTCTTTTGGTGGTCCTCCATGCATAATAATATTAAGGATTTTGTATTTGCTTGTGAAATTTGCGCACGCGCTAAAGTATGTCATAGCCAGTCAGTGAATTGGCCCCATTGATGATTCCAGAAAGACCATGGACTTATTTGTCCATGGATTTCCTTATTGATTTTCCTGTGTCTGTGTGGTAGTCATCTGATTCAGTAAACAAGCCCATTTAGTTCAATTATCAAGATTACCTATACCTAATGCAGAAACTCTGAGTTGTTCATTAATCATGTGGTACGATTGCATGGGATCCCTCTGAATATTACCGTATATACTCGTGTATAAGCCGACCCGTGTATAAGCCGACCCCCCTACATTTGCCCCCAAAATCTGGCAAAACCTATTGACTCGTGTATAAGCCGAGGGTGGACCCCAGCACAGGTATACAGCCCCCAGCAGTGTGGTATACAGGCCCCCCCGATGGTATAAAGCCCTACCCAGTGGTAGTATACAGCCCCCAGCAGTGTGGTATACAGCAGCCTCCCCAGTGGTATATACAGGCCCCAGCAGTGTTACAGCAGCCTTCCCAGGGTTATATACAGCAGCAGCAGCCCCAGGGGTATATACAGCAGCAGCCCAGGGTTATACAGCAGCAGCCCCAGGGTTATACAGCAGCAGCCCCAGGGTTATACAGCAGCAGCCCCACAGTTATATACAGCAGGAGCCCCAGGGTTATACAGCAGCAGCCCCAGAGGTATACAGCAGCAGCCCCATGGTTATATACAGCAGCAGCCCCACGGTTATATACAGCAGCAGCCCCACGGTTATTTACAGTAGGAGCCCCAGGGTTATACAGCAGCAGCCCCAGAGGTATACAGCAGCAGCCCCATGGTTATATACAGCAGCAGCCCCACGGTTATATACAGCAGCAGCCCCACGGTTATACAGCAGCAGCCCGAGGTATACAGGCCCCCCATCAGTATCCAGGGCCCCCCCATGCTCCGGAAACCTGTAAAGGAAGATGATTATACTTATCACTGTCCCGCTGCCGTCCCCGCTCTGTATCGCGATCCTCCATCTTCATTCACCGGCTTCCGGCTTCCTGTGTTCTGCGCCGACAATGACGTCATTGTCGGCGCCGAACACAGGAAGCCGAAAGCCGGTGAATGAAGATGTAGGATCGCGATGCAGAGCGGGGACGGCACCGGGACAGTGATAAGTATAATCATCTTCCTTTACAGGTTTCCGGAGCATGGGGGGCCCTGGATACTGATGGGGGGCCTGTATACCTCTGGGGGGGGGGCGCCCGTGTAGTGACTCGCGTATAAACCGAGGGGGTAACTTTTCAGCCCAATTTTTGGGCTGAAAAACTCGGCTTATACGCGAGTATATACGGTATGTCTAATAGGGGTTTGCAATTAATTTCCAAAAACTTGGAGGGCTTTTTGTGAGAACTTGGGGATAATTTAACTTTTTTTCTCTGCTTATCACCATGAAACAAAAGGTCAGACCAAAAGGAAAGGTCTGTCAAAGTTTAAGATGTTTTGTTGTAGCTTAGCAGGATGATTGGTCCTCATTATTACCTCTTGCGGAGCTTGCCTTTAACATTTGGGTCAATCAGCCTACTGCAACCTTGCTGTTTTTTTGTAATGATAGTTTTCATCCCCATTTTACTGAATTTTCTAGGATATGTTCTGGGTGTTCTGGATTTCAGATAGCCATGCAAAACTTGAGGATGTCTGGAAGGAGACTCAAAAAGAATATTGTGGTGGCCCAATTTAATCAAAAACGGAAAAAATGGAAAACTGATAGGAAATGTTCCATCTTTAAGGTGGAAGATAAAGTTTGGTTATGTTCTAAAAATATTAAACTGAAAATGCTGTCAACGAAATAGGGTTCTAAATTGTTTGGCCCATATGAGGTTCTGGAGGTGGTCAACCCGGCCACCTTTAGATTCAAACGCTCAGTCTTTTTATATCCCTAATGTTTCACAGATTTATGTTGAAATAATTTTTTCCTTCAGCTTTGTCTCCTTTATCCCAGCTTCCTCCTGTTTCCATTGATGGGGGGTTACAGTATGAAGTTCAGAAGGATACTAACCCAAGGAGAGATCCTGGTTTACAACTCATTCAGTGAGGACCAATCTGTTGCTCAAGGACCTCCATCGGAGGTTGCCTGGGAAACCTGGAGGTCAGATGGCCCCACCTAGAAGAAGGGGTTCATGTCATGATTCCTCTGTGCAGTGTATCTTGGTTGTAATAACAGTTACAGCTGTGTTTGGTATATGGTGTGCTGAGTTATCAGTTGTTGATTACAGTACAGGCTTCCATTCTGGTTCTAGGAGATGCTAGGTTGCTTGGTGTTCCATATTTCCTGTGATTGTTCTGCTACTTTACTGAGCAACTTCTCCCAGAATTCTGCAAGGTATACATTCTATTTGAAGTGGTGTTTGGCCTGCAGTCCTGTGTCTGTCTTATTCTGATCTTTGTTATGTGACCCCCAGACTGTTCAGAGAGCAGAAGAGGGAAATCAAGTATGTGTTGTGATCTCCATCTTCTACATGCTTCCCAGAATTCACAAATCAGGAAATCCAGGAGACCAATCCTTTCATGTGTGGGCACACTCACCGAACAAATTTCTAGGGTGGGTAGAGGGTGTTCTCAAACCCCTGGTAAAAGAGACACCCAGCTACATTCAGGACACAACTGACCTATTGAATAAACTGTCAGCAATAGGTCCTCTACCAGAAGGAACCATCCTCTCCACTATGGATGTGGAATCTCTGTACAGCAACATCCTACACCAGGATGGATTAAATGCCTGCAAAACCTTCCTGGAAAACCAGGGATTGATGCTGACTCTGTGAGAGAACTTACAAAATTCATCCTCACGCACAATTACTTTACATTTGATGACAATGTATATTTACAGGTGACTGGCACAGCAATGGGAAGCAAAATGGCATCACAATATGCAAATCCTTTTCATGGCCAAGCTTGAAGGTGACTTTTTATCCTCTTGCCTATCAGGCCTCTGGCCTACTACCGTTATATTGATGACATTTTGATCATCTGGACGGAGACAGAGCAACAGCTGAAGACGTTCCATGAACACTTTAATCAATTTCACCCCACCATTAACTTAACACTCAACTACTCCTGCACTGAAATCAGCTTTCTGGACACCATCATTAAGCTACAGAACAATGAAATAGAGACATCCTTCTACCGGAACCAATTGACCATCCAACATATCTCCAATGGCACATCAAACAAAAAAACTCTATTGTGTTCAGCCAGGCCATCAGATACAAACGGATATGTTCCAACCCTACGGACAGAGACAATCACCTTCAGGACCTCAGGAAGACCTTTTTGAACCAGGGCTACCATCCAAGAACAATCGAGAAACAGATTACAAGAGCCACCAGAATATTAAGGAATCATCTCCTACATTACAAAACTAGAGAAGAAAACAACAGAGTTCCTCTCGTAGTCACCTACAATCCAAGTCTGGAGGTGCTAACAGGAGCTGCACGGAAACTGCAACCACTCCTACAAAAAGATGCCCGATTAAAATCAATATTTCCAGATCCCCACTCTTGTGTTTTAGACAACCTCCAAATCTAAAAAACATCATTGTCAGAAGCGCCCTGTCCTCTCCAGCAACAACAGGAACCTTTCCCTGCAACCAGAACAGGTGCAAAACCTGTCCATCTATAATGACAACGACAAGATAAAGGTTCCTGGACAGATCAGGACTACAAGATCCCAGGTAACTTCAGCTGCACTACAAGCAATGTGGTGTATTTAAATATATGTACCAAATGCCCAACAGGCAGCATGTACATAGGGGAGACCGGATTACAATTCAGAACAAAATAAATTCTCATCGCCACTCAATAAAAGAAAAGCATATGGATCTACCCGTAGCAAAACATTTTTGCAGCTCTGACCACAATACTGACTCCGATATAAAGCTGCTCATTTTAAAAAGTAACTTCAAAAAAAATCTCAGAGAGAGAGAAGAATTTGGGAATACAATTTGATAACAACCTTTGACACATTCAAAACAGGATTAAATATGTCACATGGATTCATGGGATTTTATGTAAAATGAACGGCCATTGGGGATAGCAGATTCATGCATTTTTATATAAAATGAAAGTGCATTTGGAGATATCTTGCAACACACTGAAATTATAGGACTATGAACTCTTGACACTTCTGTGAACTGTCTCACTTAGAACTAAGTATTTTCAGGTCTCCATGGGTTGCTAACCATTTACCTATACAATTTGTTCCGTTTATCTTAGAAATCTGGTTTCTCTGTCCCTGCTCCTCCACCGCTCCCTAACCCCACTCTGCTTTGCATCACCTGTCATATCCACCAGAGCATATAATACTGTTTTGCCTTTATTTCTTTTTTCTTCTTTCCTTTTTTTTTTCTTTTAATTGCTTATGTATATATGCATGTGTCTTCAGAATTTGTGTCATTATCAGCCTGAAGAAGGGACCACTTGCTATGTTTACCATCTTTTCAGTTAGCCATTAAAAGGTATCAACCACTGAGGACTCTCAGATTGCAATATATTTTTGTGATCCCCTGGATATGCCTCAGTTGCCTTTCTGAATCCTCTTATGGCCCTGTCACACGTGTCAATGTCGCTAGCGACATCGCCGAAAAGTGACACATCAGCGATGTCGCTAGCGATATTGCAAGTGCGTCGTGCTCGTGTGACAGCCGACGCAACTGCGATTATCGCTGGTTCGCAGGTTGACAGGTTTACGAAGATGAACGTAAACCTGTCAATCTGCAATCATGCAATTAGGCTGGATCGCGCCGTCTGACACTGCAATAGCAATGTTGTCCGGCGATCCAGCCTATACCGCAGTATTTCTGCGGATCACTCGCTTGGTCGATCCCAGCCCAGCGAGCGATGGCTTGGCCCACATTGCTGCGGTGTCACCGTCAACATCCTGCCGTGTGACACCAAGGCTGCGATGTCGGAAGCGACCGCACACCCGCACATCGCTTCCGACATCGCAGCCTTGGTTGACACGTGTGACGGGGCCTTTAGTGCTCTCCTGGAAAACTTATCCCAGATTATCTGACTTCCCTGCTGCCTACACAACCTGTAAGTAGTGACTGTAACACCCTACTAGTCAGTAGTGACTAATGTCATAAAAGGTCTATTTTGGTCTCATTTGTGCACAACACGCTTTACCAGAAATATTTTGGCTTACTGACATATATTTTGACAAATTGCAGTCTAGATTTTTTTTTGTCTTTTTGTCAAACGTTGGGTCTTCCTGGGTCTCTTGCCATAGGTTTCATTTAATTCAAATGACTAATGGTGCACTTTGACACTGATGCACCCTGAGCCTGCACAACAGTTTCAATTTCTTTTTAACCTGATTGGGGCTGCTTAATCAAAATCTGGACTATCCTGCATTGCAACTTTTTAATCAATTTTTCTCTCCACGTCCAGGGAGATTATTTATAGAGACATAGTTGTAAGATTCTTGATGTTGTGCATCATTGACAAAAGAACATCAAGCTCTCTGGAGATGGATTTGTAACCTTGAGATTTTTGATATTTTTCAAAAACTTTTTATCTCAGATCCTCAGAAAGTTCTCTTTTCTTTCTGTTCTCCATGCTTCATGTAGCACACACAGACACATAATGCAAATATTGAGTCAACTTCTCCTTTTATTTGGTTTCATTTGTGTGATTCTTACATTGCCCATACTTGTCACTTGCCACAGGTGAATTTGATCAAGCATCAGGTGAAACAATGTTGTTTACCCAAAATTTTGGAAAAATGCAAAAAATTTTGCCCAGCCCATTTTGGGGGTTTCATGTGAAATGATGTCCAATTTGAGTTTTCTCAGTTTTTTTTCTGTTATTCCAATACACAAAAGGGAAATAATCATGTGTATGTTAAAACATGTGTAATTACAATAATATTTTTCTAGGAGAAATACTTAATTTTCTTGAACTATTTTAATGGTGCCAATACATTCACCCATGACTGTGTATTTGCATACATATAGTTGAAACCAGACATTTACATACACTATATAAAAAGACACATATGCATGTTTTTCGGACTATCTGATATGAATCAGAATAAATCTTTCCCATTTTAGGTCAATTAGGATAACATAATAATGAATAACTGCCAAATGCAAGAATAATGAGAGGGAGAGAATGTTTTAAGGCATTTTCATTACTTTCTGCAAAATCCCAAGTTTACATACATTTCATTAGTATTTGGTATCATTGCCCTTAAACTGTATGACATTTGGTCAAACATTTTGGATATCCTTCCACACGCTTCTCACAATAGTTGGTATGAATTTGAGCCCATTCCTCCTAACAGAACTCGTGTAATTGAGCCAAGTCTGTAGGTCGCCTTGCTCGCACCTGCCTTTTCAGCTTTGGTCATGAATAAGGATGTTTTCATTCAAAACTCGTTGACGTTGTTACGCAAATCATGCACATTTTTTATGACTCCATGAAGCAGCTATGAGGGTCTGACATCCACATGTGGGTGCTGTTTAGCCCAACACCTTGCAGGGCCATTGGCATTTGCCAGAGAACACCAAGATTGGCAAATTCGACACTGGCATCCTGTGCCCTTCACGCTGGAGAGCAGGTTCACACTGAGCAGTTGTGACAGTTGTGATAGAGTCTGGAGACACCATGGAGAACATTCTGCTGCCTGCAACATACTCCAGTCTGACCGGTTTGGCAGTGGGTCAATAATGATGTGAGAAGGCATTTCTTTAGAGGGCTACAAAGCCCTTCCATATGCTAGCCAGAGGTACCCCGACTGCCATTAGGTACTGCGATGACATCCTCAGACTCATTGTGAGACCATATGTAGGTGCAGTGGGCCATGCGTTCCTTCCTCCTGATGCATAAAAACTCTAGGCCTCATGTTGCTGAAGTATGTCAGCAGTTCCTGCATGATGAATACATTAATGCTATGGACTTGCCTGCCTGTTCTCCAGAGCTGCATCAAGCCGAGCACATCTGGGCCATAATGTCTCGTTCCATCCACCAACATCACATTGGATTACAGACTGTCCAGGAGTCGACTGATGCTTTAATCTAGTTCTGGATGTGATCCCTCAGGGGAACATCTGCTGGCTCATCAGGAGCATGCCAAGGCATTGTGGGAAGGTCAAATATCCACACAGAGGCCACACACACTACTGAGCCTAATTTCCTTGCCTTGAATCATTTCCACTGAAGTTGGATCAGCCTGTAATTTGATTTTCTACTTTGACTTTGAGTACCATCCTAAATCCTGATCTCCATAGTATAATCATTTTCAAGTGCATTGATCATTCTATGTTTTAGTGTACTCAACATATTTCACTATGTAATGAATAAAGATTTTCAACTAGTGGAACATTACATTCACTGAGATCTAGGATGTAGTATTTAAGGGCTCTCTTTATTTTGATGAACAGTACATATATATATATATACAGTATAGTGGGTCATTTATATGGATACACCTAAATAAAACAAAATGGGAATGAATGGTGACATCAACTTCTTGTTTATGGCACATTATGTATATGGGAGGGGGAAGCTTTTCCAGATGGGGGTGACCATGACTGCCATCCTGAAGTCGACCATGTAGGTGTATCCATATAAATGGCTCACTCTGTATGTATACTGTATATATATATATATATATATATAATGTAGAGAGAGAGAGAGAGAGAGACAGACAGGGAGACAGAGACAGGGAATGTGCTCCTCAAAAATAAGTACATCCACTTTGAAAAGACATTAATCAGTATCTCACTGATCGTATGAACAATTTCCAAAGTTTTGACAAGTTTGAGTTTCATAGAACATTTTGTAATCAATCACATCAATTTATGGTTAATAATATAACTTTCAT
Organism: Allobates femoralis; assembly: GCA_033576535.1. Lineage (NCBI taxonomy): Eukaryota > Metazoa > Chordata > Amphibia > Anura > Aromobatidae > Allobates > Allobates femoralis. The sequence goes on along the minus strand of JARQOC010000005.1, from coordinate 136,868,377 downwards.
TATAAAACCTCCAGTTTTACATAAATTGATTAATGCATAATGAATACACCCCAAATCAAAATTTCTACATCAAGCATTTTGTATGACCTCTATGATGTTTAAGGAAAGCACCAAGTCTTCTAGGCATGGAATGAACAAGTTGGTGACATAATGCAACATGTTGTTCTATTGCTCAAGAATGAGGTCCTTTAGAGTCTGGATACAGTATTTCTCTTCAGAATTGCCCATAGGTGGTTTCAATTGTGCTTAGATAAGTGCAAAAATGCAACAGATGTGTATTTTGGATCAACCATGCTTTTCCCTACATAGAAGTGAAATACATCAGTGGGACATTGATCCTGGAGTACAGTTAATACATCACAGCCATCTGATCCACAATTGAAGGATCTAGTATTGTTTCACACTCTCAACCCATCCCATGAGGACAGGATGACAGAAGATGTGAAGAAACACTGACTCTGATCTACTCTTTGTCATCTACTTTACTTTGTTTCTTCATTTATACATTGGAGATGATTGTTTAAAATTATTCTGAATTTGAACATTTCCATTATTTTTTTAATGTTTTCATTATCAAATTTAGTCTGTCATATTAGATTCTCCAATTGCAACGATAAGAACTGACTTAATAGCTTTCTAACTAGTCACAAACAAGAAAGCCAGGATTTCTGCAAAGTATCTTAGCATTAACAAAAGCACATCAGAATTCCTAATTGTGGGTTCTCCCCATGCGCTAAATGGATTCCTAAGTCTCAAGCTGCAATTAGGTTTAGTTAAGATCTCCCCAAAATCTGCTTTTTTCAGAGATGTAGATCTGCTAATAGCTATTGAGTTCATCTTCTCCTTCAAGCAACAGATTTCTAATGCTGTCAGATCTGTGTTCACTTACTTAAAGCCATTGGACTCTGTGTGACCTTTGTTTGATGACACAATAGTATCTTAATTCTCACATTTGTATTTCCTAAACCGAGTTAATGAATTGTTTTTTCTTACGGGCTGTTCTAAAGTCCAAATTAAGTGTGAGATTGCATGCAGTGTGCAGCTGGTTACACTTCCACCTCCGTAGTAAACTAATATGAAAATGTGCCCATGCCAGGCTATGTTCATTTAGTCATGTATTATCATTAGATTTAATAAGCCTTTAGTAATTACAGTACATTAAGAAAGTCAGCTTAGAAGATGGCGCAAGCCAGGCATCCACATGGCACAACCCCAATACCAAATACACAAATACAAACAATCCTTCAAAGTTTTACAAAATTCTTAATTACATATAGAAAAGTGATCTAAGTTGATCTTACAATTTAAAAGTGTAATTAATTTTTCACCCCTATTAAAAAAGGCAACATTTTTTCCCTTTTTTTAACTCCTATGAACATCTAGTGGGGATTGTACTTTTTAAACTTTATTGATGTGCATGCCTCTTAAACTGGAATAATTCATCTTGCTGCATGATTGGTGCACACAGCATTTGTTGTTGTTCTCTTTGGAGCTGTGTGTTTTCTCACTTTTAAAAGGTATTTGGTGTATTTGTCTATATTCTAATAAAGTATTAGATATTTTTATACTTTTTGTGCCTTGGAGTTTCTTTGTTCATAGTGCACAACATAATCAGGAAGTTTAAAACTTGTTGCACTGTTGCTAATCTCCCTGGATGTGGCCGACAGATAAAAATGAATGAACCCAGGATAGTTGGGATGGTGGATAAGCAGCCCAAATCAAGATCCAAAGAAAGTCAAGCTATCCTGCAGGCTCAGGGTGCATCAGTGTCAGTGTGAACTATCCATTGACATTTGAACTAAAGGAAATACTATGGTAGAAGACCCGGGAGGACCCCACTGCTGCACAGAGACAAAAACCAGACGATTTGACTAAATGTACGACAAACAAAATCCTCGGAACGCACTTGGAGAATGGACAAGTTGAGCTTTGCAAAGCAGAACATTCTACTGATTACCAAAAATGGAATGAGGCCTACAAAGAAAAGAACAAAGTACCTACAGTCAATAGTGTCCATTTTTTTTACAAGCTAAATTAGAGGTGCAACACCCTGACACCCTGGTGGAGTTCACCATCAACCTGATGAAATGCACTATGGTGATTAAAGAAACCAAGTATTTGAGCTATGTGGTAAGCAAGAGAGGGATCATAGCCCAAGTAATTAAAATAGAAGCAATTCAGAGCTGACCACAACCCCTTTTAATGAAGGAGGTCAGAGTCTTCCTAGGTATCATATCATATTACCAAAGGTTTGTACCTAACTTCACCCTGAAAGCAGCCTGTCTTATGGAACTCCTAGGAGGTATGAAGTCGGCTATGGCTAAGTGGTTCCCAGAAGCTGAGGGGGTCTTCAAAGAGCTGAAACCAGCCCTTTGTAGAAAACCAGTGTTGGTGGCGCTGTACTTCTTTAAGTAATTTATAGTCCATACAGATGTGTCGGATGATGGACTAGACTCTGTCTTCTCACAGGATGCTAACAGAGAGGAACACCCTTTCATTTAAGTAGGAGGTCGTTCCTCTGTGAAAAGAATTACTCTATTGTAAAGAGGGCTGGGCTATCAAGTGAATACTGGAAGAGTTAAAGCTTGTTAAGCTGAACATTTAGGTCAGACCATGCCCCACTAAGACTGATGCATTTAAGAAAAGGAAACCATGCCCGAGTAACTAGAAGGTTCCCAGTTGTACAGGATTTTAACGTTCTTGTAGAACATAGGGAACACTGATGCTCTCTCCAGGGTACACTGTATATTGGTAGAAGCTGCTGTCTGGCTTTAGTAGTGACCAGAAAAGCTGGGTGGGACTGGCCGCTCCCATACTTCCTGTTGAGGTTTGGTGAGTAGAGATGGAAAGACTTCTGGCATTGTTCTGTCTGTGCCAGAGACTGATTAAGGTTTGGACAATTATCTGAGAGGGTGAGCCCATGCAATCATATTGGTTTTTTTTTGTTTCCCTTTATGCTGAAGGAAAGGTTGTTTGTTTTCCTTATGCTGAAAGTTTAAGAAGTCTAATAAACTTTCCTGTTTGCACAAGAAACTTTGTGCATATGTGGACCTGGTGACTACCAAAGTGTAAAAAACTTACAAACTTAGAATCAAATTTTATCCTGTGCTGTATGCTGAGGACTTACAAAGGGGTAATTGTTTAAATCCCCAGAGAATGCAATTCAGACAAAACCCAGGGCCATATCTAGGGGGGGCTGGCGGGGCATGAGCCCCGGGCGCGGCAGGGGTTCCTAAAGAGGTATGAAGAACATTCGATGGCTGATGAGGAAGCCAGGTCCTAGTTATCATTTCCTAATACTGTGATTATAGTTATTCCAGCATGTGCAGGGGCCACTAGCGACTGCCCAGCAAGTTACATTACTCTGTACAGGAATCAGTTAGGTCAGGTTAGTTTATTCTGAGAAGAGCCCTAATTTCCTATGTGAGTTACTACGAGTGCATAATAGGTACATTCTAAAAAAAAAAAGAGAGAGTGCACTGGTGAGCTTGAGAACTCAAAAAGGCCTGCAGGCAACAATGGTGGAAGACTGCAGAATTCTCTCCATGGTGAAGTAAACCCCCCTCACAACATCCCAAGTGAAGAACAATTTCTAGGAAGTAGGTGTTTCAGTATTTAAGTATGCCATAAAGAGAAGACTACAGAGGGTTCACAACAATTTGCAAACCATTAATCAGTCATTAATCAGACTTTGCCAAAAAAACATCTAAATAAGCTAGCCAAGTTCTGGAAAAGCATTACTTGGACATATAAACTAAGACAACCTGTACCAGAATGATGGGAAGAAGAAAGTATGGAGAAGGCTTGGAACAGCTCATGATCTAAAGCACAAATATGCTCTGTAAAACATAGTAGAGGCAGTGTGATGGCCAGGCATGCATGGTCACTATGTGTTCATTGATGATGTGACTGAAGACAGAAGCATCCAGATGAATTCTGAAGTGTACAGAGCTATACTGTACTTTCTGCTTAGATTCAACAAAATGCGGCAATGTTAATAGCATGGCGCTTCATGATACAAGTGGAAAATTACCCAAAACATACTGGAGTTTTTAAGGCAAAGAAGTGGAATATTCTGAAATGTTCGAGTCAATCACAAGATCTCAACCCCATCGAGCATTTCACTTGCTTAATATAAAACTTAAGGCAGAAGACCTACAAACAAGCAACAGCTGAAGTCAGTTGCAGTAAAGGCATAGTAAAGCATCACAAAGGAGGAGACCCAGCATGTGATGACATTCATGGTGTCCAGATGTCAGACAGTCATTGCCCGCAAAGTATTCTCTTCAAAGTATTAAAAATGAACGTTTTATTTATGGTAAATTTGTTGATTACTTTTGAGCTTCTGAAATGAGGAGGCTTTGTAGAAAACTTGCTGCAATTCCTAAACATTTCACAGAATATTTTTGTTAAGCCCATTAAATTAAACCTGAAAGTTTACACTTCAATTGAATCTCAGTTGTTTTATTTTAAACAAAAAAATAGTGTCAGATTCCAAGTCATGAAGATGTTCAAATCTTTCTGGACCTAACTGTAATGATCTGGTCATACTTTGCCAAAATTCTGTGCATTTAGCTTGATACACCTCCCCCAGTACTGTTAAAGCACCACTCCAGCGTTGTTTTTCTTTATGTGTAACAGTGGCGCATTAAATGTAAGTCTACTGCTCCCTGTCCCATACTCACCGCCCAGCATTTTCATCCTGTATTAGTGTTGCTCTGGTCCCGCCGCACCGTTTTGTGCCTGTTACTTCTGATTGTCCGGAAGTCAGAAGTGATATCACAAGTTCTTATAGGGTAACATTGATTTGTGACCTCTGGTGTGCTACAGTAAACACCGGAGCTGTCGGCAGGTTAAAAATCACAGGAGACATACCCATGAGACACTGGAAAATGATGAAGACAGCCTCAGGTGAGTATAAGGCAGGGTGCAGGGAACTTACATTTAAAGCACCACTGAAGGGGGCAATAAAAAAAACACTGGAATGAGTTTTAAATATGTCCTATTGTTTTTCACTTAGTGTACTCCAAAACAATATATTTGCACCCAGCCTAAATATGTCCCTGTGTACAGTGCCTAATGCAATAACCACTATTCTTTAAACTCAGTCCTGTGTTTCAACTGAAATCCAAAAGTAATTTGAGTTCTGTACATGGTACAATTGCTATGTATAGTATCCCACAAGTCATAAAGAAGACACTGCAAATGATCTCATTCAATATATTTGCAGATAATTTGGGGCAAACCCAGCATGCTAATTTCCTGCTTAATCCCATCAATGAACATGTCTGCAGCTCTTTTCTGATTGGTGAAGCATGAATATGTTATACTAAAAGCAGAATTATATCTGCAGAGACAGAACTTTCAGAGGTAACAAATTTTTACAAGGACCGTGAAATTGACTACAGCCTGTGAAGGGCAAATAGATCACAGAGAATGAAATGTATTTGTTTCTTGAGAAAAACTTTGCCATTTTTTTTCTTCAGTGTCTCCGATCTAACAAGGATTTAGAACTGACTGTAAGCTTCATACAATTGTGAATCCCCACATTTCTATCATTTTATATACATATTTTCATAAACAATGGAACTAGGTAGAGAATGTCTTGAGGATTTTAAAGTTTGCATGAGTTAATGCACTTTAACATGGAGTTTTCATCATCCAATTGATCGTTAGTAAGAATGATGTTTCCTATTAGCAGTGCTTTATTTGTGGTAGTACGTGCCGCTACGGCGTACCGGAAAATCTGAAGAGCTCTGAGGGCCACCGCCGGCGGTAATCATGAGGCAGGCAGGGGTGCAGGGCGGATCTCACCCTCAGTGTCAGCCATGCCGACTGCCGACACTGCAGATCAGCTCGGCGGGGACTCAAGTGATACATCATCACTGAGCACCTCGTCGCTGTGCTGACACTGCTCGTGCTGGAGAGCTGTATGGGGACTGCCGTTTGCCACCACCCACTGCATGCTGCCCGCTGCCTCAGCAGGTAAACCGTGCACAGGATCTCCCGGCTGCCCAACAGCACCCCCCTTTCTCGCTCCTCAATCTCGGCCGCCGGCTGACAGCAAATTACCCCAACCCCCCCCACCTCTTCACCTTAGAATTGCGTACCGGCAAATATTTTTTACAAAAAAACTCTGCCTATTAGTTCGAACTAGAAATGTGCAGTAATCGAACAATAACTAACAATATTTTCTCCTTTTCTCATCAATCAGGTCTTTTGAGTAGACATAAAAATGACACCAGGACTAGAAATGAGTGGACCCAAGGATGTTCAGATTCGCCATGTTCGACCAGACTTTGGTTCAGGAACCAGACTTGACTTGAAAGTGACTTTAGACTCTAAACCCCATACAAGTCAATGGGGGTCCAAACTTCTGTTCTGAAATTGGCTGTAAGGGCTAGGGGCTGCAAAAGGAAGCAAAATGGGGGTAAATGTATGTTTAGCTTATTTACAGCCCGGTATTTAGAGTAGAAATAGGATGCTTCCAACCATAGACAGATGGATGGGTGAGAAGAAGTAATTATGGCTGGCTGCACACCACATTTCTTGAGATCCTGTTCTGTCCATTTTGAAAAGGAGAGAACAGGATCCTTTTTTGCCTCCCATGTATCCCTATGTTGCTGGATTGGTCATAAATGGCCATCGGGTTTTGTCAATTCAGTTCCGGATTCGTTTCTGTCCTGTTTCTTCCCGGTCCCAAAATTGGACACTGCTCCGATTTTGGGCTCTGGTAAAAAAAAAAACAGACCAAACTGGACAGAAATGAATCCTGGGTGATCCGGCGTACATAGCATGGCAGTCTATGGGCGCCGGATCTGGGAAAAAACAGGATTGTTTCCCGGATCTGGTTTTAGTGCACCGAGCATGCTCAGTACACTAAGGAACTGCTCTGTTCCTGTAATTTCACTTTAGCAGTGTATCTGCATGCACTACTAAAGAGAAATTAAAGAAAGCAATGGTTAAAAAAAAAATAAAAATTGCTCACCTCTCCGCCGAGTGTCCAGCGATGCAAGGCGTCCACCTCCGATGGCTGCAGGACCGTAATCAACTGACTGGGTGGGGCAACCGATCAGCTGATGTGTCACATGTTTAAAACGTCTGCCTAATCCAAATGGCTGGTGGGTGATTTAAACCATTTAGCTGATGCTGTCATGTGACATATCAGCTGATTGAGTTGCCCGACCCCACCCAGTCAGCTGATTAAGATCCTGCAGCCATCTGAGGTGGACGCCTCACATCGCGGGACACTCGGCGGAGAGGGGAGAATTTTTTTTATTATTTTTAACCATTGGTTTCTTTCACTTTCACAATATATGTGATACAATGCGAATGTGAAACTACAGCTCCCAGTTCCTTCTGTGTGCGGATCCCTCCCAGATCCAGACACAGAAATGGCATCTGGAGTTACACATCCGGTTCTGTCCGTTCCTGTCCATGTGGTCCTGCAAAAAACAGGATCCCCATGGACAGGAACAAAACCGTGGTGTGAACCCAGCCTTAGCCGGGAAAAAAGCTCTACTTGAAAGAAGACCCATGTGGAGACGGCAGGAAGAAATTCCCTCTCAGAGACATAAGTCTGGTTCGGTTTGTTTAGAGGACATTGAGGCTTAGGACCCCTGTGGTAACAGGCAATCTGCAGGAAAATTTTGTTCAGAGAGGCAGGCGATTTCCATTCCCAGAGATCTTCAGAGGAACCAATTAGACTCACTGGAAATGTGATATCATGCGGGATTATGAAATTACTGTATATCCTAGCCCAACATTGATTATATTCACAAAATCCTGAGAACAATCTCCACACACACCTTGGTCACGATTTCTCCAATTTTTCCTAGTGACCTGGGTTGGGAAGATACAAAGAATGACTGGCAGAAACCAAATAGAGAAACCATGTTTAATCCCCAAGCGTAGAGGGAACCCAGTTGGATCCGATAGCACCAGAACCATTCCCCTTGGACCATTAGGCGGAAAGTTATGACCCATCAAAGTTTTTAATATCTTTCTCCTTAAAGCACATTGGAGGGAAATCAGGAACACCGGGAGGGAGAGGGAGTCATCAGCCAAGGGGTTAAGAAGTACACATGTCATTTCTCCAGTGTTCACTGTCAAGAAGGTCACAACACATTATATGTTGGGAGTAACCAAGAGAATTCTATGGCACTGCACCATCTGCATGTGACCGCCATCAACAAGAAACCGGTAACTGGCATACATTCGGCTGCATATACCTTTTGAATCCTACTACCTTCATTTGCATTTCTGACTGTAATATCTGTATATCCATCGTGTAAATATTGTTATATCTAGTGTGCCCATAATGCAATTATATATACAGGGTGGGCCATATATATGGATGCCCCTAAATAAAATGGGAATGGTTGGTGATATCAACTTCCTGTTTTTGGCACATTAGTATATAAGAGGGGAAAAACGTATCCAGATGGGTGGTGACCATGGTGGCCATTTTGAAGTTGGCCATTTTGGATCCATCTTTATTTTTTCAATGGGAAAAAGGTCATGTGACACATCAAACTTAATGGGAATTTCATAAGAAAAACAATGTTGCGCTTGGTTTTAACACAACTTTATTCTTTCATGAGTTATTTACAAGTTTATGACCACTTATAAAATGTGTTCAAAGTGCTGCCCATTGTGTTGTATTGTCAATGCAACCCTCTTCTCCCACTCTTGACACACTGATAGCAACACCGCAGAAGAAATGCTAGTACAGGCTTCCAGTATAGATGGTCTTCAGCATATAGAGATTTTTCTTAGATTTCTATTAATGGCTTCAATATTTTAGTGTTTGTTGACTTCTTTGGCAATTTGCGTCTATACTACATAGATTGGAATTTTTTCTCATACTACTGAGGAAAAACTCATCCTAAAAGTATAGCATCATATAAAGATATGCAAACCTTTGTAGGTCAAAAGGCTAGGTATAAAAGATGCTAAAAATACCTTTTATGCCTCTAAAATGGTATGTATACGTGCAGTTCTTTCACTTAGTGATTAAAAAAAAGGTCATGTGACACATCACACTTAATGGGAATTTCATAAGAAAAACAATGTTGCGCTTGGTTTTAACACAACTTTATTCTTTCATGAGTTATTTACAAGTTTATGACCACTTATAAAATGTGTTCAAAGTGCTGCCCATTGTGTTGTATTGTCAATGCAACCCTCTTCTCCCACTCTTGACACACTGATAGCAACACCGCAGAAGAAATGCTAGTACAGGCTTCCAGTATAGATGGTCTTCAGCATATAGAGATTTTTCTTAGATTTCTATTAATGGCTTCAATATTTTAGTGTTTGTTGACTTCTTTGGCAATTTGCGTCTATACTACATAGATTGGAATTTTTTCTCATACTACTGAGGAAAAACTCATCCTAAAAGTATAGCATCATATAAAGATATGCAAACCTTTATAGGTCAAAAGGCTAGGTATAAAAGATGCTAAAAATACCTTTTATGCCTCTAAAATGGTATGTATAACGTGCAGTTCTTTCACTTAGTGATTAAAAAAAAGGTCATGTGACACATCACACTTAATGGGAATTTCATAAGAAAAACAATGTTGCGCTTGGTTTTAACACAACTTTATTCTTTCATGAGTTATTTACAAGTTTATGACCACTTATAAAATGTGTTCAAAGTGCTGCCCATTGTGTTGTATTGTCAATGCAACCCTCTTCTCCACTCTTGACACACTGATAGCAACACCGCAGAAGAAATGCTAGTACAGGCTTCCAGTATAGATGGTCTTCAGCATATAGAGATTTTTCTTAGATTTCTATTAATGGCTTCAATATTTAGTGTTTGTTGACTTCTTTGGCAATTTGCGTCTATACTACATAGATTGGAATTTTTTCTCATACTACTGAGGAAAAACTCATCCTAAAAGTATAGCATCATATAAAGATATGCAAACCTTTATAGGTCAAAAGGCTAGGTATAAAAGATGCTAAAAATACCTTTTATGCCTCTAAAATGGTATGTATACGTGCAGTTCTTTCACTTAGTGATTAAAAAAAAGGTCATGTGACACATCACACTTAATGGGAATTTCATAAGAAAAACAATGTTGCGCTTGGTTTTAACACAACTTTATTCTTTCATGAGTTATTTACAAGTTTATGACCACTTATAAAATGTGTTCAAAGTGCTGCCCATTGTGTTGTATTGTCAATGCAACCCTCTTCTCCCACTCTTGACACACTGATAGCAACACCGCAGAAGAAATGCTAGTACAGGCTTCCAGTATAGATGGTCTTCAGCATATAGAGATTTTTCTTAGATTTCTATTAATGGCTTCAATATTTTAGTGTTTGTTGACTTCTTTGGCAATTTGCGTCTATACTACATAGATTGGAATTTTTTCTCATACTACTGAGGAAAAACTCATCCTAAAAGTATAGCATCATATAAAGATATGCAAACCTTTATAGGTCAAAAGGCTAGGTATAAAAGATGCTAAAAATACCTTTTATGCCTCTAAAATGGTATGTATACGTGCAGTTCTTTCACTTAGTGATTAAAAAAAAGGTCATGTGACACATCACACTTAATGGGAATTTCATAAGAAAAACAATGTTGCGCTTGGTTTTAACACAACTTTATTCTTTCATGAGTTATTTACAAGTTTATAATAATATAATTTATAAAATGTGTTCAAAGTGCTGCCCATTGTGTTGGATTGTCAATGTAACTCTTTTCTCCCACTCTTGACACACTGATAGAAAAACCGCAGGAGAAATGCTAGCACAGGCTTCCAGTATCCATTGTTTCAGATGCTGCACATCTTGTATCTTGTAAAATTGATGGAATGGTATGGTATATGGGGTGCAAAGATAGTGGGGCCATTCTTCATCAATGGAAACCTCAATGCCACTGGATATCTGAATCATGTAGCAATTTCAGATATCCAGTGGCATTGAAGATTCCATTGATAAAGAATGGCCCCACTATCATTATAATAATACCACATAATACCACAACATACCATCAATTTTTGTGATCCAACAGTCCTGGAGGGATTTAGCCACTGTGGGTTAGTGTCAGACAAATAGTGGTGGTTTTGTTTGTTAACTTCACCATTCAGAGCCTATTTTCAGAGTTCAGACAAACAGCCAACACAGGATTAGTTCCCCCACACAGTAACAACTATAGAAAAAAGACCCTACACAGCCTGTTTTCAGAATTGATGCAAACAGCCAAGATTGGCATAGTTTAACCACAGAGCAACCACTTTCAATAGGCCCTTGCAGAGCTTGTTTCCACAGTTGATCCATACAGCCAAAATTGGCAAAATTCACCAGCAGAGCAACATTTTTAATTAAATAAAACCATTGTAGAGCCTGTTTCCACTGTTGACCACAAAGCCAAGAAACATTTAAAAACATATTGTTCAAATTAGGCAACAATGACTGAATACTATAGCTAAAAATAATGGAATAGTACTCCGTTACCATTTTTTTTGTTGGTGGTACTGAGGCCATGATTAAGAGGGGACCTGATCACTTTCCCGTGATGAAAGTAAGGATGGCATCTAGTCCCTGTAGCAGGGATGCAGCAGGGTGGCCACTCAGTAATCAGCACTGGTAACAGTTTGGGAAACAACTCTTTGGTTGTTTAGCAGATACTGCAGCATGTATTTGGTCATGTGTGCCAGGCTGCTCAGAGGCAACTGTTTTCTACCAGCCAGCACTCCATTATGCCCATGAGCTGTTATTTATGTCACCCTGCTGTGAAGAAGGTCTCCCCTTCCTCCTCAAAAATTGTCTCCTGGCTTTATAGTTGTGCACCTTTCCACTATTGGTACTGCGCTGCTATTAGATTCACCCATTATCGCACATCACCAAGCTGGCGCTGACGTTCAGTGGAACCAACCACTCACCGGTCTGTTGCTTGGCACAGATCCATCATGGCCCTGAAGCAACTTTGCCAACACAAATAGCAGCAGCACCATGGCCTAGCCCCCTATATGAAGGTCTCCTCATTCTTTGCACCTCAAAAAGTTCAGGGAATTATACGACTTGGACACAGAGAATGTGTAGCCTATTTTAACTATTCCCCCTACAGAACCAAATTTTCAGCTCCAGTAGCGTACAGTGCAGCTTCTGCAGTTACAAAGCTTGTAGTTAGATTTGTGATTGACCTGTTGGTCTGCCACAATGCTTTGGAATAGCTCCCCACAGAGCAACTACTTTAAAAATGCCCTTACAGAGTCTCTTTTCAGAGTTCACTCCACAGCCAAAACTTGAATATTTCCCCTACAGAGGAACAAGTTTAATAAGACCCACAGGGAGTCCATCCACAACTTCAGAGCGGTGTGTGCTTTCATCCCCAAAAAGCTGAGTCTTAGAAAACAGACTGATGTCATTTCCGACTGGTTGAGTTGAAGTTAGTTGTACAGGTGTTACACTGACTGGATGAGATGAGGACGAGGTGGAGGAAGTGGAGTAAGAGACAACATGGACAGAAAAATGTCCATCAGTTCTCATTGGTGATAGGACATGACCCAAAATGATTTCCGCCTCAAGTGCAGCCAACACTACATTAACCTCTACATAGATTGTTTCATAGTTGACCAATACAGCAAAGATTGGAAGAGTACCCCACAGACCAACAATTTCAAAAGCTCCATAGAGACAAGTTCCTCCTAATTTTCAGCTCCCATAGCATAAAGTGTAGAGGTTGCACTCTGGTGCCACAGGAATGGAGGACGGCTGATGCTCTACTGATATTTAAAAAAATTTAATAAGGTAGATCCAGGTAACTATCATTTTGGTAAGTCCCACATCAGTCTGCGGGGCTGGGAATCTGGTGCTAGCGCAAACAGCATGACGGAGCCTGTTCCCTCTGCACCAGATTCCCAGCCCTGCAATCTGTATATAGCATAAGACCACACAGGGCGGGAGCTGGTGCCTGTGTTATACGCATCATGTGACCTCAGCTCTCGGGCAAAGCTCACAGAGCATACCCAAGAGCTAAGGGATGTGTGCAGGCGCTGACGAAGTCTCAAGGAAGAGAGGAAGAGGGCCCATGAGGCTCGAGGAGGAGGGTAACACCAGCGAGGCGTTCAGGTCCTGGGAGGGGAGTATACCTACCAGACCCAAAGTCATTTCTTATCAAGTCATTAATTTGGTGTCCCAGGGAGGTAGAAGGATAACAACCACCTTCACAAAATGCAGTATAGGCACCGCTGAAGGTGTCTCTTTTAGTTTAATAGGCCCTGGGGGTGACAGATTCACTTTAACACCAATATTCCCAACAGTAGTCATATAGGGGAACAAGAGGTTAGCCCTGTACAAAAATATTTTCAGGTCTTCTAATCCTCTGATAAATTTAATTTGCTTCTCATAGGCGGCCGTCACACGTATCTATATCGAGAGCGATATTGTTAGCGATCACGTACACGCGTGATCGCTAACAATATCGCTCACGTCGCTGGTGAGCTGTCACACAGGCAGACTCACCAGCGATGTGGAGCAGCGAGATCGCTGGTAACTATGGTACACATCGGGTTACTAGGCGCGGCGCTTAGTAACCCGACGTTTACCATAGATACGATCTCCCAGCATAGGCTCTGCCGCTGAGAGATCGTTCATCATGGTGTCACACACCACGATGAAGAAGATTGAACAAGCGTTTATCGCTTGATATGAGCTCCTGCTCTCATATCTGCGATGTCACGATCAAGCGATTTTACATTGTAAAATCGCTTGATTGCACGCAGCGATGCACAAACGATATCGCTTAAGCGATCAAAAAGCAGATCGTTTAAACGATATCGTGCATTAAATTGAAGCGTGTGACGGCCGCCATATAGAAACATCCCTAAAAGTGAGTTAACATCTACTTGACCATTAATAACTACTAATATTCAAGATACTCATATATTGTTATTATATATTACTAGTATATTGCTCTCTTGGTATTTAGTTTTTCTGGTATATTGCTCTATTAATATTTCTTCAGCAATACACCACTATTACCTTCAATTGATTTTTTTATGTATTACTATACCGGATCTCTTAATGCAAAATGATACCCTAAAATTCATCAGTGTAACAGTTCAATTCACTCCCCTTCATGACAAAAATGCTTTCAATCACCATAGATTTGAATGTTGCAATAACTCACATCCAGTTGTTTATGAATAAAGGACCAATATCATTAATGTGGTACAGAGTTCCTTCTATATTTTCAGTTCAAATCGTTTTGTATTGAAATTTTCCAATTCACAACTCTAAATATTTTATGTACCTAATTAGCCTATATTTCATAACTCAAGACTAGTGACCATTATTTATGTGCAACTCTTACACACGCATTATGATTTATGTTTTGACACCCAGTCTCCTTATTTGCCTCCCCAAGTTCAAAGACATAGTATGCTGAAAGTATGTCCTACATGCACTCAGATATATCATGTGGTGCTACCGCTATATCTGTTGTTTACAGATTTGGTCATGCCCCCATTGAGACGTCACAACCCACACACGCGTTTGATTTGCTATACCTTAACCGAATCAGAAAACAGGCCCAGGTTTCACAAAAAACAGCGGTCTATTGGGAGCGCTAAATACTACAGGACACTTGAGTATTAGTGTATGAACAGACTCTTTAATGACCCTCCACTGCCCACAACGCGTTTCAACGGTGTCCATCCGTCTTCAACAGGACCGTTGTTTTTTGTAAATATATCCTTTCCCTTTCGGAGTGTCAGCGGCAGGAGCACCTTATACTATCAGGATGATAGGACCTGACGTTACCAGGCAACGGGTAAACAGATGAAGTACTTTGCATGATGAACATCCTGTCTGGCCCGATCACGTGACAAGCAGAGAAGCTGTGGAGAGGACCAGAAGCCCGGAGGAAACAACAGAGAGGCACTGCCACCCCCCGGATTAGAGGCTGATAAACTCCCCACCACAAATGCTGTCACCGGGGTTGTGCAAGGTTTGCACAACCTGCAAAGTTGAGTGCAATAGCACTAGAATTTAGACACCAATTGAGTGGGGAAAGGTGGACACATTGCACCTCTTACTTATCTTTACAGGTTTCACTCATAGTGATGTCATGGGAGGCTCAATTAAGACCTCCAATTACCAACAGTAAAAGAAAGAAAATTAACACTCTGACCACAGACTATCATGTATACTAATGGCTGGATATCAAGGAAAAAAACGACTGCTCCAATCAGAGACAATCATAACTCTATATAATATTTATGGAAATTGCACCCAAGGATGAAACAGACTTGTGCAAGTCCACAATTCTCCTCCTGAGATCTTGGCTGATTTCTTTTGATTTTTCCATGATGCTAAAGAAGCAGTGTGTTTCAGGTATGCATTAAAATACATCCACAGGTGTGTCTCTAATTTACTCAGAAGTTGCCAATAAACCTATCAGAAGCGTTCAAACACATGACATCATCATATGGGCTTTCCCAAATTATTTAAAAGCATAGCAATCTTAGAGAATGTAAACTTGTGATTTTATAGAAAGTACTAAAAATGCCTTATAACATTCTCTCATTATTTTGGAATTTGGCAAATATTAATAATTATGGTAATCCTAATTGACCTAAAACGGGAAAAGTTTATTCTGATTTCATGGCAGATAATGAGAAAAACATGCATATGTGTCTTTTTATATAGTGTATGTAAACTTCTGGTTTCAACTACTGTATATACATATACAAAAAAAAAAAAAACTACATTCTCACCCCTGTGGGGTGGTTATTTTGTCCTTCCTCATTTTCGGGTCCTCCAGAAGCATGCTGAGAGCTTGAGGGTTCTGCGCAGGAACTTGGTAGTTCCCAGAACTGCTCTTTTTTGGACAGAGTTCAGATGTTGAATCTGTCGCAGCCACTTTTCTAACTTAGAGGTCACTGCTCCAAGTGCTCCTATCACCACTGGAATCAATGTTGCCTTCAGCTTCCATATCTTCTCCAGTTGTTCTTTGAACGCCTGGTATTTCTACATCTTCTCATACTCCTTCTTACTAATATTACATACTGTCATTTGGCACTGCCACATCTATCATCTCATCATTGCTGTATACATATTATATATATATATATATATATATATATATATATATATATATATATATATACGTGTAAAAAGTTTCACTGCAGCACTCCTCAGAGAAAATCTATAGTCCTTTATTTCTGGCTTCTGTTAGGCAACAAACAGGAGATCAGGAGATGGCCACGTATCGGGCACACACGCCCTTTGACAAAGGGCGTGTGTGCCCGATACGTGGCCATCTCCTGATCTCCTGTCTGTTGCCTAACAGAAGCCAGAAATTAAGGACTATAGATTTTCTCTGAGGAGTGCTGCAGTGAAACTTTTTACACGTATGTATGCTAGGCTGTGAAGTAAGCCAGCTGCTTTGCACCCGAGCACGTTTGCTGCTTGAAAGTTTTTCTTTTTTATATATATATATATATATATATATATATATATATATATATATATATACACGTATATATATATATTTATATACATATATATATATATATATATACACTCACACATATATATATATATATATATATATACATGCATATATATATATATACACATACAGTCATGGCCAAAAGTATTAACACCCCTGCAATTCTGTCAGATAACACTCAGTTTCTTCCTGAAAATGATTGCAATCACAAATTCTTTGGTATTATTATCTTCATTTAATTTGTCTTCAATGAAAAAAAACACAAAAAGATTTGTCCTAAAGCCAAATTGAATATAATTCCACACCAAACATAAAAAAGGGGGTGGACAAAAGTATTGGCACCCTTAGAAAAATCATGTGATGCTTCTCTAATTTATGTAATTAACAGCACCTGTAACTTACCTGTGGCAGGTGTTGGCAATAACTAAATCACACTTGCAGCCAGTTGACATGGATTAAAGTTGACTCAACCTCTGTCCTGTGTCCTTGTGTGTACCACATTGAGTATGGAGAAAAGAAAGAAGACCAAAGAACTGTCTGAGGACTTGAGAACCCAAATTGTGAGGAAGCATGAGTAATCTCAAGGCTACAAGTCCATCTCCAAAGACCTGAATGTTCCTGTGTCTACCGTGCGCAGTGTCATCAAGAAGTTTAAAGCCCACGGCACTGTGGCTAACTTCCCTAGATGTGGAGGGAAAAGAAAAATTGATGAGAGATTTCAACGCAAGATTGTGTGGATGGTGGTTAAAGAACCTCGACTAACATCCAAACAAGTTCAAGCTGCCCTGCAGTCCGAGGGTACAACAGTGTCAACCCGTACTATCTGTCGGTGTCTGAATGAAAAGGGATTGTATAGTAGGAGACCCAGGAAGACCCCACTTCTTACCCCGAGACATAAAAAAGCCAGGCTGGAGTTTGCCAAAACTTACCTGAGAAAGCCTAAAATGTTTTGGAAGAATGTTCTCTCTTTTTGGGAAAAAGCATCAACATAGAGTTTACAGGAGAAAACAAGAAGCATTCAAAGAAAAGAACACAGTCCCTACAGTCAAACATGGCGGAGGTTCCCTGATGTTTTGAGGTTGCTTTGCTGCCTCTGGTACTGGACTGCTTGACCGTGTGCATGGCATTATGAAGTCTGAAGACTACCAACAAATTTTGCAGCATAATGTAGGGCCCAGTGTGAGAAAGCTGGGTCTCCCTCAGAGGTCATGGGTCTTCCAGCAGGACAATGACCCAAAACACACTTCAAAAAGCACTAGAAAATGGTTTGAGAGAAAGCACTGGAGACTTCTAAGGTGGCCAGCAATGAGTCCAGACCTGAATCCCATAGAACACCTGTGGAGAGATCTAAAAATGGCAGTTTGGAGAAGGCACCCTTCAAATATCAGGGACCTGGAGCAGTTTGCCAAAGAAGAATGGTCTACAATTCCAGCAGAGCATTGTAGGACACTAATTGATGGTTACCGGAAGCGGTTGATCGCAGCTATTTTGGCTAAAGGTTGTGCAATCAAGTATTAGGATCAGGGTGCCAATACGTTTGTCTGGCCAATTTTTCGAGTTTTGTGTGAAATGATCAATGTTTTGCTTTTTGCTTCATTCTCTTTTGTGTTTTTTCATTGAAGACAAATTAAATGAAGATAATAACACCAAAGAATTTGTGATTGCAGTCATTTTCAGGGAGAAACTGAGTGTTATCTGACAGAATTGCAGGGGTGTCAATACTTTTGGCCAACACTGTATATATATATGCACAGTTGTGGGCAAAAGTATTGACGCCTCTGCAATTCTGTCAGATAATACTCACTTTCTTCCTGAAAATGATTGGAATCACAAATTCTTTGGTGTTATTATTTTCATTTAATTTGTCTTCAAAGAAAAAACACAAAAATAATTGTCCTAAAGCCAAATTGGATATAATTCCACACCAAACATAAAAAAGGGGGTGGACAAAAGTATTGGCACTGTTAGAAAAATCATGTGATACTTCTCTAATTTGTGTAATTAACAGCACCTGTAACATACCTGTGGCACCTAACATAAAACACATAAAAAAGCCAGGCTGGAGTTTGCCTGAACTTACCTGAGAAAGCCTAAAACGTTTTGGAAGAATGTTCTCTGGTCAGATGAGACAAAAGTAGAGCTTTTTGGGCAAAGGCATCAACAGAGTTTATAGGAGAAAAAAAGAGGCATTCAAAGAAAAGAACACGGTCCCTACAGTCAAACATGGCGGAGGTTCCCTGATGTTTTGGGGTTGCTTTGCTGCCTCTGGCACTGGACTGCTTGACCGTGTACATGGCTTATGAAGTTTGAAGAAACTGAGTATTATCTGACAGAATTGCAGGGGTGGCAATAGTTTTGGCCACAACTGTAGATATATATATATTACAGTCTGAATACCTGGACGATTCAGTTTCATCATCTAGTGATATGGTGGCGATTTTAAGTTAATTAAAAAGCTGATCGACTATAACTGACCTACACATTAGGCAATACACGTCCACTGTATGCCACCCAGATCATAACATTGCACTTACCATTCTAAAAGATTAAACAATGATTGTAGTATTTGATATCAATAAACCAGTACCACAGATGTAAACGCTGAATACTAGTAACAATTTTAGACCACTATGGGATGGAAACAAACTAGTGATATTTGATAGAGATACCTAGCTGACTAGGGGGCAAATTTAGCAAGGTGAGAAAAGGGGCTAGATAAATGGTGCAAAAGAGCTAGCATCATTATAAGAACCATTGGTTGAGGCTTTTAAAAAAATTCACTTGGCTCGTTGCGCAGCCCCCTATTGTTAAAGTCACTGTGATATGTGAGGAAGGCTAAAGTTTTGTATATTTTTAGCCGAAACATGTTGTTTCACTCTGTTGATGAATTGTATGTTATACATTTTTCGACTGGAATAAATTTTAGAAACGACCATGGATCCTAGTGTTCCGTTAGCTATTGGAACAAACCTTGGAACATTACCCATTGACGGGCTTCGCAGCTGCAAAGCCAGATCGTTCCGAAACCTAGCTGCACGCCAGGCAGGAATCATCCCAAGGAGATCCAACACAATTGTATTCTACATGCCTGATAACAAGACCACCTAAAGGTGAGCACAAAAGCCTTAAGTACACTCTGGAGTGTGACAAATCATCTGCCCTTAGATCTCCGCCCGCACCCTCTTGTTCCTCTCTTCCCATTTCCTAGAGCCAGGAATAGGCCCTTGGTATATTTCATGCATGCATTTCTGACTCACATATGGTTTGTAGGAATAGCTTTGTCGCAGGATTACGTCACTGTTAAAGATACACAAGAATAACTACGAAGCCTAACCTAAATTGCATTTTAACAGGCCAAAATGGTTCAGAAACTGTTTTTCATGCATAATCACTTGTATACAAGGCTAAATAAACCAGAGAAACAAAATATATTACTTTTAGCGTTTATTCACATGTACTGTTGTGTCTTTTTTTCGCCTTTCACAATTGGGAGGACCCCGACTTAACATTTTGTTGGTCTCTCTGTCATACATCAATTATACTTAGCTACTCCCCAATACATTACAGGGCCAGCTACAGGTGGTCCTGTAACATACGTTTTGGAGGAACCGTTCTTACTTAGACATTTGACACTGTGATAGTGGAATACATATTTCATAGCAGTTTACAATATGCCCATTGTTGCAACGGGCTTCACCCTCCTCCTCCTCCACCTCCATGGCATTTTGCAGCCCTACATTCAAATGTTCAGAGGGCCTGCAGTAGGCAGGAAACCTAAGATTCCTGAGGGCCCAAAGATGACCCTCTAAATTACATTGTGGAGGGACTGCTCTTACTTAGACATTTGGGTGGTTCCTCCCCCATTGACACTGAGATAGTGGAATACATATGCCATAGCAGTTTACAATGTGCCCATTGTAGCGTCGGGCTTCACCCTCCTCCTCCTCCTCCTCCTTCTCCACCTCCATGACATTTTGGGCCCTACATTCAAATGTTCAGAGGGCCTGCAGTAGGCAAGAAATCTGAGTTTAGTGAGAGCCGACCTGTAACATACATTTGGAAGTGTCATTCTCTAGAAATTTTGGAGGTCTCTTTTGTGTACATTTGAGACTGCTCTCAATTATTCATATTGTAGGGCTCTCACTCTATTATTTAACTCATTGACCTCTTCATGACCTTGGAATTTTTCATTTTTCATTTTCGTTTTTTGCTCCCCTGCTTCCAAGAGCCATAACTTTTTTATTTTTCCATGAATATAGACATATGATGGCTTGTTTTTTGCAAGACGAGTTGTACTTTCATATGCAATAATTTATTTTACCATATAGTGTACAGGGAAATTGCAAAAAAATTCTAAATGCAATGAAATTGCAAAAAAAGTGCAATAACACGTTTGTTTTTTGGGTATTTTAGTCGCCATGTTCACTATATGGTAAAACTGACATGATGGGGTGATGCCTTGGGTCAGTACGAGTTCATAGACACCCAACATGTATACCTTTACTGGTATCTAGGTGGTAAAAAAAAATTCAGATGTTTGAAAGTTCTGCGACCCATAGCGTTCTCATTTTTTGGCATTTGGGGCTGTGTGATGGCTTATTCTTTGCATCTTGAGCTCACATTTCTAATGATACCATTGTTGGAGGATCCGCAGTTTTGATCACCCGTTATCGCATTTTATAGCAATGCTGCGGAAACCAAGAAAACGAAATTTTGGCGTTTGGACCATTTTTTCCATTACAGAGTTTACGGCTTTCATTAACGGATTTAATAGGATGATAGATCAGGCGATTCTGAACTCGGCGATACCAAACATGAGTATTATTTTTTTTTTTAATACTTTTATTGTGATTGGGAGAAAAGGGGGGTGATTTGAACTTTTATTTTTATTTTTTTTACAGGTTTTTAAAAACTTTATTTTTTTATTAATTCTTATTTTTACACTGCCTTTTTAAGAGACACCTTGCTGCACAGTCCGATCGCTTCTGGGAGATACAGATGAGCTGCAGCTCATCTGTATCTCTCAGAATCGCGGACCTGTTGTGGTTGTCAGCGCCTGCCAACCACAACACGGAACTGCTCAGTGACAGCATCTGGGGTCTAGCCAAGACCCCAGGCTGTCACGTGAGCGCCGGAGATCCCACGATATTATTGCGGGATCTCCGGAGCAGGCGGGGAAC
Source organism: Allobates femoralis (assembly GCA_033576535.1). NCBI lineage: Eukaryota > Metazoa > Chordata > Amphibia > Anura > Aromobatidae > Allobates > Allobates femoralis. Next base: position 136,846,720 of record JARQOC010000005.1, on the reverse strand, counting down.
AGCATGTTCCCCGCCGCGGCTGCCTTGGATCCCGCTGTCAGTGATTGACAGCGGGATCCAAGGGGTTAACAGCGCCAATCGGATCCCGGATCTGATCGGTGCTGTTACCCTGACATCTCAGCTGATGAGATCAGCTGAGATGTCAGGGCTTTGATGTGAGTGCAGCGCCGAAACTCACATCAAACCCCCCCTTACCGACCCATGACTTTGTATAACGTCATAGGTCGGGAAGGGGTTAAAGGGCAGAGACAACATGGGAAAAGGGCAAGCAACATGGAGTAATAGAAGGTAGCTGTGAGTGCGGCCTGCGATCCTCAGGCTTGGCTGAACTCTGTGAACCGGAGAAATAAAGCTGCACTAGTCCACTGGTTGACGAGCTCAAATATATCTCTTGTCCAAGTCAGTGGACAAAGGATGTATTGTGTCCCCCCTCCAAGATAGGTTGGAGAAGCTTCACCAAATGGCCCAGAGATAGGGATTGACAATATTCCCCAGGTTATACAGGAAGGGAAAACGTCTTGATACTGTACTACTTGGTCCACTGCAGAATGTCCATCGTATTTCCAAAAATGATTCCTGCGGGCTGTGTCATAGGTGCAGTAAGATACCATAACAAGTGCCTCCCTTGAGACACATTATCTACGATGGACTACTGTAGTAGTTGTGGTCCTCAATTCAAGTTTTCAGAGAGCCATCTTTTGGTCATCAACAGTCAGTGTAAATTTCGATTGAATATGTATCCCCTATCCCAGTCACAATGTGGCACAAGCAAAACATGTTTTTTACAAAATAGGGTGACTGACTGTAGATTTCTATTGAATTTGTATCCCCTATCTCAGTCACACTATTGGACAACCTGTGAAAAGGACCTCCAATCACAAATAGAAGTTAGGCTGTAGTAGCAATACTGTCTTAGTTTGTACACTGCATAATGTGAAATAAGGTTTGTAAAAATTTGCCCTAAGGGCTGAGTGAAGGTTGACACAGGAAGACACCATCCCAAGGGCCTCCAATCACAATAGTAGTTAGGCTGGAGAAGGAATATTGTCCTAGTTTGTCCACTGCACTATGTGCATAGGGATGCTAAATATGAGCCCCATGGGTTGAGTCATGGTTGACAAAGGAATGAAATGGGTTTGAAGGGAAGGGGTTGATGTTAGCAGCAGTGCCATGAATAATCAGCATTTTTGGTGAAATTAGGTTGGCTTGCTGTCATCTGGAGGGATTGCAAACTATGGAGATATCCAGTCCTTGTTGAATTTAATCAAGTAAGTCTGTCTGCATTTTCCGGTAAGAGGCTTGTGTGCCTATCAGTGATGATTGACCCAGCGGAACTGAAAACACGCTCTGACATCACACTAGAAGCCAGGCAAAGCAGCACCTCCAAGGCCTATAAGGAGAGGATGGGCCAACTGTTCAGCTTGGACACCCAAAAATTAAAGGGAACTGAAGTGTCAGAAATAGCTACATGATTGAGATATCCAGTGGCATTGAGGTTTCCATTTATGTAGAATGGCCCCACTATCTTTGTACCCCATACACCACACCATACCATCAATTTTTGTGTTCCAATAGTCTTGGGGGGGTACCTATCCACTGTGGGTTAGTGTCAGAGCAATAGCGGTGGTTTTGTTTAACTTCACCATTCACAAAAGAGTTTGCCTCATCACTCATCTGAAGGCAATTGTCTATGCTGTGAAGACACGAGAAGTGCAGCATCTGAAACAACGGATACTGGAAGCCTGTGCTAGCATTTCCTCAGTGGTGTTGCTATCAGTGTGTCAAGAGTGAGAGAAGAGGGTTGCATTGATAATCCAACACAATGGGCAGCACTTTGAACACATTTTATAAGTGGTCATAAACTTGTAAATAACTCATGAAAGAATAAGGTTATGTTAAAACCAAGCACACCATTGTTTTTCTTATGAAATTATCAATATGTTTGATGTGTCACATGACCGTCTTCCCATTGAAAAAATATCAAGTTGGATCCAAAATGGCCAACATCAAAATGGCCACCATGGTCACCACCCATCTGGAAAAGTTGTCCCCTCCATATAAAAGGCCCACTCTGTATATACAGTTGTGGCCAAAAGTATTGACTCCCCTGCAATTCTGTCAGATAATACTCAGTTTCTTCCTGAAAATGATTGCAATCACAAATTCTATGGTATTATTATCTTCATTTAATTTGTCTTAACCCCTTAGTGACGAAGCCAGTTTCCACCTTAATGACCAGACTGTTTTTTGTAATTCTGACCAGTGTCCCTTTATGAGGTTATATCTCTGGAACGCTTCAACGGATCCTAGCGATTCTGAGATTGTTTTTTCGTGACATATTGGGCTTCATGTTATTGGTAAATTTAGGTCGATAATTTTTGTGTTTATTTGTGAAAATATAAAAAAATTGGCAAAAATTTTGAAAATTTGACAATTTTCAAATTTGTCATTTTTATTCTGTTGAACCGGAGCGTTATGTGACACAAAATAGTTAATAAATAACATTTCCCACATGTCTACTTTACATCAGCACAATTTTGGAAAAAAAAAAATTTTTGGTTAGGACGTTATAAGGGTTCAAAGTTCATCAGCAATTTTTCATTTTTCCAGCAAAATTTACAAAACCATTTTTTTAGTGACCACATCACATTTGAAGTCCATTTGAGGGGTGTACATGACAGAAAACACCCAAAAGTGACACCATTCCGAAAACTGCACCCCTCAAGCTACTCAAAACTACATTCAAGAAAATAATTAACCCTTCAGGTGCTTCACAGCAACTAAAGCAAAGTGGAAACAAAAAATGGACATTTTAATTTTTCCAACAAAAATGTTTTTTAGCCTCGATTTTTTCATTTTCACATGGGCAACAGGATAAAATGCATCCTAAAATTTGTTGGGCAATTTCTCCTGAGTACACCAATACCTCATATGTGGTCATAGACCACTGTTTGGGCGCACGGCAGGGCTCAGAATGGAAGGAGCGCGATTTGACTTTTGGAGCTAATTTACCATTCAAAAAGTCAAATGGCGCTCCTTCTCTTTCGAGCCCTGCGGTGCGCCCAAACAGTGGTTTATGACTACATATGAGGTATCGGTGTACTCAGAAGAAATTGGCCAACAAATTTTAGGATGCGTTTTATCCTGTTGCCCATGTGAAAATGAAAAAAATCGAGGACAAAAGAAATTTTTTGTGAAAAAAAAGTACTTTTTCATTTTTACGGATCAATTTGTAAAGCACCTGAGGGTTCAAAGTGCTCACTATGCATCTAGATAAGTTCATTGGGGGTCTAGTTTCCAAAATGGGGTCACTTGTGGGGGAGCTCCAATGTTTAGGCACACAGGGGCTCTCCGTATGCAACATGGTGTCCGCTAACAATTTGAATGGAAAATTAGCTCCAATTGCTAGCAGACACCATGTTGCGTATGGAGAGCCCCTGTGTGCCTAAACATTGGAGCTCCCCCATAAGTGACCCCATTTTGAAAACTAGACCCCCCAAGGAACTTATCTAGATGGGTGGTGAGCACTTTGAACCCCCAGGTGCTTCACAAATGAATCCGTAAAAATGAAAAAAGAAAATTTTTGTGGAAAAGAAAGTACTTTTTCATTTTTATGGATCCATTTGTGAAGTACCTGAGGGTTCAAAGTGCTCACTATGCATCTATATAAATTCCTTGGGGTGTCTAGTTTCCAAAATGGGGTCACTTGTGGGGGAGCTCCAATGTTTAGGCACACAGGGGCTCTCCGTATGCAACATGGTGTCCGCTAACAATTTGAATGGAAAATTAGCTCCAATTGCTAGCGGACACCATGTTGCGTATGGAGAGCCCCTGTGTGCCTAAACATTGGAGCTCCCCCACAAGTGACCCCATTTTGAAAACTAGACCCCCCAAGGAACTTATCTAGATGGGTGGTGAGCACTTTGAACCCCCAGGTGCTTCACAAATGAATCCGTAAAAATGAAAAAAGAAAATTTTTGTGGAAAAGAAAGTACTTTTTCATTTTTATGGATCCATTTGTGAAGTACCTGAGGGTTCAAAGTGCTCACTATGCATCTATATAAATTCCTTGGGGTGTCTAGTTTCCAAAATGGGGTCACTTGTGGGGGAGCTCCAATGTTTAGGCACACAGGGGCTCTCCGTATGCAACATGGTGTCCGCTAACAATTTGAATGGAAAATTAGCTCCAATTGCTAGCGGACACCATGTTGCGTATGGAGAGCCCCTGTGTGCCTAAACATTGGAGCTCCCCCACAAGTGACCCCATTTTGAAAACTAGACCCCCCAAGGAACTTATCTAGATGGGTGGTGAGCACTTTGAACCCCCAGGTGCTTCACAAATGAATCCGTAAAAATGAAAAAAGAAAATTTTTGTGGAAAAGAAAGTACTTTTTCATTTTTATGGATCCATTTGTGAAGTACCTGAGGGTTCAAAGTGCTCACTATGCATCTATATAAATTCCTTGGGGTGTCTAGTTTCCAAAATGGGGTCACTTGTGGGGGAGTTCTAATGTTTAGGCACACAGGGGCTCGCCATACACGACATGGTATCCACTTACAATTCCAATTGCTAGTGGACACCATGTCATGTATGGAGAGCTCCTATGTGCCTAAGTATTGGAGCTCCCCCACAAGTGACCTCATTTTGGAAACTAGACACCCCAAGGAACGTATTTAGATGCGTAGTGAGCACTTTGAACCCCCAGGTGCTTCACAAACTGATCCGTAAAAATGAAAAAGTACTTTTTTTCACAAAAATCTTCTTTTTTTCCTTTTTACAGACTAATTTGTGAAGCACTTGGGGGTTGAAAGTGCTCACTATGCATCTAGATTTTTTCCTTGGGGGGTCTAGTTTCCAAAATGGGGTCACTTGTTGGGGAGCTCCAATGTTTAGGCACACAGGGGCTCTCCATATGCGACATGGTGTCCGCTAACAAATTGAATAGAAAATTAGCTCTAATAGTTAGCGGACACCATGTCGCATATGGGGAGCCCCTATGTGCCTAAACATTGGAGCTCCTGCACAAGTCACCCCATTTTGGAAACTAGACACCTCAAGGATTCTATCTAGGGGTATAGTGAGCATTTGGAATCTACAGCTACTTCACAGAATTTGATAATGTCATTATGAACATTTTCTTTTTTTCACACAATTTCTCACTTTTAGGGCCCTTTCACATCAGCGTTTTTTGAAATTTGCGGCAGATGCGGTGAAAAAAACGCATCTGCCGCAATTACCGCATACCGGCTGCACTTGCGGCGCGGTTGCGGTAAACGCCATGCAAAGTATAGGCGAACTTGCGGCAGGTGCGGCAAGTGCGGTTTTGCACTTGCGGCAGGTGCGGCCGCGAAAAAACCGAGGCTGACCGCGGTTTTTTTTCGCGGCCGCACCTGCCGCAAGTGTAAAACCGCACTTGTCGCAAGTACGCCTATACTTTGCATGGCGTTTACCGCAACCGCGCCGCAAGTGCAGCCGGTATGCGGTAATTGCGGCAGATGCGTTTTTTTCACCGCATCTGCCGCAAATTTCAAAAAACGCTGATGTGAAAGGGCCCTTAGAGCATGTGCACAAGATACGGACACACCGTGTCCTGGTTGTCTCCTCCCCTGCATTTTTTTTTAGTATTACTTTATTAAATTTAAAAAAAAAATGACGTAGGGCTTCGCCATATTTTTGGTCCAGCCAGGTACAACAGGCAGCTACGGGCTGCCACGAACCCCTTCTGCCTAGTTTTACCTAGCTGGAAACCAAAAATATAGGGAAGCTCCTTTTTTTTTTATATTTCATGAAATAATTTTTTTTAAAAAATGGCGTGGGCTTCGCCATATTTTTGGGCCAGCCAGGTACAACTAGGCAGCTGGGGGCTGGAATCCTCAGCGTAGGGAGGCCCAAGCTTTCTGGCCCCCCCCCGCTGCGAATTGCAGCCCGCAGCCGCCCCAGAAAATGGCGCATTCATAGAAGCGCCATTTTCTGGCGCTGTATCCAGCTCTTCCAGCTGCCGTGTAGCGGTGGCAGACTGGGTAATAAGGGGTTAATGCCAGCTTTTTGGCAGCTGGCACTAAGCCCGAGATTCATAACGTCTGGCCAATATTAGACCGGACCATTAGGAATCTCTAATAGATTGTAAAGAAAACACAACACAGAGAAAAATATTTTTATTGGAAAAAAAACACAAACACATATTTAGACCCCATCTTTATTACAGTGAAGTCCGACGTAGTCCAGTGGGATGGTCCGACGTAGTCCATTGGGAAGGTCCGACGTAGTCCAGTGGGAGGTCCCGCGACGATTCTCATTCAGATGATGATCTGAAGTTAACCCCTTGTGTGGTCACAAGGAGTTAACTGCAGGTCATCATCCCTGTGTGGTCACAAGGGGTTAACTGCAGATCCGGTAACCCCTTGTGACCACACAGGGATGATGACCTGCAGTTAACCCGTTGTGACCACACAAGGGGTTAACTGCAGGTCATCATCCCTGTGTGGTCACAAGGGGTTACCTGCAGATGCAGTAACCCCTTGTGACCACACAGGGATGATGACCTGCAGTTAACCCCTTGTGACCACACAAGGGGTTAACTGCAGGTCATCATCCCTGTGTGGTCACAAGGGGTTAACTGCAGATCCAGTAACCCCTTGTGACCACACAGGGATGATGACCTGCAGTTAACCCCTTGTGACCACACAAGGGGTTAACTGCAGGTCATCATCCCTGTGTGGTAACAAGGGGTTAACTGCAGATCCAGTAACCCCCTGTGATCACACAGGGATAATGATCTGCAGCTAACCCCTTGTGACCACACAGGGGGTTAACTGCAGAAGACCCCTGTGTGGTCGTTGATGGGTTAACTCTGCCTCTGTTCCGGTGCACGCAGAGCAGCGGCGCCGGGACAGAGGCAGAGAGAAGACGGCCGGCGACGCTGCAGGACGGGTAAGTATGAGAGGAGCAGGGAAGGGGGCCCGGGGGAAGAGCGGAGCGAACCGGGGGGGCTGCAGATCAGAGGGGGGGGGTCGGGGATCGAGGGGACAGCATGGGGAAGACCTGGGGAAGGAGGGGGGGCTCTGATGACCGGAGGGGAGCCGCGCAGGGAGGAGGGGGAGCTGGGGACTCAGGGAGCTGCGCAGGGAAGAGGGGGAGCTGGGGAGCCGCGCAGGGAGCAGGGGGAGATCAGGGGTGAGACCAGGGGTGAGGGGGGATGGCATTGGGGGGCCACTGAGGGGACCAGTGGCCCCCCAGGAATGGCGGCATCTCTATGCGATCTGACAGATCGCATAGAGATGCAGCGGAGGCGGCGGGTTTGGCGCCGGCCGCCGCCATTTTCAGATGGTTAGGGGGTGGGGTTGGGGGGGGGTGAGGATGATGATCCCCAGTACTGGGGGTCTTGGTGGGCTAGGGGGTTAATGCTTTCACTTTGTTCCGACATGTGTTTTCATGTCGGATCAAAGTGAAAGCATTTTTCCCGGCACTTTCACTTTGTGCAATGTGATGATCGGTAAACGGTGTTTACCGGCCATCACATTACAGGTGCCGGTAAAAAACTAGCTAATTACTAATCTCTAGGGTCTCAGCTACAATCGGTACGCTGACACCCTAGAGATATTAGCTACAGGGGCTGTGCTACAGGGCATTTTCTAGCCATACGTCTACAGACGTACGGCTGGGCTTTAGTACCCTTTTTTTTGGACGTCTGTAGACGTTAGGCTGTCGTCTACGGGTTAAATGAAAAAACACAAAAGAGAATGAAGCAAAAAGCAAAACATTGATCATTTCATACATAACTCCAAAAATGGGCCAGACAAAAGTATTGGCACCCTCAGCCTAATACTTGGTTGCACAACCTTTAGCCAAAATAACTGCGATCAACCGCTTCCGGTAACCATCAATGAGTTTCTTACAATTCTCTGCTGGAATTTTAGACCATTCTTCTTTGGCAAACTGCTCCAGGTCCCTGATATTTGAAGGGTGCCTTCTCCAAACTGCCATTTTTAGATCTCTCCACAGGTGTTTTATGGGATTCAGGTCTGGACTCATTGCTGGCCACCTTAGAAGTCTCCAGTGCTTTCTCTCAAACCATTTTCTAGTGCTTTTTGAAGTGTGTTTTGGGTCATTGTCCTGCTGGAAGACCCATGACCTCTGAGGGAGACCCAGCTTTCTCACATTGCGCCCTACATTATGCTGCAAAATGTGTTGATAGTCTTCAGACTTCATAATGGCATGCACACGATCAAGCAGTCCAGTGCTAGAGGCAGCAAAGCAACCCCAAAACATCAGGGAACCTCCGCCATGTTTGACTGTAGGGACCGTGTTCTTTTCTTTGAATGCCTCTTTTTTTCTCCTGTAAACTCTATGTTGATGCCTTTGCCCAAAAAGCTCTACTTTTGTCTCATCTGACCAGAGAACATTCTTCCAAAACGTTTTAGGCTTTCTCAGGTAAGTTTTGGCAAACTCCAGCCTGGCTTTTTTATATCTCGGGGTAAGAAGTGGGGTCTTAATGGGTATCCTACCATACAGTCCCTTTTCATTCAGACGCTGATGGATAGTACGAGTTGATAATGTTGTACCCTCGGACTGCAGGGCAGCTTGAACTTGTTGGATGTTAGTCGCGGGTTCTTTATCCACCATCCGCACAATCTTCCATTGAAATCTCTCGTCAATTTTTCTTTTCCGTCCACATCTAGGGAGGTTAGCCACAGTGCCATGGGCTTTAACCTTCTTGATGACACTGCGCACGGTAGACACAGGAACATTCAGGTCTTTGGAGATGGTCTTGTAGCCTTGAGATTGCTCATGCTTCCTTACAATTTGGTTTCTCAAGTCCTCAGACAGTTCTTTGGTCTTTTGTCTTTTCTCCATGCTCAATGTGGTACACACAAGGACACAGGACAGAGTTTGAGTCAACTTTAATCCATGTCATCTGGCTGCAAGTGTGATTTAGTTATTGCCAACACCTGTTAGGTGCCACAGGTAAGTTACAGGTGCTGTTAATTACACAAATTAGAGAAGCATCACATGATTTTTCTAACAGTGCCAATACTTTTGTCCACCCCCTTTTTTATGTTTGGTGTGGAATAATATCCAGTTTGGCTTTAGGACAATTCTTTTTGTGTTTTTTCATTGAAGACAAATTAAATGAATATAATAATACCAAAGAATTTGTGATTGCAAACTGAGTATTATCTGACAGAATTGCAGGGGTGTGAATACTTTTGGCCACAACTGTAAAAATGATATGTATATGCTGAACTCAACTCTAACATATGGATGCATTTTTAATGAATACTTATTTACAGTTAAACAATGTCAGACATTACACACGTTGGCCAGTAATAATTCCCTAATTAATATTCAGCAATAATTAAGAGGTATTTCATAAGCCAATTTTTATATATTTTTATATTATGATGCTGATTAACTAACACAAGGCTTAATAAGATTAAACAATGGTTTATTCATAAGGATTAGATAAAGATCATGGACTGACTGATGCATTCATTTATAAAAATATGGTGCAATGAAAATCTATGAAGTTGCTTATAACTGTATAAGATATTCAGATTATTATTCAAAAAGCAAAAATAGGAAAATACTTAAAGGAAAAGTTTTATTTAACTCTTTAAAGAGTTATCCACAGTTTTCAAAATATGTTTGGATAGTGATTGTTAAAACAAGCAACTTTCCAATTAGTTTATATTCAATAAAAGTTTGCCATCTGGATAAACCTCCTTTTCTGTGTGATAGTTTACCATTTGTTGCCATGGTAACCTGCCACCACTGCTGCCTAGGTTTTCGATATTGGAATATGTGCAGTGCTTACAACAGACCTACGACTACCTTTTCTTTAGCCCAGGCAGATTTCTGAGGACTGCAGCACAGCTTCGGCCAGCAGTTGCATTTTTCTGGCCGCTGGCTTTTTAATTTCTTCTTGAACTGTGAGCACATGTATACATCATTCACTACAGAACACTGCAGTGCATGCAATAAAGGATTGGGCACTGATGCTGGTCAATGCTGGCATCAGGACATATGTTGTGGGTGATATGCCCTCGTCCCATAGAAGATCGCAGCGGCAGTTCCATTGTCTCCTGTGATGTATATACTGCAGACGCAGCATCTCCTTTAATGTATACACTGCAGACCCAGCATCTCCTGTAATTTATAAACTGCAGCCCCAGTGTCTCAAGTGATGTGTATACAGCAGTCTTGGTGTCTCCTATGTGATGTATATGCAGCATTTTCAGTGTCTTCTTTGTGATGTAAGTCCAAAATAGTAGTTTTGGCATGCACACGAAAAGGTCAGGTTGTAGAAGTGCAAGTGAAAGGTTTAGAGGAAATCCCAATAGTCAGTCTCATATAGTAATCACTGCATACTGAAAAGTTAAAATGCAAATTAGAGTTTTTATTGTAAGAAGATAATGCAACTATATGAGACTCTAATTTGCATTTTGATCCTTTGTGATGTATACAGCAAACTCTGCGGCTCCTATGTGATGTTTATACAGCAGCCTCAGTGTCTTCTATGTGATATTTACACATATTAATATACTCGACAGGACCTTTAAATTGATCACAATCTCTCTTTTTTTACCTTTTATTTTGATTAAATCGCTTATATTGTGTTCAAAAGCTACAGGTCACAGTCGTAAAACTGCAGGGTTGTAAATCAATTTACATAACACATAAAACATACATAACATTTCCTAAAATTATTGCTAAATATTTAGAGGATTATCCCCATAATAGGGCTCAGTCCAATACTCCTATTTAGAGAGAGCTCTCTCTTTTCAGTTTGATGAGATTGCTGTTCTAAATAAACCAGCTGGACCCATTTTATAGAAGAGACTGTTGCTGTATTTATGGTTTTGTGCTGCTAAGCGAATGTACCCCGGCCCGCTCCGTGATCGCTATATCACAGTATGTATATGTCTGCATGTGTGCATATGTGTGTGTACGCATGTGTATATGTGTGTGCGCATGTGTGTATTTGTATGCGTGTTTGTGTATGTATGCGCGTGTGTGTATATTTGCATGTGTATATGTATGTGTACTAGTGCATCTCAATGAATTAGAATGTCATCAAAAAGTTAATTTTTTTCAGTAATTCAATACAAAAAGTAAAACACATATATTATATAGAGTCATTACAGAGTGATCTACAGTATTTCAAGTGTTTATTTCTGTTAAGAGTTCATTATGGCTTAACAGCCAATGAAAACCCAAAGGTCATTATTTCAAAAAATTTAAGTAGGGAGGATGAAGGGTTAAAAACCATGCAGCCATATTCGACGAGACATCAAAGGGTGACTATAACATTGATTTATTAGCCAACGTGTTTCAGGGCTCCCATAAATGTCCTGTAACATGCAAATATTACATTGATTTTTTATAATATTCTAATTCATTGAGATGCACTGGTATGTGTGTTTATGTATGTGTGTGTGTGAGTGTTTATATGTTTGTGTGTATATAATGTGTGTATGTGTGTGTCTGCACCCACCGCGCTAGTAAACTCTGAGTCTCTGTCTGTGGCCTTGTGTGCAGAAGCAGATGGGGTGTGGTTCCATCTGTAGCCCACACCCCATCTCCTCCTTGACACACAGGTCGCAGAGAGAGTTTCCGAGTTTCCTAGCATAGTGGGTGGAGGTGGGTACAGTGGTGTGGCAGGATGTCAGACAGCAGCATTGGCGTGAGGCCAGGCATGCTTAGTGTGGCGGGAACGCGGGAGGTGGCGGGGTTTGTAGCGGCGGTCGGCATATTGGGCCATCCATTACTTGGGTATCCCAATATGGCTTCCAGCACACTTCCGGTTGGCGCAGTGGATTGTGGGATTCATCCTCATCCCGATGGAAGTGGATGACAGACACGATTAGGTAAGTATATATATCTATTATCTACCTATCTGTTATCTATTTATTATCTTTCTCCCCTCTTGTATCTGTACAACCGAATTGTCCACATTTATTGTTACTTGTATTGTTACTATGTTACTTGTCCTAGTCTGCCCTTTTAGCATGTAAAGCGCCAAGGAATATAATGGCGCTATATAAATAATAATAATAATAATAATAATAATAATAATAATAATCTATACATCCATCTATTATCCATTTATCATTCCATTATCCATCCTATCATAAGAGGTGTCTCAAATCTGTACTCTCGATTCGTTCTCTGCTACTTCCATCATCTCTGCCATGCTTACCATCAGCCTACAGGTTACATGTGGATATCTTCAGTAAAAAGGAGGCAGAGTCTCCCTTTACATAGGTCATATGACTGTCCCATTGATTTACTACAAAGGGCTACTCCTCTTAATGAGCGTATATATCTTCTATTTCCCACAGAAACACTAGCTATGTCTGAATATAACAGGGAGAACCTTGCCAGAGGACTCATTTGGAAGTCTTCCTCCCCATTTCACACTGGAATCTTTTTTGCCCAAAAAAATTATGGGTTACTTCGTCCTTGCATTGTCTGAACCAGATTACAGTCAAGAACTAGTATCCTCTGCGCCTTATTCCAGAGCTGTTTGACCACCTTAGAGGAGCTTGGATATTCTCTAAAGTTGATCTGCATGGAGCTTACATCCTGGTCTGCATCAGACAGGACGATGAATGGTAGACCACCTTTAATACTTGGAACAGTCATTATTTTGTCATGCCATTCACACTCTTCAGTGCACCTGCAGTTTTCAAAGAATTTGTGAATAATATTTCCCAAGACCCTCTAGCATGGTGGTATACCTGGATGATACCTTGGTCATTACACCAGATCTGCCTACCATAGGAAAAGTGTATGTCTGCTTCTGCAGACATTCAAGGAGAATCATCCATATGCCAAGTTTGAAGCATATACCTTTGAGCAAGCTTCTTTTCCCTTCCTGGGGTACATAATCTCCAAAACTGGATTGAAGATGGATCCTGAGAAGGTGTCCGCCATCCTCAGATGGCCTCACCCTGTAGGCACTAAGGCAATCCAGAAGTTTCTATGCTTCGCTAACTATTACAGGCAGTTCATCACTCACTTCTCCTCTCTAAGGAATCAAATTTTGGCCTGGATCTGTGAGGGCGCTAACCCCAAACTATGGACCTCGGAGGCAAAGGACCCATTCTGTTTACTGAATAAATACTTTGTCACTGCTCCAGCGCTTCAGGACTCGAGTCAAACAAGCAGTTCTTTTTGGAGGTCAATGCCTTCTTCTCAGGAGCCAGAGCAGTGCTCTCACAGAATTCCTCCTCAGGGCGGGTAGTTACCTTCTGATTCTTCTCCAAAGCCTTCACAGCCCTGAAACACAATTACTCCTTAGGGAATCAAGAGTTATTGGCCATTAAAAAGGCTTTGGAGGAGTAGCGGTTTCTCCTGGAGGTTGCTGTTCATCCGGTGGAGATTTAAGGTACCTTCACACGCCGCAATCTTGCCTGGAGATAATGAGACGATCTATCGTGCACGTGCACGTTTTTCATGGTCACCTCAGATCGCCGATGGTGGCATCACACGCCGCAATCTCGCCCTGAAAATTAGGTGATGTGTCGCTCCGGAAGTCACCTCCCTACAGAGGAAACAATCTTGCCTCATTCCTTCACCGCTTCACACGCCGCAATTCCAAAGGCAAAGTGGGTGTACATGTTCAGCGTGGCGAGAAGATAGGCGTGCCACAGTGGTTTACACCATGCCCCATACATGCTCATTGGACAGCGCAACAGTGTTACGATTGGTCAGCCTGCTCTGGAAGGCTAGCTAATACATGACACCATTGTCTATCAGAGAATGGCAGCAATACATGCTCAAATATGGCGCGGTGTCAACTGACAGTCAATGAGAACACACTAGCCAACACCAATCAGGTCAGATGGGGCACGGTGTCCAGCACGCTGAGACACGCCTACGGGAAATCCTAGGCAACACTGCTTCCATCACTATTGCCCTATCATACGCCACAACATATATCGCCTCCAGGATTGCGGCTGATTTCTGAGCAGTGCTCAGGAATCAGGTGACAGCCGAGAGGCGATTTATCGCCGCAAAATTCCCCAATCACACGCCGCAACTGTGAGGCAATTTCACGGCGATTGCTCTGGGGCGACATATCGCCTTTAGGATTTACAGGCGATATTGCGGCGTGTGAAGGTACCTTTACAGTGACCATAAATATCTGGCCTATATTCAGTTGGCCTATAGGCTGAATCCTTGGTAGGTCAGGTGATTACTATTCTTTGCCCGTTTTGACTTTGTGATTCACTTCTGGACGGAGGATTAGAATGTCAAGGTTGATGTGCTCTCGAAGTCCTTTCAATCTCCTGATCAGAAGGAGTCTCAGAATATAATCAGTCTTGTCAGGATTATCACTGTTAACCTGTCAATGCTACTGCCATGAAAAACCTTCTTTGCTGAGGATAATAGG
>JARQOC010000005.1:136798133-136832221 GCA_033576535.1 Allobates femoralis | reverse complement strand
TCACATGTATCTATATCGAGAGCGATATTGTTAGCGATCACGTACACGCGTGATCGCTAACAATATCGCTCACATCGCTGGTGAGCTGTCACACAGGCAGACTCACCAGCGATGTGGAGCAGCGAGATCGCTGGTAACTATGGTAAACATCCGGTTACTAGGCGCCGCGCGGCGCTTAGTAACCAGACGTTTAACATAGATACCATCTCCCAGCATAGGCTGTGCCGCTGGGAGATCGTTCATCGTGGTGTCACACACCACGATGAAGCAGATTGCTCAAGCGTTTATCGCTTGATATGAGCTCCTGCTCTCATATCTGCGATGTCACGATCAAGCGATTTTACATTGTAAAATCGCTTGATTGCACGCAGCGATGCACAAACGATATCTCTTAAGCGATCAAAAAGCAGATCGCTTAAACGATATTGTGCATTAAATTGAAGTGTGACGGCCGCCATATAGAAACATCCCTAAAAGTGAGTTAACATCTACTTGACCATTAATAACTACTAATATTCAAGATACTCATATATTGTTATTATATATTACTAGTATATTGCTCTCTTGGTATTTAGTTTTTCTGGTATATTACTCTATTAATATTTCTTCAGCAATACACCACTATTACCTTCAATTGATTTTTTTATGTATTACTATACCGGATCTCTTAATGCAAAATGATACCCTAAAATTCATCAGTGTAACAGTTCAATTCACTCCCCTTCATGACAAAAATGCTTTCAATCACCATAGATTTGAATGTTGCAATAACTCACATCCAGTTGTCTATGAATAAAGGACCAATATCATTAATGTGGTACAGAGTTCCTTCTATATTTTCAGTTCAAATCGTTTTGTATTGAAATTTTCCAATTCACAACTCTAAATATTTTATGTACCTAATTAGCCTATATTTCATAACTCAAGACTAGTGACCATTATTTATGTGCAACTCTTACACACGCATTATGATTTATGTTTTGACACCCAGTCTCCTTATTTGCCTCCCCAAGTTCAAAGATATAGTATGCTGAAAGTATGTCCTACATGCACTCAGATATATCATGTGGTGCTACCGCTATATCTGTTGTTTACAGATTTGGTCATGCCCCCATTGAGACGTCACAACCCACACACGCGTTTGATTTGCTATACCTTAACCGAATCAGAAAACAGGCCCAGGTTTCACAAAAAACAGTGGTCTATTGGGAGCGCTAAATACTACAGGACACTTGAGTATTAGTGTATGAACAGACTCTTTAATGACCCTCCACTGCCCACAACACATATCAACGGTGTCCATCTGTCTTCAACAGGACCGTTGTTTTTTGTAAATATATCCTTTCCCTTTCAGAGTGTCAGCGGCAGGAGCACCTTATACTATCAGGATGATAGGACCTGAGGTTACCAGGCAACGGGTAAACAGATGAAGGACTTTGCATGATGAACATCCTGTCTGGCCCGATCACGTGACAAGCAGAGAAGCTGTGGAGAGGAACAGAAGCCTGGAGGAAACAACAGAGAGGCACTGCCACCCCCTGGATTAGAGGCTGATAAACTCCCCACCACAAACGCTGTCACCGGGGTTGTGCAAGGTTTGCACAACCTGCAAAGTTGAGTGCAATAGCACTAGAATTTAGACACCAATTGAGTGGGGAAAGGTGGACACATTGCGCCTCTTACTTATCTTTACAGGTTTCACTCATAGTGATGTCATGGGAGGCTCAATTAAGACCTCCAATTACCAACAGTAAAAGAAAGAAAATGAACACTCTGACCACAGACTATCATGTATACTAATGGCTGGATATCAAGGAAAAAAACGACTGCTCCAATCAGAGACAATCATATCTCTATATAATATTTCTGGAAATTGCACCCAAGGATGAAACAGACTTGTGCAAGTCCACAATTCTCCTCCTGAGATCTTGGCTGATTTCTTTTGATTTTTCCATGATGCTAAAGAAGCAGTGTGTTTCAGGTGTGCATTAAAATACATCCACAGGTGTGTCTCTAATTTACTCAGAAGTTGCCAATAAACCTATCAGAAGCGTTCAAACACATGACATCATCATATGGGCTTTCCCAAATTATTTAAAAGCATAGCAATCTTAGTGAATGTAAACTTGTGATTTTTCAGAAAGTACTAAAAATGCCTTATAACATTCTCTCATTATTCTGGAATTTGGCAAATATTAATAATTATGGTAATCCTAATTGACCTAAAATGGGAAAAGTTTATTCTGATTTCATGGCAGATAATGAGAAAAACATGCATATGTGTCTTTTTATATAGTGTATGTAAACTTCTGGTTTCAACTACTGTATATACATATACAAAAAAAACCAAAAACTACATTCTCACCCCCGTGGGGTGGTTATTTTGTCCTTCCTCATTTTCAGGTCCTCCAGAGGCATGCTGAGAGCTTGAGGGTTCTGCGCAGGAACTTGGTAGTTCCCAGAACTGCTCTTTTTTGGACAGAGTTCAGATGTTGAATCTGTCACAGCCACTTTTCTAACTTAGAGGTCACTGCTCCAAGTGCTCCTATCACCACTGGAATCACTGTTGCCTTCAGCTTCCATATCTTCTCCAGTTGTTCTTTGAACGCCTGGTATTTCTACATCTTCTCATACTCCTTCTTACTAATATTACATACTGTCATTTGGCGCTGCCACATCTATCATCTCATCATTGCTGTATACATATTATATATATATATATATACATATATATATATATATATATATATATATACGTGTAAAGAGTTTCACTGCAGCACTCCTCAGAGAAAATCTATAGTACTTTATTTCTGGCTTCTGTTAGGCAACAGACAGGAGATGGCCACGAATCGGGCACACACGCCCTTTGACAAAGGGCGTGTGTGCCCGATACGTGGCCATCTCCTGTCTGTTGCCTAACAGAAGCCAGAAATAAAGGACTATAGATTTTCTCTGAGGAGTGCTGCAGTGAAACTTTTTACACGTATGTATGCTAGGCTGTGAAGTAAGCCAGCTGCTTTGCACCCGAACACGTTTGCTGCTTGAAAGTTTTTCTTTTTTATATATATATATATATATATATATATATATACACGTATATATATATATATTTATATACACATATATATATATATATATATACACTCACACATAAATATATATATATATATACATACAGTCATGACCAAAAGTATTGACACCCCTGTAATTCTGTCAGATAACACTCAGTTTCTTCTTGAAAATGATTGCAATCACAAATTCTTTGGTATTATTATCTTCATTTAATTTGTCTTCAATGAAAAAAAAACACAAAAAGATTTGTCCTAAAGCCAAATTGAATATAATTCCACACCAAACATAAAAAAGGGGGTGGACAAAAGTATTGGCACCCTTAGAAAAATCATGTGATGCTTCTCTAATTTATGTAATTAACAGCACCTGTAACTTACCTGTGGCACCTAACAGGTGTTGGCAATAACTAAATCACACTTGCAGCCAGTTGACATGGATTAAAGTTGACTCAACCTCTGTCCTGTGTCCTTGTGTGTACCACATTGAGTATGGAGAAAAGAAAGAAGACCAAAGAACTGTCTGAGGACTTGAGAAACCAAATTGTGAGGGAGCATGAGCAATCTCAAGGCTACAAGTCCATCTACAAAGACCTGAATGTTCCTGTGTCTACCGTCCGCAGTGTCATCAAGAAGTTTAAAGCCCATGGCACTGTGGCTAACTTCCCTAGATATGGAGGGAAAAGAAAAATTGATGAGAGATTTCAATGCAAGATTGTGCGGATGGTGGATAAAGAACCTCGGCTAACATCCAAACAAGTTCAAGCTGCCCTGCAGTCCGAGGGTACAACAGTGTCAACCCGTACTATCTGTCAGTGTCTGAATGAAAAGGGATTGTATAGTAGGAGACCCAGGAAGACCCCACTTCTTACCCCGAGACATAAAAAAGCCAGGCTGGAGTTTGCCAAAACTTACCTGAGAAAGCCGAAAATGTTTTGGAAGAATGTTCTCTCTTTTTGGGAAAAAGCATCAACATAGAGTTTACAGGAGAAAACAAGAGGCATTCAAAGAAAAGAACACGGTCCCTACAGTCAAACATGGCGGAGGTTCCCTGATGTTTTGGGGTTGCTTTGCTGCCTCTGGTACTGGACTGCTTGACCGTGTGCATGGCATTATGAAGTCTGAAGACTACCAACAAATTTTGCAGCATAATGCAGGACCCAGTGTGAGAAAGCTGAGTCTCCCTCAGAGGTCATGGGTCTTCCAGCAGAACAATGACCCAAAACATACTTCAAAAAGCACTAGAAAACGGTTTGAGAGAAAGCACTGGAGACTTCTAAGGTGGCCAGCAATGAGTCCAGACCTGAATCCCATAGAACACCTGTGGAGAAATCTAAAAATGGCAGTTTGGAGAAGGCACCCTTCAAATATCAGGGACCTGCAGCAGTTTGCCAAAGAAGAATGGTCTACAATTCCAGCAGAGCATTGTAGGACACTAATTGATGGTTACCGGAAGCGGTTGATCGCAGTTATTTTGGCTAAAGGTTGTGCAACCAAGTATTAGGCTGAGGCTGACGGTGCCAATACTTTTGTCCGGCCCATTTTTGGAGTTTTGTGTGAAATGATCAATGTTTTGCTTTTTGCTTCATTCTCTTTTGTGTTTTTTCATTGAAGACAAATTAAATGAAGATAATAACACCAAAGAATTTGTGATTGCAGTCATTTTCAGGGAGAAACTGTGTTATCTGACAGAATTGCAGGGGTGTCAATAGTTTTGGCCACAACTGTAGATATATATATATTACAGTCTGAATACCTGGACAATTCAGTTTCATCATCTAGTGATATGGTGGCGATTTTAAGTTAATTAAAAAGCTGATCGACTATAACTGACCTACACATTAGGCAATACACGTCCACTGTATGCCACCCAGATCATAACATTGCACTTACCATTCTAAAAGGTTAAACAATGATTGTAGTATTTGATATCAATAAACCAGTACCACAGATGTAAACGCTGAATACAATTAACAATTTTAGACCACTATGGGATGGAAACAAACTAGTGATATTTGATAGAGATACCTAGCTGACTAGGGGGCAACCCAAATTTAGCAAGGTGAGAAAAGGGGCTAGATAAATGGTGCAAAAGAGCTAGCATCATTATAAGAACCATTGGTTTGAGGCTTTTAAAAAAATTCACTGGGCTCGTTGCGCAGCCCCCTATTGTTAAAGTCACTTTGATATGTGAGGAAGGCTAAAGTTTTGTATATTTTTAGCCGAAACACGTTGTTTCACTCTGTTGATGAATTGTATGTTATACATTTTTCGACTGGAATAAATTTTATAAATGACCACGGATCCTACTGTTCCGTTAGCTATTGGAACAAAGCTTGGAACATTACCCATTGATGGGCTTCGCAGCGGCAAAGCCAGATCGTTCCGAAACCTAGCTGCACGCCAGGCAGGAATCATCCCAAGGAGATCCAACACAATTGTATTCTACATGCCTGATAACAAGACCACCTAAAGGTGAGCACAAAAGCCTTAAGTACACTCTGGAGTGTGACAAATCGTCTGCACTTAGATCTCCGCCCGCACCCTATTGTTCCTCTCTTCCCATTTCCTAGAGCCAGGAATAGGCCCTTGGTATATTTCATGCATGCATTTCTGACTCACATATGGTTTGTAGTAATAGCTTTGTCGCAGGATTACGTCACTGTTAAAGATACACAAGAACAACTACGAAGCCTAACCTAAATTGCATTTTAACAGGCCAAAATGGTTCAGAAACTGTTTTTCATGCATAATCACTTGTATACAAGGCTAAATAAACCAGAGAAACAAAATATATTACTTTTAGCGGTTTTTCACATGTACTGTTGTGTCTTTTTTTCGCCTTTCACAATTGGGAGGACCCCGACTTAACATTTTGTTGGTCTCTCTGTCATACATCAATTATACTTAGCTACTCCCCAATACATTACTGGGCCAGCTACAGGTGGTCCTGTAACATACGTTTTGGAGGAACCGTTCTTACTTAGACATTTGACACTGTGATAGTGGAATACATATTTCATAGCAGTTTACAATGTGCCCATTGTTGCAACGGGCTTCACCCTCCTCCTCCTCCACCTCCATGGCATTTTGCAGCCCTACATTCAAATGTTCAGAGGGCCTGCAGTAGGCAGAAAACCTAAGATTCCTGAGGGCCCAAAGATGACCCTCTAAATTACATTGTGCAGGGACTGCTCTTACTTAGACATTTGGGTGGTTCCTCCCCCATTGACACTGAGATAGTGGAATACATATGCCATAGCAGTTTACAATGTGCCCATTGTAGCGTCGGGCTTCACCCTCCTCCTCCTCCTCCTTCTCCACCTCCATGACATTTTGGTCCCTACATTCAAATGTTCAGAGGGCCTGCAGTAGGCAAGAAATCTGAGTTTAGTGAGAGCCGACCTGTAACATACATTTGGAAGTGTCATTCTCTAGAAATTTTGGAGGTCTATCCTGTGTACATTTGAGACTGCTCTCAATTATTCATATTGTAGGGCTCTCACTCTATTATTTAACTCATTGACCCCTTCATGACCTTGAAATTTTTCATTTTTCATTTTCGTTTTTTGCTCCCCTGCTTCCAAGAGCCATAACTTTTTTATTTTTCCATGAACATAGACATATGAAGACGAGTTGTACTTTCATATGCAATAATTTATTTTACCATATAGTGTACAGGGAAATTGCAAAAAAATTCTAAATGCAATGAAATTGCAAAAAAAGTGCAATAACACGTTTGTTTTTTGGGTATTTTAGTCGCCATGTTCACTATATGGTAAAACTGACATGATGGGGTGATGCCTTAGGTCAGTACGAGTTCGTAGACACCCAACATGTATACCTTTACTGGTATCTAGCTGGTAAAAAAAAATTCAGAAGTTTGAAAAAAATAAAACAGACTTTTTGCGCCATGTTCTGCGACCCATAGCGTTCTCATTTTTTGGCATTTGGGGCTGTGTGATGGCTTATTTTTTGCGTCTTGAGCTCACATTTCTAATGATACCATTGTTGGGGGATCCGTAGTTTTGATCACCCGTTGTCGCATTTTATAGCAATGTTGCGGCAACCAAAAAAACGAAATTTTGGCGTTTGGACCATTTTTTCCATTACAGAGTTTACGGCTTTCATTAACGGATTTAATAGGATGATAGATCAGGCGATTCTGAACGCGGCGATACCAAACATGAGTATTATTTTTTTTTTAATATTTTTATTGTGATTGGGAGAAAAGGGGGGTGATTTGAACTTTTATTTTTATTTTTTTTACAGGTTTTTAAAAACTTTATTTTTTTATTAATTCTTATTTTTACACTGCCTTTTTAAGAGACACCTTGCTGCACAGTCCGATCGCTTCTGGGAGATACAGATGAGCTGCAGCTCATCTGTATCTCTCAGAATCGTGGACCTGTTGTGGTTGTCAGCGCCTGCCAACCACAACATGGAACTGCTCAGTGACAGCATCTGGGGTCTACCCAAGACCCCGGGCTGTCACGTGAGCGCCGGAGATCTCACAATATTATCGCGGGATCTCCAGAGCAGGCGGGGAACAGCATGTTCCCCCCTGCGGCCGCCTTGTATCCCGCTGTCAGTGATTGACAGCGGGATCCAAGGGGTTAACAGCGCCAATCGGATCCCGGATCTGATCGGTGCTGTTACCCTGACATCTAAGCTGATGAGATCAGCTGAGATGTCAGGGCTTTGATGTGAGTGCAGCGCCGAAACTCACATCAAACACCCCCTTATCCAACCCATGACTTTATATAACGTCATAGGTCGGGAATGGGTTAGAGGGAAGAGACTACATGGGAAAAGGGCAAGCAACATGGAGTAATAGAAGGTAGCTGTGAGTGCGGCCTGCGATCCTCAGGCTTGGCTGAACTCTGTGAACCGGAGAAATAAAGCTGCACTAGTCCACTGGTTGACGAGCTCAAATATATCTCTTGTCCAAGTCAGTGGACAAAGGATGTATTGTGTCCCCCCTCCAAGATAGGTTGGAGAAGCTTCACCAAATGGCCCAGAGATAGGGATTGACAATATTCCCCAGGTTATACAGGAAGGGAAAACGTCTTGATACTGTACTACTTGGTCCACTGCAGAATGTCCATCGTATTTCCAAAAATGACTCCTGCGGGCTGTGTCATAGGTGCAGTAAGATACCATAACAAGTGCCTCCCTTGAGACACATTATCTACAATGGACTACTGTAGTAGTTGTGGTCCTCAATTCAAGTTTTCAGAGAGCCATCTTTTGGTCATCAACAGTCAGTGTAAATTTCGATTGAATATGTATCCCCTATCCCAGTCACAATGTGGCACAAGCAAGGCATGTTTTTTGCAAAATAGGGTGACTGACTGTAGATTTCTATTGAATTTGTATCCCCTATCTCAGTCACACTATCGGACAACCTGTGAAAAGGACCTCCAATCACAAATAGACGTTAGGCTGTAGTAGCAATACTGTCTTAGTTTGTACACTGCATAATGTGAAATAAGGTTTCTAAAAATTTGCCCTATCGGCTGAGTGAAGGTTGACACAGGAAGACACCATCCCAAGGGCCTCCAATCACAATAGTAGTTAGGCTAGAGAAGGAATATTGTCCTAGTTTGTCCACTGCACTATGTGCATAGGGATGCTAAAAATGAGCCCTATGGGTTGAGTCATGGTTGACAAAGGAATGAAATGGGTTTGAAGGGAAGGGGTTGATGTTAGCAGCAGTGCCATGAACAATCAGCATTTTTGGTAAAATTAGGTTGGCTTGCTGTCATCTGGAGGGATTGCAAACTATGGAGATATCCAGTCCTTGTTGAATTTAATCAAGTAAGTCTGTCTGCATTTTCCGGTAAGAGGCTTGTGTGCCTATCAGTGATGATTGACCCAGCGGAACTGAAAACACGCTCTGACATCACACTAGAAGCCAGGCAAAGCAGCACCTCCAAGGCCTATAAGGAGAGGTTGGGCCAACTGTTCAGCTTGGACACCCAATAATTAAAGGGAACTGAAGTGTCAGAAATAGCTACATGATTCAGATATCCAGTGGCATTGAGGTTTCCATTTATGTAGAATGGCCCCACTATCTTTGTTCCCCATACACCACACCATACCATCAATTTTTGTGTTCCAATAGTCTTGGGGGGGTACCTATCCACTGTGGGTTAGTGTCAGAGCAATAGCAGTGGTTTTGTTTGTTAACTTCACCATTCACAAAAGAGTTTGCCTCATCACTCATCTGAAGGCAATTGTCTATGCTGTGAAGACACGAGAAGTGCAGCATCTGAAACAACTGATACTGGAAGCCTGTGTTAGCATTTCCTCGGTGGTGTTGCTATCAGTGTGTCAAGAGTGAGAGAAGAGGGTTGCATTGATAATCCAACACAATGGGCAGCACTTTGAACACATTTTATAAGTGGTCATAAACTTGTAAATAACTCATGAAAGAATAAGGTTATGTTAAAACCAAGCACACCATTGTTTTTCTTATGAAATTATCAATATGTTTGATGTGTCACATGACCGTCTTCCCATTGAAAAAATATCAAGTTGGATCCAAAATGGCCGACATCAAAATGGCCACCATGGTCACCACCCATCTGGAAAAGTTGTCCCCTCCATATAAAAGGCCCACTCTGTATATACAGTTGTGGCCAAAAGTATTGACTCCCCTGCAATTCTGTCAGATAATACTCAGTTTCTTCCTGAAAATGATTGCAATCACAAATTCTATGGTATTATTATCTTCATTTAATTTGTCTTAAATGAAAAAACACAAAAGAGAATGAAGCAAAAAGCAAAACATTGATCATTTCATACATAACTCCAAAAATGGGCCGGACAAAAGTATTGGCACCCTCAGCCTAATACTTGGTTGCACAACCTTTAGCCAAAATAACTGCAATCAACCGCTTCCGGTAACCATCAATGAGTTTCTTACAATTCTCTGCTGGAATTTTAGACCATTCTTCTTTGGCAAACTGCTCCAGGTCCCTTATATTTGAAGGGTGCCTTCTCCAAACTGCCATTTTTAGATCTCTCCACAGGTGTTTTATGGGATTCAGGTCTAGACTCATTTCTGGCCACCTTAGAAGTCTCCAGTGCTTTCTCTCAAACCATTTTCTAGTGCTTTTTGAAGTGTGTTTTGGGTCATTGTCCTGCTGGAAGACCCATGACCTCTGAGGGAGACCCAGCTTTCTCACACTGGGCCCTACATTATGCTGCAAAATGTGTTCATAGTCTTCAGACTTCATAATGCCATGCACACGATCAAGCAGTCCAGTGCTAGAGGCAGCAAAGCAACCCCAAAACATCAGGGAACCTCCGCCTTGTTTGACTGTAGAGACTGTGTTCTTTTCTTTGAATGCCTCTTTTTTTCTCCTGTAAACTCTATGTTGATGCCTTTGCCCAAAAAGCTCTACTTTCGTCTCATCTGACCAGAGAACATTCTTCCAAAACGTTTTAGGCTTTCTCAGGTAAGTTTTGGCAAACTCCAGCCTGGCTTTTTTATGTCTCGGGGTAAGAAGTGGGGTCTTCCTGGGTATCCTACCATACAGTCCCTTTTCATTCAGACGCTGATGGATAGTACGGGTTGATAATGTTGTACCCTCGGACTGCAGGGCAGCTTGAACTTGTTTGGATGTTAGTCGAGGTTCTTTATCCACCATCCGCACAATCTTCCATTGAAATCTCTCGTCAATTTTTCTTTTTTGTCCACATCTAGGGAGGTTAGCCACAGTGCCATGGGCTTTAACCTTCTTGATGACACTGCGCACGGTAGACACAGGAACATTCAGGTCTTTGAAGATGAACTTGTAGCCTTGAGATTGCTCATGCTTCCTCACAATTTGGTTTCTCAAGTCCTCAGACAGTTCTTTGGTCTTCTTTCTTTTCTCCATGCTCAATGTGGTACACACAAGGACACAGGACAGAGGTTGAGTGAACTTTAATCCATGTCAACTGGCTGCAAGTGTGATTTAGTTATTGCCAACACCTGTTAGGTGCCACAAGTAAGTTACAGGTGCTGTTAATTACACAAATTAGAGAAGCATCACATGGTTTTTCTAACAGTGCCAATACTTTTGTCCACCCCCTTTTTTATGTTTGGTGTGGAATTAGATCCAATTTGGCTTTAGGACAATTCTTTTTGTGTTTTTTCATTGAAGACAAATTAAATGAAGATAATAATACCAAAGAATTTGTGATTGCAATCATTTTCAGGAAGAAACTGAGTATTATCTGACAGAATTGCAGGGGTGTCAATACTTTTGGCCACAACTGTAAAAATGATATGTATATGCTGAACTCAACTCTAACATATGGATGCATTTTTAATGAATACTTATTTACAGTTAAACAATGTCAGACATTACACACGTTGGCCAGTAATAATTCCCTAATTAATATTCAGCAATA
The DNA here is from genome assembly GCA_033576535.1 of Allobates femoralis. Taxonomy (NCBI): domain Eukaryota; kingdom Metazoa; phylum Chordata; class Amphibia; order Anura; family Aromobatidae; genus Allobates; species Allobates femoralis. The sequence goes on along the minus strand of JARQOC010000005.1, from coordinate 136,820,747 downwards.
ATTAAGAGGTATTTCATAAGCCAATTTTTATTATTTTTATATTATGATGCTGATTAACTAACACAAGGCTTAATAAGATTAAACAATGGTTTATTCATAAGGATTAGATAAAGATCATGGACTGACTGATGCATTCATTTATAAAAATATGGTGCAATGAAAATCTATGAAGTTGCTTATAACTGTATAAGATATTCAGATTATTATTCAAAAAGCAAAAATAGGAAAATACTTAAAGGAAAAGTTTTATTTAACTCTTTAAAGAGTTATCCACAGTTTTCAAAATATGTTTGGATAGTGATTGTTAAAACAAGCAACTTTCCAATTAGTTTATATTCAATAAAAGTTTGCCATCTGGATAAACCTCCTTTTCTGTGTGATAGTTTACCATTTGTTGCCATGGTAACCTGCCACCACTGCTGCCTAGGTTTTCGATATTGGAATATGTGCAGTGCTTACAACAGACCTACGACTACCTTTTCTTCAGCCCAGGCAGACTCCTGAGGACTACAGCACAGCTTCGGCCAGCAGTTGCATTTTTCTGGCCGCTGGCTTTTTAATTTCTTCTTGAACTGCGAGCACATGTATACAGCATTCACTACAGAACACTGCAGTGCATGCAATAAAGGATTGGGCCCTGATGCTGGTCAATGCTGGCATCAGGACATATGTTGTGGGTGATATGCCCTCGTCCCATAGAAGATCGCAGCGGCAGTTCCATTGTCTCCTGTGATGTATATACTGCAGACGCAGCATCTCCTTTAATGTATACACTGCAGACCCAGCATCTCCTGTAATTTATAAACTGCAGCCCCAGTGTCTCAAGTGATGTGTATACAGCAGTCTTGGTGTCTCCTATGTGATGTATATGCAGCATTTTCAGTGTCTTCTTTGTGATGTAAGTCCAAAATAGTAGTTTTGGCATGCACACGAAAAGGTCAGGTTGTAGAAGTGCAAGTGAAAGGTTTAGAGGAAATCCCAATAGTCAGTCTCATATAGTAATCACTGCATACTGAAAAGTTAAAATGCAAATTAGAGTTTTTATTGTAAGAAGATAATGCAACTATATGAGACTCTAATTTGCATTTTGATCCTTTGTGATGTATACAGCAAACTCTGCGGCTCCTATGTGATGTTTATACAGCAGCCTCAGTGTCTTCTATGTGATATTTACACATATTAATATACTCGACAGGACCTTTAAATTGATCACAATCTCTCTTTTTTTACCTTTTATTTTGATTAAATCGCTTATATTGTGTTCAAAAGCTACAGGTCACAGTCGTAAAACTGCAGGGTTGTAAATCAATTTACATAACACATAAAACATACATAACATTTCCTAAAATTATTGCTAAATATTTAGAGGATTATCCCCATAATAGGGCTCAGTCCAATACTCCTATTTAGAGAGAGCTCTCTCTTTTCAGTTTGATGAGATTGCTGTTCTAAATAAACCAGCTGGACCCATTTTATAGAAGAGACTGTTGCTGTATTTATGGTTTTGTGCTGCTAAGCGAATGTACCCCGGCCCGCTCCGTGATCGCTATATCACAGTATGTATATGTCTGCATGTGTGCATATGTGTGTGTACGCATGTGTATATGTGTGTGCGCATGTGTGTATTTGTATGCGTGTTTGTGTATGTATGCGCGTGTGTGTATATTTGCATGTGTATATGTATGTGTACTAGTGCATCTCAATGAATTAGAATGTCATCAAAAAGTTAATTTTTTTCAGTAATTCAATACAAAAAGTAAAACACATATATTATATAGAGTCATTACAGAGTGATCTACAGTATTTCAAGTGTTTATTTCTGTTAAGAGTTCATTATGGCTTAACAGCCAATGAAAACCCAAAGGTCATTATTTCAAAAAATTTAAGTAGGGAGGATGAAGGGTTAAAAACCATGCAGCCATATTCGACGAGACATCAAAGGGTGACTATAACATTGATTTATTAGCCAACGTGTTTCAGGGCTCCCATAAATGTCCTGTAACATGCAAATATTACATTGATTTTTTATATAATATTCTAATTCATTGAGATGCACTGGTATGTGTGTTTATGTATGTGTGTGTGTGAGTGTTTATATGTTTGTGTGTATATAATGTGTGTATGTGTGTGTCTCCACCCACCGCGCTAGTAAACTCTGAGTCTCTGTCTGTGGCCTTGTGTGCAGAAGCAGATGGGGTGTGGTTCCATCTGTAGCCCACACCCCATCTCCTCCTTGACACACAGGTCGCAGAGAGAGTTTCCGAGTTTCCTAGCATGGTGGGTGGAGGTGGGTACAGTGGTGTGGCAGGATGTCAGACAGCAGCATTGGCGTGAGGCCAGGCATGCTTAGTGTGGCGGGAACGCGGGAGGTGGCGGGGTTTGTAGCGGCGGTCGGCATATTGGGCCATCCATTACTTGGGTATCCCAATATGGCTTCCAGCACACTTCCGGTTGGCGCAGTGGATTGTGGGATTCATCCTCATCCCGATGGAAGTGGATGACAGACACGATTAGGTAAGTATATATATCTATTATCTACCTATCTGTTATCTATTTATTATCTTTCTCCCCTCTTGTATCTGTACAACCGAATTGTCCACATTTATTGTTACTTGTATTGTTACTATGTTACTTGTCCTAGTCTGCCCTTTTAGCATGTAAAGCGCCAAGGAATATAATGGCGCTATATAAATAATAATAATAATAATAATAATAATAATCTATACATCCATCTATTATCCATTTATCATTCCATTATCCATCCTATCATAAGAGGTGTCTCAAATCTGTACTCTCGATTCATTCTCTGCTACTTCCATCATCTCTGCCATGCTTACCATCAGCCTACAGGTTACATGTGGATATCTTCAGTAAAAAGGAGGCAGAGTCTCCCTTTACATAGGTCATATGACTGTCCCATTGATTTACTACAAAGGGCTACTCCTCTTAATGAGCGTATATATCTTCTATTTCCCACAGAAACACTAGCTATGTCTGAATATAACAGGGAGAACCTTGCCAGAGGACTCATTTGGAAGTCTTCCTCCCCATTTCACACTGGAATCTTTTTTGCCCAAAAAAATTATGGGTTACTTCGTCCTTGCATTGTCTGAACCAGATTACAGTCAAGAACTAGTATCCTCTGCGCCTTATTCCAGAGCTGTTTGACCACCTTAGAGGAGCTTGGATATTCTCTAAAGTTGATCTGCATGGAGCTTAGGCTGGCTTCACACTTGCAGATGGATCTGCAGCGTTTTGCAGATGCATCTGCAAGTGTGAGCATGCTGACCGCGGCCCCTATGTTTATAATAGGGCGCACGCGGTGTGAAAGCTCTCATTCACTCCTATATGTGTACTGTCAGCAGGCGTATGCCTGCTTACAGATCACACTCTCCCGCCCGCAGCATGGACGCTACATCTCGCGTCCACAGTGCGGACGGGAGTGTGTGATCTGTCAGCAGGCATACGCCTGCTGACAGTACACATATAGGAGTGAATGAGAGCTTTCACACCGCGTGCGCCCTATTATAAACATAGGGGCCGCGGTCAGCATGCTCACACTTGCAGATGCATCTGCAAAACGCTGCAGATCCATCTGCAAGTGTGAAGGCAGCCTTACATCCTGGTCTGCATCAGACAGGACGATGAATGGTAGACCACCTTTAATACTTGGAACAGTCATTATTTTGTCATGCCATTCATACTCTTCAGTGCACCTGCAGTTTTCAAAGAATTTGTGAATAATATTTCCCAAGACCCTCTAGCATGGTGGTATACCTGGATGATACCTTGGTCATTACACCAGATCTGCCTACCATAGGAAAAGTGTATGTCTGCTTCTGCAGACATTCAAGGAGAATCATCCATATGCCAAGTTTGAAGCATATACCTTTGAGCAAGCTTCTTTTCCCTTCCTGGGGTACATAATCTCCAAAACTGGATTGAAGATGGATCCTGAGAAGGTGTCCGCCATCCTCAGATGGCCTCACCCTGTAGGCACTAAGGCAATCCAGAAGTTTCTATGCTTCGCTAACTATTACAGGCAGTTCATCACTCACTTCTCCTCTCTAAGGAATCAAATTTTGGCCTGGATCTGTGAGGGCGCTAACCCCAAACTATGGACCTCGGAGGCAAAGGACCCATTCTGTTTACTGAATAAATACTTTGTCACTGCTCCAGCGCTTCAGGACTCGAGTCAAACAAGCAGTTCTTTTTGGAGGTCAATGCCTTCTTCTCAGGAGCCAGAGCAGTGCTCTCACAGAATTCCTCCTCAGGGCGGGTAGTTACCTTCTGATTCTTCTCCAAAGCCTTCACAGCCCTGAAACACAATTACTCCTTAGGGAATCAAGAGTTATTGGCCATTAAAAAGGCTTTGGAGGAGTAGCGGTTTCTCCTGGAGGTTGCTGTTCATCCGGTGGAGATTTAAGGTACCTTCACACGCCGCAATCTTGCCTGGAGATAATGAGACGATCTATCGTGCACGTGCACGTTTTTCATGGTCACCTCAGATCGCCGATGGTGGCATCACACGCCGCAATCTCGCCCTGAAAATTAGGTGATGTGTCGCTCCGGAAGTCACCTCCCTACAGAGGAAACAATCTTGCCTCATTCCTTCACCGCTTCACACGCCGCAATTCCAAAGGCAAAGTGGGTGTACATGTTCAGCGTGGCGAGAAGATAGGCGTGCCACAGTGGTTTACACCATGCCCCATACATGCTCATTGGACAGCGCAACAGTGTTACGATTGGTCAGCCTGCTCTGGAAGGCTAGCTAATACATGACACCATTGTCTATCAGAGAATGGCAGCAATACATGCTCAAATATGGCGCGGTGTCAACTGACAGTCAATGAGAACACACTAGCCAACACCAATCAGGTCAGATGGGGCACGGTGTCCAGCACGCTGAGACACGCCTACGGGAAATCCTAGGCAACACTGCTTCCATCACTATTGCCCTATCATACGCCACAACACGCAAATATCGCCTCCAGGATTGCGGCTGATTTCTGAGCAGTGCTCAGGAATCAGGTGACAGCCGAGAGGCGATTTATCGCCGCAAAATTCCCCAATCACATGCCGCAACTGTGAGGCAATTTCACGGCGATTGCTCTGGGGCGACATATCGCCTTTAGGATTTACAGGCGATATTGCGGCGTGTGAAGGTACCTTTACAGTGACCATAAATATCTGGCCTATATTCAGTTGGCCTATAGGCTGAATCCTTGGTAGGTCAGGTGATTACTATTCTTTGCCCGTTTTGACTTTGTGATTCACTTCTGGACGGAGGATTAGAATGTCAAGGTTGATGTGCTCTCGAAGTCCTTTCAATCCCCTGATCAGAAGGAGTCTCAGAATATAATCAGTCTTGTCAGGATTATCACTGTTAACCTGTCAATGCTACTGCCATGAAAAACCTTCTTTGCTGAGGATAATAGGAATAGGGTTCTGCAGTGGGGCCATTCTTCTAAGATGGCCGGTCTTGCCGGGCAGAAGAAGACTCTTGTACTCATCTCCCACCATTACTGGTGGCCTTCTCTTTGTCAGGACATTGTGCACTTCCTTTACTTCCTGCCTGTCTTGTGTAGTGTTGAGCAAACTTTTGCTGAACATGTTCGACAATTACAAATGCAACACAAACATTGCAAATTTTGTCTAGAATCGGAAGCACAAGGAAATTACAAGAAAATCATCGAACACAGCTTTGTTCGTAAACTGATCAGACAAAAAAATTACTTAATTTAAATGATGACTTTCTCTTACCTTCTGACAGTGTAGGACAATGGGATGGGATATGTTTGACGAGTACAGGTGTGGAGATAGGTCAGAATAGGGTCAGGCTCCACTTTTTTTCTCACCACTTTCTAAGTGGATGTTCTGGTCCAGCAGCCACCTGATCTCCCGTGCAGCTCCGATGTCCCTTGCCGCCGATATCTCCCGATTCCTCCGCTGCACTGCCAAACACCTCGTGGAGACAGAGGAGCGGGTAATGACAGTGCTGATGCTGTGGGACTGCATAGATCCCTCTGGGATACAGAGAGTAGAGAAGATCCTCACCTGCACCAACCAGGACCTTGAGATGGAGCCAGACATGCCCTCCAGAGCCCGGTAACACACACCTCTCCCTCCCTTCGTCCTGGCATGGAACCATGCCTGCGGTGCCTCCAAGTCGTTGATCCTGAGCTGCAGGGGGGAGATGAGTCATATCGGGAGCCCGAGTACCAGACCCCCTACCCCATGTGAAACAGCAATTGCCAGGGACTGCCCACACTATCAGCAATAGGGCCAGCCGGCACTGACCTGGCCCAGATTTACAGTCCACTAATGTTGTCCCTGGAGAGTGGGGAAGGACTCCATAACTGCACTCACGGCTTGGAGGACGGTCAAGAGCTACAGAAACTTCAAGATCATAGTCTGGCTTAGAGGGTAAAGGATATAGAGGGTCTGAGAAGTTATATTGCTGGTCCTGGGTCTGGGTCATCCCAGTGTGCGACCAGGAACTGACAGGAGTCTCCACAGTGCACATTAACCAGTTCCCTGCCAGCCCAACCTGCAGACCCCTATACACAGATGTCAGATTCTGGAAGGACTGAACTCAGCAAGCACGATAACCCTTCTCCTCTTCATGTTTCGATGGGTCCCTCTCGCCCCCCTAATGGCAATGCAGTCTGGGTTGACCTAAGGTTGGGTATCCAGACTATCCCAACCCCGGAGGAAATAGAGGGCTTCCTAGTCCGTATGGAAGCATCTTTTAAAGCTGAAGCCACAGTACTTAAAGGAGAAGTGGAGAAATTATCTGTACGGGTGACTTCCACTGAGTCATCCACTGATACCCTCTATAAGAGACTGGGGGACTTGGAACAAACAGTTTTGGGGCAATCCTCTCAACTAGAGCAGTTGCTAGACGCCATGGACGACCTAGAGAATAGGGAGAGACGCAACAACATTAAGGTACCGTAACACGTCGCAATTTTGCAAGCAATTTCACTGGCAATTTGCTGGTTGCAGTGAAATCATGGACACATTGTTCTATTTTGTTGCCGTATACAAATGGAACAATGTGTCCATGATTTCACTGCAGCCAGCAAATTGCCAGAGAAATTGCTAGCAAAATTGCCGCGTGTGACGGTACCTTAAAGGTACCTTTACACGCCACCACTGAAAGGTAGCAACTGCCTGGCATTGGGGATATTTATGCCTGTTGCCATGAAATTGCTACGAAATGGCGGGGTGTAAATAAGGAAATTCCTTCCTGTGTCCTGCAGTTGACTCAGATACCTGTTGCTGAGCTGTGCTCAAAAACCGAAGGCAACGGAAAGGCACAATTGCCATGGTAATGGCGTCTAAACGGGGCACAGGCATGGATGTTGCGTTGCCTAGTGATTTCATAGGGGCGTGCCACAGCGTCATGGATACCACGCCCCATCAGCGATCATTGGTGCGGGGTACTGTGTTACCATTGGCTGTCCCTGCACAGGGCGCCATATTTAAAGAGCTGACCATTCGCACTACACAATTGCAATGGCGTCACGTATTAGCCAGCCTTCCTGCGCAGGCTGGCCAATCATGATGCTATTGAATTGTCCAATCAGCGTACAAGCGTCACGGAATACACAACTCTGTCACACCTATGTACTTGCGGCGCGAAAGATGTACGCCCATATTCCTTTGTGGTAGCGGCGTGTAAAGCAGGGAAGGTATTCAACAGGAAGTAAGCCGCAGGAGCTGTTGACACTTCTGGGGAACACAGATACCTTCAGTGGACAACGCAATGGCGGCGTCTATATGCGTCATTAGCGATCGGTATCCATCGTTAAAACGTGCGCGTGCACGTGTGATGGATACCTGTTGCTAGGCACAGTGGCGGCGTGTAAAGGTACCTTTAGAGTTAGGGGACTCCCCGAGTCTGTGAGCCTCAGAGATTTGGATGATATCCTGCACAACATTTATAATAGCAATAACTGATCTTTTTACTCAGATAAACAGGCTGGAAGTCGATCATACACGCACTTTGTCTCGCACGACCTTAACCAACTTGACACTGAAGAAACAGGAGCTTAAGGGATTGTTAGACCAGAAATATTCGAGATTTACTGAGATGACTAAAAGTTACTTTTACTTGACTTCAGATAAGTGTGGACGCCCATTGGCCCACCTACTTTATCCTCGCTTAAATCCTACATTTGTTCTGCACATCCAGACCAGTGCTGGAAAGGACACTTACAACCCAACCAAAATATTGGAGGCATTCAGTGAAATAGAAGAAAACAGAGAGGCGCAAATGAGCAGCATCCATGGGTACTAGTTAAAATCATACTGGGGTGATGAGGGGATGGCCTCTCACCTGTTTAGGTTGTGCTCGCCTAGCACAACCTCGGTTACTGGCGCCTCTCCTGTGATCTGCGACGTCTCTGACTTCTGGGATCTCAGGCCGGGTTCCGATCACCTGGTCCCGGTCAGTTGATGCCGCTACTGATGTCACGCTAGGTCCTATTGCGAGGTTCACAGGTCCTGTCCCAGGCTGCTCCACAAGATCTCCCGCCGGGAGATGAAGACAATGGATTCAGAAGTTTTTTTCGTGTTAAGGAGCGCTCCGGACACGTTTTACCCCCACCTGAAGAAGATGGCATGCCGCCATTGAAACGCGTTGTGATTTTAAATAAAGATAATTACAATTACTATGCCCTCTGATTCCTGTGTCCGGAGCACTCCTTAACACGAAAAAACTTCTGAATCCATTGGAGGCATTCAGGGCTCCCAGCTGCTCCCGCTAAAACGGGGAAAGATCCATCTTCAGTTTTGAATTACAGACCAATCTTGTTACTGAACATTGATATAAAACTTTTTTCTAAAATACTAGCTGACCGGTTGGCCCCTCTCCTCCCTTCAATGATTAGCACGGATCAGGTTGGCTTTGTCAGAGGCCGTGGGGCGAGGGATAATACAATTAGAACTCTGCTCTTGGTGGCCAAAGCCAGAGCAGACTCGATCCCACTTGGCCTGATATCTGCAGACGCTGAGAAGTCCTTTGACAGAGTCCACTGGGGGTTTATGAGGGAGGCGCTAATTCAACTTGGGGTTGGTCCCAGATGTTTACACGGAATCCTCTTCCTGTACTCATGTCCAACAGCTAGGGTGAAGATAGGGGGTACATTGTCTGCTCCGTTTGCAATTAAGAACAGGACTAGGCAAGGTTGCCCTCTGTCCCCTCTCCTATACATCACTGTTATGGCGCATTTGTCCGTAGCTCTTAGAAATAAAGACATCCATGGGATTGAGCTGGGATGGATACATCATAAGACCTCCTTATTCGATGATGATCTTTTATTGTACGTCTCACAGCCCCAGGTTTCCGTGCAAAACATTTTGAGAGAATTTGATCAGTTTGGTTGCTTGAGTAACTTTAAGGTTAACTTCTCCATGTCCGAGGCTCTGAACAATGTCCCAGCAGGATGTTTGTTGTTTAACCATGAACTTCCAATTTAAGTGGAGATTAAATACCTGGGAGTGTTCATACCCTTGGACATATCCGGTCTCTTCCGAGTGAATTACCAGCCCTTATTGACTAATGTCGAGTCCTGGTTACGGTCCTAGGGACACATTAAATTGTCATGGTTTGGCCGCATGAATGTGATTCGTGTGGACATCCTGCCCCGCCTCCTCTATATTTTTCAAATGGTCTCTGTGTCGCCCAGCAGAGAATTCTTTACTAGACTTTAATCCTCTGTGACTAAGTTTATATGGGGAGGACTTAGACCACGGGTTCGCATGGACATTCTCACTTTGCCAAGGACGATGGGAGGAACAGGACTGCCGGATCTGAGAGGTTACTTTCTAGCATCCTCATTAGTAAGAGTGCTTGATTGGCACTTTAGCAAAGAGAGCAGACAATGTGTGTCTGTGGAGCAAGACGGCTTAGATACCCCAATGAAATACCTTCCTTGGATCCCCCCTTGTGATCTGGGCAAAGTGGGCCGACTGTCGGACATGACCAGTGACACGATAAGGATATGGCACTTGTTTATATTGAAGCAATCCCCTTCAGATCGACTTACCCCGTTAGCCCCTCTTTTCGCTAACCTGGCATTTGGCCCAGGTCTACTCAGACGAACCTTTCTGTGCTGAACGAGTGTTGGGGATACTCGAGTAGGGCGGATGCTTCTGCAGGGTTGGATCACCACCTTCGAGGAATTACAATCTAAATCTCCGGCGATATCTTTAAGCTGGTACGAATATGCACAATTTCGATCCTTTCTTCGGTCAGCGGAGGGTGGCTTCCGGGTGTGGGTGAAATGTACTCCTCTGGAGAGTGTTTTTCTGCAAGACTCCCCTCCGGATCATAGGATTTCCGCCATGTACCGTCTTATCATGGAAGCAAAATGTGGGGGGGAGACTCCACTTTCAGAGATTATGGGAAAGGGAGCTGGTCAGTGAGATCTCGGGAGCCGATTGGGAGAAGGGTTTTCTCTTCACTCATAAGTTGGCCAGCTCTTGCGCAGCCTAGGGAAAAAACTATTAAATCTTGATGAGGTGGTATCTCTGCCCTATGAACTTGATATCTTCCCTTCGGTTTCCGAGATGCGTTTTAGGTGCGGTACTGCTAAAGGCACGATGCTCCACGTGTGGTGGAGTTGCCCTGAGACTCAGAACTTTTGTTCACGGGTGTTTGCTAACTACACTTTGATCACAGGTAGACGAGTGGTTGGTAGCCCAAAGATGGCACTGCTATCTATCTTTCCACAATCTATTGGGTTTCACAAAATGGATATTCTTCGCTTTTGTCTGTCAGCGGCCCGTTCAGTCATTCCAAGATTCTGAAAGTCTGCTCAAGTTCCCTCCATGTTAGAGTGGTATGGAGAAATGATGGAAATCTTCAGAATGGAAGGGCTGACCGCTGAAGCTTTGAATTCCATGGAGAAATTCTCAAGGACCTGGATCGAATGGATACTTTGAAAAGATGCCCCGAACTTCCGAGATATTTTTCTTTGAGATTAATTCTTGGATAGCTGTTGAGAAGAGACATAAAATGAGATGGGGAGGTTGAGTCCCCTTCCCTACCCCCCTTCCTTTGCCCCTCCAACAGTCCTTTTTTTACTCAGATCTATGAGATGATATCCCTTCTTTTAGCACCTATTTTGCAGCCCTACTTCTTGCTCCACCTCACTTTTTTCTTTCTTCCTCATACCTTGGATTTTTCTTCTTTCTTTTTCTCTAAATGTAGGAGACATAATCTTCTTATTTTGGTTGCTTCCTCCAACTGGGGGAACAGTGTGAGAATATCTTACGTGTTCCTGGAAGTGTTTGGCATGGAGAGCATTACAGCGACAAGAGTCATCTTGTAGCCTCCTGCCCACACTTCCGAGACCTACTCGGGTCCATGTACAGTATAGCTTTAGATGCTTTTTGTTGTATATTCTCTGTTATGACAATAGGAACCTCAAACTTTGGTTGGATTTTTTAATACATAATGTGTTCTGATTGATTTCAATGTTACTATATTGGTATGCACATGTTTTGATATGGTTAATAAAAAGAAATTGAACCCAAAAATGGAAGAGTGGAATGAGCTCGCCAGTCACGCCTTGGAGGTTTTGTCATGCCTCTCAGAACATGTCTTCAGCACTGCTGGTGGTATCCTGACAGATAAGTGCATCCATCTGTCTCCTGAAAGTGTAGAATGCCAGTCATGGATGTCCAAGAATTTTTCAACCCCCGTCACAAACTGGGCAAACTTGGACATGTAGTACTTTTCAGTGTGCTGCACTGATCTCACCAATCGCTGTTATACAATTTTTATTTTGGGTGAATTAGTGCCATTTTCATGGTATCTGGCCCTAATTGTTTAAAATGTGGAGAATTTAAGGGTCTCCTTTTTGTCTGTTTCTTGAATTTAGCTGGGCTTTCTAAACATGTGTCACTCTTCCCCTGTTACTAATCAACGTTTAAAATTCAAATGCTAGGCCAGGCCCTGTTCTAGACCCAGTGCCATGTATGCAGGCTGTGCCATTATACAATTTTTATTCTGAGTCAATTGATGCCACTTTTGTGTTATCTGTCACTAATTTTTGAAAAGTGGAGACTCATCTTGTGGTCTCCTCCTTTTTTGATGTGAATTCAGCAGGGCTCTCTGAGCACCACACCTGCACCTGTTACTCATCTCCCTGTTCCTGATCAATGTTGAAACTTGATATACTGGGCCAGGCCCTGTCCAATGCATCCATAATGCCTTTGATTTTACCTCCCATTGTTCTGAATGGGATTTGGACGTTCAGTGAACCATTTGCCGATCTATTTGTCGAATCGAACCCCAACTTCAAAAGGTTTGCTCATCTCTACTCATATGAAATTTTTCAAACAACTTTTAAAATAACTTTATTCATATTACAGTGCATTAACACTAATAGCCAATCAATTAACCCCTCTCCATGGCCAAAGCAAATATGTTGTCACACTGAGTTAGATTCTGGGAAAAGGACATGAGATACAGAGAAAACCCCTAGCTCTGTCAACCTTGACCTGATCTGTAATACCAAGGACAAGACATTTACAAGGAGGGTGCTGTTTTATAAGAATGCGGTACAATCCCTTTAAATAAAGACAAGTGTAAAGCTACCTGTCGATGGCTTGTTAATTTCTTTTACAGAGAAGTGTCTGCATTCTACTTAATTTTATTGAACGGTTTATTTATTTTTTGTTTCTGTTGAGTTGCCTCCAACTTTACATCGTAAAGCAATATAAAATGTCAAATATTTGATGAAGTAACCTGTAATCTGAAATAAATTTAATTAATCCACATTCATCATCAAATTTGGGTCAGTGACTAAAGGCCTTTCAGTGGATGAATATAAATGACAGCAATGGATAAATTATAACTGACATTTATAAATCAATGCCAGTACTTTAAATGATTTAAGCAATCTGCAATATGGTTTACATAAGTGGCTGTCATTTGTATACAGAAAGAGCTTCATTATTTTCCTTCCATTAGGTAAAATGGGACAGTGAAAAATCAGTGTCAGCCCAATTGTACATTTCTTCCCTTTGCACAATGGCTCCTATATACTGTATTGAGCTAACTGCATGGGTATGCAGAACTTTGAGGTAACAGAGTTTATGCAATGTAATCCAATTTTAAAAGACACACTTATTTAATGTTTTTGGCTGCAAAAAGGGGAACACAGATGAAATGGAATATAAATTTGGATTCTCCATCTGCATAAAAATCTATTAAAGGTTATATCTCAACAACTCCCCAGCCTCCAGCTTGCTATGGTGTAGTATGGCACAGGGTTGTAGTCATGGGCGAGATCTATGTTTCCTGCACCCTGACACTCAACATGAAAGAGGCTGTGGGTGTGTACTTGAATTATGGAGGCGATATGCTTTTGCAGGCTGCATGATGCTGATGGCTTTGGTTGGCCATATACATGATATGTACATTAGGTAGCAGGTGCAGATATTCTTAAACATTTTGTTAGCACAGAGTATCTCCATCAAACGTCAATCTACTCTTTCCACTTCACTTGTTCCTGTCCTCAACAGTTCTGTTTGTTTTACCACCACCAAGCTCAATATCACAGTACAGGCTTGTAAGGAATAAGCAATATTGCAGCAGCCATTTTGTTCAAGGCCACCATAACTCACTCCTCGGAGATAGCTCCCACCTACCTTGGCCCAAGGCGTACATAATCAGTATGTTAATCAACCTGAGGAAATACCAAATGGTCACACAATAGAGCTTCCATAAGGGATAGTTAAGTGACACCAGAGAGTGAAAACTAATCTCCTTCTACCACAGATTGAAAGGAAATCCTTTCACATAACCCAGACAGGCCAGAGACAAAGAATGACTTTTAATATCTCATGAGCCACCGCTCCTATAAAAATATCAAGCATAAATAGGAAATCTAGAGATTCAGACAGTCATTACACTTATTTCTACATAAATGTGCGATGATCGTAAGTCACCTAAGCTTGATATTGGCCAGTAAGATACCAGCAGAATAGTCATGTGTTATATCATTACGAAGCTAAAATCATAAAAATATGAGAGCATGGTCTTTCACCTACGATGCTCCCAGGCAAAGTTATGACCCATAGTAGCTTTTGGATATTTCATGTCCCCACTCAAGGGGTGGGAGTTATGAGACAGCCCAGAAGCGGGTGATGGGTGTGAGATGGGTGTGAGATGGGAAGGCCTCTTACAATATAAAAATGTTCCACCTCTTCTCCATTTTGGTATTCTTCTGAAGAGGCATAATTACATCAGGCCAGAGTATACCCAGGAAACAGGTTGGGCCGTGCTGCCTTTGTGGTGCCATCAGCATTAAGGTAACTGATTGCATGAGTCTGTAATTCTGTGTGTATCCTATCTTCTATTTGCATAACTGACTAACATTTGTAATATCTTATAACACCTGTAAATATTAATAATATCTAGTTCTCCTTGTGTTTGCGTGGGTTTCCTCTGGGCACTCCGGTTTCCTTCCACATTCTAAAGACATACTGATAGGATGTTTAGATTGTGAGCTCCAAGAGAGACAGCATTACTGATGTATGTAAAGTGCTATGGAATTAATAGCGCTATATAAATGAATCAATATTATTATAAATAGATAAATGTAAGCTTGAGTTGTTATCTTGTCTTGATCATGGACCCCCAACGTCCGTGTGCTCATTTAATGCTACCTGGGTTGGTTTCTGACCCAATATAAGCACGATCATGGACAGGACTTGTATCAAATGAAGAACTGGTGGCAACAATAAGTGCCTGGGTTATTCAGGGCCTCTTTCAGTGATGGGGTGGTGGTTATTATATGGGCTTCTGATCGCGAACCAGAAGGCATATATCACCTTCACTGAGAGGTGCCTTAATAAACCAGCGCTGACAGGGCAGCTGCAGCCTTTCTTTTATCCTCAGGTGGTTCCCTGACCAGCCTAAGTTTAGAAGAGGCGCTATAGAGCTGCCAGGTTGAGTGGCCGATTCTCCACAAAGCTGTAAAACTCATTCTTTCTCTTCAGTGGTTCTGTGTCTTGTTCTCCTTGTAAAAGGAGAGGTTTATCAATACGGACGGACTTTAGCTTCAAATTCTTAGAGGCTTAGGGGACTTTAACCCAGGACCCTCACTTTGTCTCATGTATTGTATAGGTTCACAGCAACATCTTCCAAGTGCAAATGCCACACCTGGAATTATCTACAGACTATATCTTGAATATGGTTTTGTAAAAATCTAAAATGCTAACTGTATATCCATAATTTTGGATGGGAGTAACTCTTTAATTGGCTAACTAAAATGTATCTAAACGATGCTCAGAATACCATTAATACATCAGGCAAAGAATTTTGGAGGCATGTTCTGTACTCCTTCCTGACATAATGAACAAACATTGCTTGAGGAGAATCCAGTTTTCTAGGAGTTCCACAGGAGACACAGTATGCCAACTCTCTAGGCAATAGCATTTCAAAACCAATTTTAAAATAACATTTTAATAATATTTTAAAAAAGGACTGACAAACAAAAAAATTCAACTTGATAAATAAACAGTTGATATAAAAATTCTACACAGTACTTTTACTAGGTAAAAGGCTATGTCTTTGTCATGTAAAAAAAAAATCATATAATTTTAGAACTTTTTCTACTTTTAGGGTACACTCTCATTGGTGCATTTTGTATCACCGACATCCCGGCGAGAAAAGTAGCAGTCTCATGCGAGTATCATGTGTTTTTTATGACATCTGTATGACATGTGTATGACATGTGTATGACATGCATACGTCATGCATATGAAATGCTAGTGTGCATCTTTCCCTAACCTAGCATCCATATGTCATGCATATGTCATGCATGTGCCATGCATATGTCATGCGTATGACATGCGTATGACATGCGTATGACGTGCGCATGACATGTGTATGACATGCGGATGTCATGCGCATGATATGCATATGTTATGCATAGGACATGCCAGTGTGCGTTTATCATTCACCTAGCATCTGTATGTTATGCATATGTCATGGGTATAACATGCGTTTTCAGAATAGTCTTTTTTATGCTGTAAAAAGTTAAAATAGACAGATAGATGACAGGATACATAGATAATAATAGTTTTATTTATATAGTGACAACATATTCTGCAGCACTTTACAATTCAGAAAGGACATATACAGACAATTTGAGACAATATGTTGTAACAAAAAAAATCAAAACTCATGAGGAGTGAGGTATGATACATAGATGATAGGATAGATAGATAAAAGGATACAAATATGAAAAAAGCCGGGGCACTCCAGTTCTCAGGTGCACCAAAGACCTTTTATTCAGGCATGGCACAGATGGCAAAGGGTGCTTGGACCAGAAACGTTGCCATCTGTGCCATGCCTAAATAAAAGTTCTTTGATGCACCTGACAACTGGAGTGCTGTGGCTTTTTTCATATTTGTATACATGGGAAACCTGCAAAAGGAAGGTTTGGTCTGCTTGCACCATATACTCTTATCTCCTATGCTGCTCTTTGCCTCTCTTTTGTATAGATAATATGATAGATAGATTGTCAGCGGTTACCATACTTCCTGAGATGTGGCCTCGAGTGACCTCACTGACTCACCACTCACATGGCCGCAGCTCTTGGCGCAATCATATTGTGCTCAGAGGCCGCGATGAAAGGATGCTTCTTTTTCAGCACAGTCTCCAAAGCAGAAGAGCTGAAATGTGATGTGGGAACTCATTGTGGATTATCATCAGAGGGGTATGTTTTAGGGTTAATAAATGGAATAATGAGGGCTGTCGTGTGTTATTCCTAATAATGTGTGTGTGTGTGTGTGTGTGTGTGTTTTATTAACTCTTCACTTACTGGATTGGTAATGGGTGGATTTAAGAAGAAACCCAACATTACCAATCCAGGACTTTTTGACAAGCTGTCAATACTCAACTGTCATTAACCCCTTCTATCATCCCTATGCCACCGCACCAGGGCATCAGGAAGAGCTGGGTAAAGCACTAGAATTTGGTGATTCTAATAAGTACACCAAATTATGTGACTGCTGCATGCTGCTAATATTGCCCTGGAAGGGCAATAACTATGTGCCTCCCCAGAGTAAGCAAAAAAAAAACCTGGTCATGTGCTTTATCTTGGCTGAGTGTCAAATTGGGGGGGACCCCATGCAGCTGTTTTTAAAAATGATTTATTTAATTAAAAAAAAGCGCAGAGACCCCTTATTTGATACTCAGCCAAGATAAAGTGCACAGCTGGGTGCTGCAGCCAGCAGCTGCCAGCTTTAACTGTGCAGAGAATGAAAGATGTGGGGCACCCTACACAATTTTTTATCCCTATTATTTATTTATTAAAACACTAATGTATATGGCAACCAAGCACAGACACCGGTACAGAATGTGGGCATACAGTCAATCACAGACGCTGTTACAGAGTGAGCATCTGTGGTTGACCTTTGCCAATCAGTGCAGTGAATATGCATGAAGCTTAATGAGTGGCCCCAGAAGTAAGCAGCTGGAGACTGGTAAGATCAATCTATCATTTCATCTATCTATTATTATTATTATTATTATTATTATTATTTATTATAATTTATAGAGCACTATTGATTCCATGGTGCCATACAAGAGAAAGGATTACATACAAAACAAGATAAAAATACAATAAGCAAACTAACAGTGACAAACTGGTACAGATGGGAGAGAGGACCCTGCCCTTGTGGGCTTACATTCTACATATCTATCCTATCATATCTATTTATTCTAACTTTTTAGAGCATGGGAAAGGCCAGGCTAAAAATGCCATCCGTGTGCTGTGCGATTTTTTTATCACACCAATTCTCTTGCATTGGGTAAATCTCAGCTATATACGTTGCCTTACGCAGCATGCTGCAAATTTTTCATCAGCACGTTTCTTGCTGAGGAAAAACTCGCAGATGGGCAATACACTATTGTTTAATCTTTTTGCAAGTGCAACCCAATATTTTATCGGAGTGCACTCGCCAAGTTTAAACAAAGATGTAAGCTCACCCTTAAAAAGAATCTGTTACCAGGTCTTCGCTACTCCATCTGAGAACAGAATGATGCAGGGACAGAGAACCTGGATACGTCAATTTGGCAGTTATTGGGCAGCTTGCCGTAGTTTTGATACAATAACTGTTTTACCTGATGCAGATTAACTAGTTCTTCAGATGCTAGGATCTTTGTAACCACACCAACTACACTGATTGCCAGATTTTTGTGTACAAAAGTTGCCCATCCACTGTGGGTGGGGTTATACACAGCTCATGAGAATGCTTCCTCACATGCCAGCAGGTTTATTAGCCCTGTAAAGATAATCTCCTGCTAACAAAACAATGACTTTATATAAACAGCAGCATGGAGCCATATAAGTGAAAATTGATGGTTTAGGGGTCTCTGTCTTTCCATTATACTGCTATCAGTTTATGTCACAAAAACATGGTGACACATTTGCTTAATGTCACCTATAAAGTGTACAATTTAACTGAAAACCAAACAAATCATATTGGGTAGAAAAAGAAAGAACTAAAATAATGTGGTTATATAAATATGCACACCCTGAGGCTAGGGCCACACTTAACAGTGCCCCCACGTTAGCCGGATGACGTTACAGCAGAGCCCAGCCTGCTGTAACGCTGATTGCTAACGTCGAGGGCTTCCTATGAACGCTAGTCCATAGAAACTCGCTGTTTACTATGGATACAGCTTTACAGGAAGCCCCAGGCAGTGGGCTTTTGCAGGACGCACAGGGAAACATTGCTGACGTTTTCCTATGCGTCCAGGGGCTTCTTGTGAAGCTGTATCCATAGTAAACAGGGGGTTCTATGGACCAGCGTTCATAGGAAGCACCTGACGTTAGCGGTCAGCGTTACAGCAGGCTGGCCTCTGTTGTAACGTCATCCGGCTAACGTGGGTGCACTGTTAAGTGTGGCCCTTGCCTTAGCCCAATAATTTGTTGAAGTGCTCTTTGTATTTATGCCACTATTCAGTCTTTTTGGGCAAGAGTCTATTATCATGAGACATGTAGAATTGGCAATCTTTGCCCACTCTTCCTTATAGTAGTACTTTAAATCTGCCAGATTGCGAGGTCATCTTTTGGGTACAGAACACTACATGCACTTAAATTGAAAGCAAACCAGAATCAGCCATATGTAGCCATATGTAGCCAAGTTCTCTATCACCTGGACGTCTATCAGGTCACCCTGGCTGTTAGTGTCAGTAAAATAGTTTCACTTTTACTTTCAAGGGAACATATCATTCATCTTGTAAAGGTATACATGCCAAAAACGTGTGATCTGATCGCAGGATCGGATCACAGTAGATGACATTTAGCTCACGCTCACAGGAGAGCCTGAGCTGAATGTTATTAGCATATTACATCCAATGCTCATGCATCAGATGCCATACACTAGTGGAATCGAGGCGTAATGCGCACTCTACGCCAGGCACTAGA
Organism: Allobates femoralis; assembly: GCA_033576535.1. Lineage (NCBI taxonomy): Eukaryota > Metazoa > Chordata > Amphibia > Anura > Aromobatidae > Allobates > Allobates femoralis. Next base: position 136,801,284 of record JARQOC010000005.1, on the reverse strand, counting down.
GACCGGGCTCCATGGGAACCAGCTGTACGTTATGAAAGATAAAATCTCTTGCTGCTTGAGAATGATAGCAAAACGAAAAGGCAAGTCAAATGTAAACTTGCTTATTCCCATACTGCATAACTAATTTAAGCAATTTAAGAACTTGATCACACCCCTTTAAATAAAAGAAAACTGTCAATCATCTTTGATAATCAAATTCAATATTAATCAAGTTCTATTGCCAATCTGACCGATCTCAAAGAGATCTGTTGACAATCTGATATCTATGGAGTCTGTCAGATCTTTGAAAAGACAGAAGGAAACAAGAATTTTACTGGATGGACATTTATCATGACCTTCTTTTAATTGTCCCCAGAGATGTGCAGCACCAGAGGAATTTCAATGCTGCTTCTTATTTCTCTATGCTGAAACTTTATAGAGGAATCTGAACAACTATTGTTCACCAACAGTTATCTAACCTTTACACTCATGATAAATAATACATAATAAAATGAATATGATTGTTACAACTAATGTCGATCCTACCAACAAAAAGATAAAATATAAGTGGTAAAATACAATGTTGCTCAGTGCAGAACAATGTAACACAATTGACTTTAGCTCACAGTTGGAAATCTGTCTACACCTATTTTGGTAGATGAGTCTTTCATTTAAGTAAAGACAGCTATATAATATAACAGCATGATGATACAGAAATGTTGTCATTTCATATAAATCTCAAAAATTATCTCATGGAATATTATTTCCCACATTTACATTTGTGCAAACATCACCTAATTACTTTCTTGTAGCTATACTGTCAAGCTGGCAGATACAATACATACTAGTCAAATAGTCAATTCATTCATCATAAGTAACGCTAATTAAATATAAAAGTTTCTTCTTTTTATAGTTAACATAGTTATACTTCTCATTAATATCTAATCACTAAGTGAAAGAACTGCATGTATACGTACCATTTTGGAGGCGTACAAGGTCTTTTTAGCATCTTTTATACCTAGCCTTTTGACCTATAAAGGTTTGCATATCTTTATATGATGCTATACTTTTAGGATGAGTTTTTCCTCAGTAGATTGAGAAAAAATTCCAATCTATGTAGTATAGATGCAAATTGCGGTGAAGTTGGCTTTTAAAGAGGACTTGTCACCCTCCAAATATTACAATCTAAGGGCAGCACTGAATGCACCATGTCTGATGGTGGCTAGTACCCCGAGATCATAGTTTAGTAAAACTTATAATCTGGAGCCAAATGGGCAGTCCCTGGTGCGGCAGCCTGTGTCTCTGTGCCGCCTCCCTACTGCCAATCACATCCTCCTCGCTCTGTCTGTGTTGGTGACGCAGTAGGTAATGTTATCTCAGCCTCCAGCTGCCTTTCCTGCCTCCTGCAGTGACATCAAATCATTTCCCCTCCCAGCTGCATGTTATGCTATGGAGCTGGGTGTGGAAATGCTCTGCCGTCACAGCAGGAGGCGGGACAGCCGGCCGGGGGCAGGGATAAGCATTACTTTGCTCTGCCTGCGTCACCAGCACAGGGAGCAGAGACAGAGCGAGGAGGATGTGATTGGCAGCAGGGAGGCAGCACAGAGACACAGGCTGCCGCACCAGGGACTGCCCATTTGGCTCCAGATTGTAAGTTTTACTAAACTATTCAGTTTGCTGCATTCAGTGCTGCCCTTAGATTCATATCCATGAGGGGGGGGGGTGACAGGTCCTCTTTAAACAATCCGCTGATTGTTTTACCGTCCTGTTTTAACGCCGGCTTCAGCTGATTCAGGCCCTTGAGCCTGATATTGATCATCTCATCGGTTTGCCGGAGGGAGGGTTCTTTTCTTTAATAAAGATGGAGCTACTAATTGTGTTGGGTTTTATTTCTAACAAAAAGATGTTCTCTGTTGTGTTTTTTAGTTATCTGATTACTATAAATTCATGGTGGACATGTCTAATATTGGCGTGACCCCATGAATGTCGGGCTTAGGGCCAGCTGATAATACAAAGCTGGCCCTAACCCCATTACTACCCAGCGAGCCACCCAGCACCAAGGCTGCTGGACGAGTCGGATACAGTGCCAAAAGATGGCGCTTCTATGAACGCGGCATTTCCTGGGGCAGCTGTGGACTGCAATTTGCAGCAGGTGATGGGGGGCCAAAAAGCTTGGGCCAACCTGCGCTGCGGATTCAAGCCCTCAGCTGCCTAGTTGTACCTGGCTGGACACAAAAATAGGGTGAATCCCACATTATTTTTTAAATTATTTCAGCAAGACCAGTGACTTATATACAGCATTCCACAATGCAGAATATGATGGCTTATAGGTGCTGCCCGTACTTTATATTCAAAAAACCTGTCTGCGGCTTTTAAACAATCATGCACCCATTTCAGCCTTATCCTCAGGCCCCTAGATGGCTTTTTTGGGTCCAGCAGACAATTACTCGCATTTCCCATTGACTTACATTGGACTCGTTACTCCTAACGAATTCCCGAATATTAGGACCTACTCGTGAGGAGTATAGCGAGTCTGACTATTTCACTACTCGCTCATCCCTAATCACCAACCATTCCCATTTTATTTGGGTGCATCCATATAAATGGCCCACCCTGTAAATGTGGAGAAAAATGATTTATAAACTTAAATGTACACAGATGTGAGGGCGTTCCTAGATGGTTGGCCGACAGGTGGGTCCACTCTCCCCCAGCCTCGCTGCTGCACGCCTGGTGGGCATGATCATTCATTCAGGAGTGCGCCCTTATTTCAAATTCCCGCCTCTTTCTTCCAGGTATGATGCGCTGCTGGCCGCTTGACGTCATTTCCGGTCGCAGGGTCAGGAAGTGATAGGTTAGGGGCTCTAAACTAGGTAACAGGTTCCCTTTAATGGCTAGAAGCAACTACCGTATATACTCGAGTATAAGCCAAGTTTTTCAGCACTGATGGACACTACATCCCCCTGTCCATCAGCGGCAGGGGGAGCGGTGCATATTACATTGCACTATGTAAGCGCCCCCTCAGTGGTATATACAGGCCCCCCTTGCTGCCGCACACCTGTAAAATAATACATCATTCATACTCACCCGTCGCTCTATCACCGCGCGTCCTCCCGTCTTCTTCCTGATTGTACCCGGCATCATGTGACCGGTGCAAAAGCAATGACGTTATCGC
>JARQOC010000005.1:136749456-136798033 GCA_033576535.1 Allobates femoralis | reverse complement strand
AAAAATTCTACACAGTACTTTTACTAGGTAAAAGGCTATGTCTTTGTCATGTAAAAAAAAAATCATATAATTTTAGAACTTTTTCTACTTTTAGGGTACACTCTCATTGGTGCATTTTGTATCACCGACATCCCGGCGAGAAAAGTAGCAGTCTCATGCGAGTATCATGTGTTTTTTATGACATCTGTATGACATGTGTATGACATGTGTATGACATGCATACGTCATGCATATGAAATGCTAGTGTGCATCTTTCCCTAACCTAGCATCCATATGTCATGCATATGTCATGCATGTGCCATGCATATGTCATGCGTATGACATGCGTATGACATGCGTATGACGTGCGCATGACATGTGTATGACATGCGGATGTCATGCGCATGATATGCATATGTTATGCATAGGACATGCCAGTGTGCGTTTATCATTCACCTAGCATCTGTATGTTATGCATATGTCATGGGTATAACATGCGTTTTCAGAATAGTCTTTTTTATGCTGTAAAAAGTTAAAATAGACAGATAGATGACAGGATACATAGATAATAATAGTTTTATTTATATAGTGACAACATATTCTGCAGCACTTTACAATTCAGAAAGGACATATACAGACAATTTGAGACAATATGTTGTAACAAAAAAAATCAAAACTCATGAGGAGTGAGGTATGATACATAGATGATAGGATAGATAGATAAAAGGATACAAATATGAAAAAAGCCGGGGCACTCCAGTTCTCAGGTGCACCAAAGACCTTTTATTCAGGCATGGCACAGATGGCAAAGGGTGCTTGGACCAGAAACGTTGCCATCTGTGCCATGCCTAAATAAAAGTTCTTTGATGCACCTGACAACTGGAGTGCTGTGGCTTTTTTCATATTTGTATACATGGGAAACCTGCAAAAGGAAGGTTTGGTCTGCTTGCACCATATACTCTTATCTCCTATGCTGCTCTTTGCCTCTCTTTTGTATAGATAATATGATAGATAGATTGTCAGCGGTTACCATACTTCCTGAGATGTGGCCTCGAGTGACCTCACTGACTCACCACTCACATGGCCGCAGCTCTTGGCGCAATCATATTGTGCTCAGAGGCCGCGATGAAAGGATGCTTCTTTTTCAGCACAGTCTCCAAAGCAGAAGAGCTGAAATGTGATGTGGGAACTCATTGTGGATTATCATCAGAGGGGTATGTTTTAGGGTTAATAAATGGAATAATGAGGGCTGTCGTGTGTTATTCCTAATAATGTGTGTGTGTGTGTGTGTGTGTGTGTTTATTAACTCTTCACTTACTGGATTGGTAATGGGTGGATTTAAGAAGAAACCCAACATTACCAATCCAGGACTTTTTGAAAGCTGTCAATACTCAACTGTCATTAACCCCTTCTATCATCCCTATGCCACCGCACCAGGGCATCAGGAAGAGCTGGGTAAAGCACTAGAATTTGGTGATTCTAATAAGTACACCAAATTATGTGACTGCTGCATGCTGCTAATATTGCCCTGGAAGGGCAATAACTATGTGCCTCCCCAGAGTAAGCAAAAAAAAAACCTGGTCATGTGCTTTATCTTGGCTGAGTGTCAAATTGGGGGGGACCCCATGCAGCTGTTTTTAAAAATGATTTATTTAATTAAAAAAAAGCGCAGAGACCCCTTATTTGATACTCAGCCAAGATAAAGTGCACAGCTGGGTGCTGCAGCCAGCAGCTGCCAGCTTTAACTGTGCAGAGAATGAAAGATGTGGGGCACCCTACACAATTTTTTATCCCTATTATTTATTTATTAAAACACTAATGTATATGGCAACCAAGCACAGACACCGGTACAGAATGTGGGCATACAGTCAATCACAGACGCTGTTACAGAGTGAGCATCTGTGGTTGACCTTTGCCAATCAGTGCAGTGAATATGCATGAAGCTTAATGAGTGGCCCCAGAAGTAAGCAGCTGGAGACTGGTAAGATCAATCTATCATTTCATCTATCTATTATTATTATTATTATTATTATTATTATTTATTATAATTTATAGAGCACTATTGATTCCATGGTGCCATACAAGAGAAAGGATTACATACAAAACAAGATAAAAATACAATAAGCAAACTAACAGTGACAAACTGGTACAGATGGGAGAGAGGACCCTGCCCTTGTGGGCTTACATTCTACATATCTATCCTATCATATCTATTTATTCTAACTTTTTAGAGCATGGGAAAGGCCAGGCTAAAATGCCATCCGTGTGCTGTGCGATTTTTTTATCACACCAATTCTCTTGCATTGGGTAAATCTCAGCTATATACGTTGCCTTACGCAGCATGCTGCAAATTTTTCATCAGCACGTTTCTTGCTGAGGAAAAACTCGCAGATGGGCAATACACTATTGTTTAATCTTTTTGCAAGTGCAACCCAATATTTTATCGGAGTGCACTCGCCAAGTTTAAACAAAGATGTAAGCTCACCCTTAAAAAGAATCTGTTACCAGGTCTTCGCTACTCCATCTGAGAACAGAATGATGCAGGGACAGAGAACCTGGATACGTCAATTTGGCAGTTATTGGGCAGCTTGCCGTAGTTTTGATACAATAACTGTTTTACCTGATGCAGATTAACTAGTTCTTCAGATGCTAGGATCTTTGTAACCACACCAACTACACTGATTGCCAGATTTTTGTGTACAAAAGTTGCCCATCCACTGTGGGTGGGGTTATACACAGCTCATGAGAATGCTTCCTCACATGCCAGCAGGTTTATTAGCCCTGTAAAGATAATCTCCTGCTAACAAAACAATGACTTTATATAAACAGCAGCATGGAGCCATATAAGTGAAAATTGATGGTTTAGGGGTCTCTGTCTTTCCATTATACTGCTATCAGTTTATGTCACAAAAACATGGTGACACATTTGCTTAATGTCACCTATAAAGTGTACAATTTAACTGAAAACCAAACAAATCATATTGGGTAGAAAAAGAAAGAACTAAAATAATGTGGTTATATAAATATGCACACCCTGAGGCTAGGGCCACACTTAACAGTGCCCCCACGTTAGCCGGATGACGTTACAGCAGAGCCCAGCCTGCTGTAACGCTGATTGCTAACGTCGAGGGCTTCCTATGAACGCTAGTCCATAGAAACTCGCTGTTTACTATGGATACAGCTTTACAGGAAGCCCCAGGCAGTGGGCTTTTGCAGGACGCACAGGGAAACATTGCTGACGTTTTCCTATGCGTCCAGGGGCTTCTTGTGAAGCTGTATCCATAGTAAACAGGGGGTTCTATGGACCAGCGTTCATAGGAAGCACCTGACGTTAGCGGTCAGCGTTACAGCAGGCTGGCCTCTGTTGTAACGTCATCCGGCTAACGTGGGTGCACTGTTAAGTGTGGCCCTTGCCTTAGCCCAATAATTTGTTGAAGTGCTCTTTGTATTTATGCCACTATTCAGTCTTTTTGGGCAAGAGTCTATTATCATGAGACATGTAGAATTGGCAATCTTTGCCCACTCTTCCTTATAGTAGTACTTTAAATCTGCCAGATTGCGAGGTCATCTTTTGGGTACAGAACACTACATGCACTTAAATTGAAAGCAAACCAGAATCAGCCATATGTAGCCATATGTAGCCAAGTTCTCTATCACCTGGACGTCTATCAGGTCACCCTGGCTGTTAGTGTCAGTAAAATAGTTTCACTTTTACTTTCAAGGGAACATATCATTCATCTTGTAAAGGTATACATGCCAAAAACGTGTGATCTGATCGCAGGATCGGATCACAGTAGATGACATTTAGCTCACGCTCACAGGAGAGCCTGAGCTGAATGTTATTAGCATATTACATCCAATGCTCATGCATCAGATGCCATACACTAGTGGAATCGAGGCGTAATGCGCACTCTACGCCAGGCACTAGAGACCGGGCTCCATGGGAACCAGCTGTACGTTATGAAAGATAAAATCTCTTGCTGCTTGAGAATGATAGCAAAACGAAAAGGCAAGTCAAATGTAAACTTGCTTATTCCCATACTGCATAACTAATTTAAGCAATTTAAGAACTTGATCACACCCCTTTAAATAAAAGAAAACTGTCAATCATCTTTGATAATCAAATTCAATATTAATCAAGTTCTATTGCCAATCTGACCGATCTCAAAGAGATCTGTTGACAATCTGATATCTATGGAGTCTGTCAGATCTTTGAAAAGACAGAAGGAAACAAGAATTTTACTGGATGGACATTTATCATGACCTTCTTTTAATTGTCCCCAGAGATGTGCAGCACCAGAGGAATTTCAATGCTGCTTCTTATTTCTCTATGCTGAAACTTTATAGAGGAATCTGAACAACTATTGTTCACCAACAGTTATCTAACCTTTACACTCATGATAAATAATACATAATAAAATGAATATGATTGTTACAACTAATGTCGATCCTACCAACAAAAAGATAAAATATAAGTGGTAAAATACAATGTTGCTCAGTGCAGAACAATGTAACACAATTGACTTTAGCTCACAGTTGGAAATCTGTCTACACCTATTTTGGTAGATGAGTCTTTCATTTAAGTAAAGACAGCTATATAATATAACAGCATGATGATACAGAAATGTTGTCATTTCATATAAATCTCAAAAATTATCTCATGGAATATTATTTCCCACATTTACATTTGTGCAAACATCACCTAATTACTTTCTTGTAGCTATACTGTCAAGCTGGCAGATACAATACATACTAGTCAAATAGTCAATTCATTCATCATAAGTAACGCTAATTAAATATAAAAGTTTCTTCTTTTTATAGTTAACATAGTTATACTTCTCATTAATATCTAATCACTAAGTGAAAGAACTGCATGTATACGTACCATTTTGGAGGCGTACAAGGTCTTTTTAGCATCTTTTATACCTAGCCTTTTGACCTATAAAGGTTTGCATATCTTTATATGATGCTATACTTTTAGGATGAGTTTTTCCTCAGTAGATTGAGAAAAAATTCCAATCTATGTAGTATAGATGCAAATTGCGGTGAAGTTGGCTTTTAAAGAGGACTTGTCACCCTCCAAATATTACAATCTAAGGGCAGCACTGAATGCACCATGTCTGATGGTGGCTAGTACCCCGAGATCATAGTTTAGTAAAACTTATAATCTGGAGCCAAATGGGCAGTCCCTGGTGCGGCAGCCTGTGTCTCTGTGCCGCCTCCCTACTGCCAATCACATCCTCCTCGCTCTGTCTGTGTTGGTGACGCAGTAGGTAATGTTATCTCAGCCTCCAGCTGCCTTTCCTGCCTCCTGCAGTGACATCAAATCATTTCCCCTCCCAGCTGCATGTTATGCTATGGAGCTGGGTGTGGAAATGCTCTGCCGTCACAGCAGGAGGCGGGACAGCCGGCCGGGGGCAGGGATAAGCATTACTTTGCTCTGCCTGCGTCACCAGCACAGGGAGCAGAGACAGAGCGAGGAGGATGTGATTGGCAGCAGGGAGGCAGCACAGAGACACAGGCTGCCGCACCAGGGACTGCCCATTTGGCTCCAGATTGTAAGTTTTACTAAACTATTCAGTTTGCTGCATTCAGTGCTGCCCTTAGATTCATATCCATGAGGGGGGGGGTGACAGGTCCTCTTTAAACAATCCGCTGATTGTTTTACCGTCCTGTTTTAACGCCGGCTTCAGCTGATTCAGGCCCTTGAGCCTGATATTGATCATCTCATCGGTTTGCCGGAGGAGGGGTTCTTTTCTTTAATAAAGATGGAGCTACTAATTGTGTTGGGTTTTATTTCTAACAAAAAGATGTTCTCTGTTGTGTTTTTTAGTTATCTGATTACTATAAATTCATGGTGGACATGTCTAATATTGGCGTGACCCCATGAATGTCGGGCTTAGGGCCAGCTGATAATACAAAGCTGGCCCTAACCCCATTACTACCCAGCGAGCCACCCAGCACCAAGGCTGCTGGACGAGTCGGATACAGTGCCAAAAGATGGCGCTTCTATGAACGCGGCATTTCCTGGGGCAGCTGTGGACTGCAATTTGCAGCAGGTGATGGGGGGCCAAAAAGCTTGGGCCAACCTGCGCTGCGGATTCAAGCCCTCAGCTGCCTAGTTGTACCTGGCTGGACACAAAAATAGGGTGAATCCCACATTATTTTTTAAATTATTTCAGCAAGACCAGTGACTTATATACAGCATTCCACAATGCAGAATATGATGGCTTATAGGTGCTGCCCGTACTTTATATTCAAAAAACCTGTCTGCGGCTTTTAAACAATCATGCACCCATTTCAGCCTTATCCTCAGGCCCCTAGATGGCTTTTTTGGGTCCAGCAGACAATTACTCGCATTTCCCATTGACTTACATTGGACTCGTTACTCCTAACGAATTCCCGAATATTAGGACCTACTCGTGAGGAGTATAGCGAGTCTGACTATTTCACTACTCGCTCATCCCTAATCACCAACCATTCCCATTTTATTTGGGTGCATCCATATAAATGGCCCACCCTGTAAATGTGGAGAAAAATGATTTATAAACTTAAATGTACACAGATGTGAGGGCGTTCCTAGATGGTTGGCCGACAGGTGGGTCCACTCTCCCCCAGCCTCGCTGCTGCACGCCTGGTGGGCATGATCATTCATTCAGGAGTGCGCCCTTATTTCAAATTCCCGCCTCTTTCTTCCAGGTATGATGCGCTGCTGGCCGCTTGACGTCATTTCCGGTCGCAGGGTCAGGAAGTGATAGGTTAGGGGCTCTAAACTAGGTAACAGGTTCCCTTTAATGGCTAGAAGCAACTACCGTATATACTCGAGTATAAGCCAAGTTTTTCAGCACTGATGGACACTACATCCCCCTGTCCATCAGCGGCAGGGGGAGCGGTGCATATTACATTGCACTATGTAAGCGCCCCCTCAGTGGTATATACAGGCCCCCCTTGCTGCCGCACACCTGTAAAATAATACATCATTCATACTCACCCGTCGCTCTATCACCGCGCGTCCTCCCGTCTTCTTCCTGATTGTACCCGGCATCATGTGACCGGTGCAAAAGCAATGACGTTATCGCTGCTGTGCCCGCCACAGGAATAGAAGCCGGGTGGTTTATATACCACTGAGGGGGGACCTGTATATACTACTGATGGGGGGGGCCTGTATATACCACTGAAGGGGGCTTGTATATACCACTAATGGGGGGCTGTATACCACTGAGGGGGCCTGTATATACCACTGAGGGGGGCCTGTGTATACCACTGAGGGGGGCCTGTATATACCACTGATGGGGGGCCTGTATATACCACTAATGGGGGGCTGTATGTCACTGAGGGGGGACTGTATATACCACAGATGGGGGCTGTATATACCACTAATGGGGGGCTGTATATACTACTGAGGGTGGCCTGTATATACCACTGAGGGGGGGCCTTTATATACTACTGATGGGAGGCCTGTATACACCACTGATGGGGGTTGTATATACCACTAATGGGGGGCTGTATACCACTGAGGGGGGCTGTATATACCACTGAAGGGGGCCTGTATATACCACTGAGGGGGGGCCTGTATATACCACTGATGGGGGCCTGTATATATCACTAATGGGGGGCGGTATGCCACTGAGGGGGACCTGTATATACCACTGAGGGGGGCCTGTATATACCACTGATGGGGGCTGTATATACCACTGAGGGGGGCCTGTATATACCACTGAGGGGGGCCTGTATATACCACTAATGGGGGGCTGTATACCACTGAGGGGGGCCTGTATATACCACTGATGGGGGGCCTGTATATACCACTGATGGGGGCTGTATATACCACTGAGGGGGGCCTGTATATACCACTCAGGGGGGCCTGTATATACCACTGAGGGGGGCCTGTATATACCACTGATGGGGGGGCCTGTATATACCACTAATGGGGGCTGTAACCTCTGATGGGGGTGGAACTGTATACCAGTGATGGAGGTCCTATATACCAGTGATGGAGGGTTATATACCAGTAATGGGGGCCATTTATCATGATGAGAGGAGCTGTATACCATGATGAGAGTCTACTTCACTTTCCCCCTAGGCTTATACTCGAGTCAATAAGTTTCCCTAGTTTTGGAGGGTAAAATTAGGGGCCTCGGCTTATACTTGGATCGGCTTATACTCGAGTATATACGGTCAGGGCCGGCCTTATGTTGAATGGTGCCCTGTGCGAATTTGCCTTATGGCGCCCCCACGCCATTACTTACTCAGTACACATGAGCATACATGTTTGTACATGATCTATTCATGGTCTTCAAGGAGAGCAGGGAGGGGAGTTGCTATGCTAGGGTCAGAAAAAATCAGAGACCCAAGACCTATATCCTCTCCGACCTGTCATTACCAACCCTCCCATATATAGAGGTGTTACCTGTCATCTTACAGGAGGAGGAGGTGAGCTGTGATATCACCTATTGTGAATGGTGGATCCTGTGTTATCTACTGTATATAGAGGTGTTATCAGTCATTGTACAGGAGGAGGTGAGCTGTGATATCACGTATTGTGAATGGTGGATCCTGTGTTATCTACTGTATATAGAGGTGTTATCAGTCATTGTACAGGAGGAGGTGAGCTGTGATATCACCTATTGTGAATGGTGGATCCTGTGTTATCTACTGTATATAGAGGTGTTATCAGTCATTGTACAGGAGGAGGTCAGCAGTGATATCACCTATTGTGAATGGTGGATCCTGTGTTATCTACTGTATACAGAGGTGTTATCAGTCATTGTACAGGAGGAGGAGGTGAGCTGTGATATCACCTATTGTGAATGGTGGATCCTGTGTTATCTACTGTATATAGAGGTGTTATCAGTCATTGTACAGGAGGAGGTGAGCTGTGATATCACCTATTGTGAATGGTGGATCCTGTGTTATCTACTGTATATAGAGGTGTTATCAGTCATTGTACAGGAGGAGGTCAGCAGTGATATCACCTATTAAGAATGGTGGATCCTGTGTTATCTACTGTATACAGAGGTGTTATCAGTCATTGTACAGGAGGAGGAGGTGAGCTGTGATATCATCTATTGTGAATGGTGGATCCTGTGTTATCTACTGTATATAGAGGTGTTATCAGTCATTGTACAGGAGGAGGAGGTGAGCTGTGATATCACCTATTGTGAATGGTGGATCCTGTGTTATCTACTGTATATAGAGGTGTTATCAGTCATTGTACAGGAGGAGGAGGTGAGCTGAGACATCATCTATTGTGAATGGTGGATCCTGTTTTATCTGCTGTATATAGAGGTGTTGACTCTTAAGCTTCTGGGGACCGAGACAGATAGGAGAGTAGCAAGAAAGGCTAGTCCCTGGTGAATTCACCCCATTTGCATGTATACGGAGAGACCGGTCACTCAAGGCAGTCAGCAGGGAGAAGCCTTCAGGGAACAGACTTTCTGACTAGTCTCCAGCAAGATTTGATCCCTGACAGAACCCCCCCCATAGTATTCCACATAGTATATTGCACCCCCAAATTCCTCCATATATTATGCACCCCAATAGACCTCCATATAATATAATGCACCCCCATAGTCCTCAATATAGAATAATGCACCACCACAGTCCTACATATAGTATACTAGATGGCGGCCCGATTCTAAAGAATCGGGTAGTCTAGAATCCATATATAGTTTATTTACTAATAGTTAGGGGAGTGCGGTGAAATGTATTGTGTGTATACAGGTGGCTCAGTGGGTAGCAGAGTATACGGTTGCACAGTGGTTAGCACTGCGCGGTGGCTCAGTGGTTAGCACTGCGCGGTGACTCAGTGGTTAGCACTGCGCGGTGGCTCAGTGGTTAGCACTGCGCGGTGGCTCAGTGGTTAGCACTGGGTGGTGGCTCAGTGGTTAGCACTGCGCGGTGGCTGAGTGGTTAGTAGTGAGTGCGGTGGCTCAGTGGTTAGCAGTGAGTGCGTGGGCAGAGTGGTCAGCGCGGCGCCGTGGGCAGAGTGGTCAGCACAGCGCCGTGGGCAGAGTGGTCAGCACAGCGCCGTGGGCAGAGTGGTCAGCACAGCGCCGTGGGCAGAGTGGTCAGCACAGTGCCGTGGGCAGAGTGGGCAGCGCAGTGCCGTGGGCAGGGTGGTCAGCGCAGCGCCGTGGGCAGGGTGGTCAGCGGTGGGGGGGACGGACACACACACACAGACACACACTCCGATATATTTACCACCGTCCCTGCTTCTTCCCTGCCACCTGCGTCTTCCTGAGTCCTCTGTTCTGCCGACATGTCGCCGCACCCAGGACTGGATCCAATATGGCGTCCGGGAACTCTCGGTGGCCCGATTCTAACGCATCGGGTATTTTAGAATATAGAAATAGAGATTGCATGGGGAAGGCGGTGAGGGCTGAATTGGGAGGAACTTTGAAGAAGGAGCGGCCGGTGAAGAACGGCGTGGCAGGGGGGAGGAGGGAGGACAGAACAGCAGGGGGGAGGAGGATGGAGGACAGAGGAGGTAGCGGCGGGGTGTGGGAGGATGTAGCAGCACAGGCAGGGGGAGGAAGGAACGGCAGGGGGAGGATGGAGCACAGAGCGGCAGGGGAGGAGGAACGGAGGATGAAGCGGCGGGGTGGGGGAGGATGGAGCAGCACAGGCAGGGGGAGGACGGAACGACAGGGGGAGGACAGAGCGGCAGGGGGAGGACAGAGCGGCAGGGGGAGGACAGAGCGGCAGGGGGAGAACAGAGCGGCAGGAGGAGGACAGAGGACGAAGTGGTGGGGTGGAGGAGGATGGAGCAGCCCAGGCAGGGGGAGGATGGAGTGGTGGATAGGAGGCGGACAAAGGAAGGAGGAGGAAGCGGTGGAGGAGGATGGAATGGTACAGGCAGGGGGAGGACGGAGCACAGAGCGGTGGGAGGAGGAGGATGGAGGACAAAGCGGCGGGGTGAGGGAGGATGGAGCACTGTAAGGCAGCTTAGTGGTTAGCAGAGTATACAGGGGTTCAGTGGTTAGCAGAGTATAGGGTGGCTCAGTGGTTAGCAGTGCGCGGTGGCTCAGTGGTTAGCAGTGCGCGGTGGCTCAGTGGTTAGCACTGCGCGGTGGCTCAGTGGTTAGCACTGGGCTGTGGCTCAGTGGTTAGCACTGCGCGGTGGCTCAGTGGTTAGCAGCGAGTGCGGTGGGCAGAGTGGTCAGCGCAGTGGCGCTGTGTGGGCAGGGTGGTCAGTATAGCGGCGCTGTGTGGGCAGGGTGGTCAGCGCAGCAGCGCGGTGGGCAGGGTGGTCAGTGCAGCGGGGCTGTGTGGGCAGGATGGTGAGTGCAGCGGCGCTGTGTGGGCAGGGTGGTCAGCGCAGCGGCGCTGTGTGGGCAGAGTGGTCAGCGCAGCGGCGCTGTGTGGGCAGAGTGATCAGCGCAGGGCAGAGTGGTCAGCGGTGGGCAGAGTGGTCAGCGGTGGGGCGGACGGACACACACTCCGATATACTTACCACCGTCCCTGCTTCTTCCCTGGCGCCTGCGTCTTCCTGAGTCCCGACATGTCGCTGCACCCAGGACTGGATCCAATATGGCGTCCGGGAACTCTCGCGAGACTTCCCGGATGCCATCTTGGAGAAAGTATGTCGCCACCCCTGGAGCCATGGATCCAATATGGCATCCGGGAAGTCTCGCGAGACTTCCCGGACGCCGTATTGGATCCAGTTCTCCAGGGGCGGCGACATGTCGGCGGTGGAGAAGACGGAGGAGAGGTGGTAAGTATAGGCGACTGTGTGTGCGTGTGTTGTGTGTGTGGTGTGTGTATGTGTTAGGGGCTGCCATAAGTGTAGCGGGCTCTATGAGTCCCGGCTCCCGCTTACGGCCGCCATCTTGGCTCACCCTGAGCGGGTGTAGCTCTGCCGGACATTGGGACAAAGTGACGGATGTGAGGTCACAAATCCTTCCGGCTTTTATATACAAGATTGCACACCCACAGACCTCCATATAGAATAATGCACCCCCACATTTCTCCATATAGAATAATGCACCCACACAGTTCTCTATCTAGAATGCACACCCAAAGTCCTCCATTTAGTATAATGCACGCCACAGTCCTCCGTATAGTATATTGCACACTTAAAGCATGACATATAGTACAATACACCCCCACATTCCTCCATATAGTATAATGCTCCGCTCCGTACACCTCGTACACACACGGCTCTGCTTGGTACACCTCGTACACACTTGGCTCCACTCCATACACCTCGTACACATTCGGTTCCGCTCCGTACACTTCGTACACACGCGGCTCAGCTCTGTACACCTCGTACACACTCTGCTCCACTCCATACACCTCGTACACACTCGGCTCCGCTCCATACACCTCGTACACATTCGGCTCCGCTCCATACACCTCGTACACATTCGGCTCCGCTGCATACACCTCGTACACACACGGCTCCACTCCGTACACCTCGTACACACGTGGCTCCACTCCATACACCTCGTACACACACGGCTCTGCTTGGTACACCTCGTACAAACTCGGCTCCACTCTGGAAACACACGGCTCCACACACCTCATACACGTGGCTCAGCTCCGTACACACGTTACTCTGCTCAGTACACCTCATACACACTCAGCTCCGCTCCGTACACACGCGGCTCCGCTCTGTAGACCTCGTGCACACTCGGCTCCACTCCGTACACCTCGTACACACTCGGCTCTGCTCCATACACCTCGTACACACTCGGCTCTGCTCCGTACACCTCGTACACACTCGGCTCTGCTCCGTACACCTCGTACACACTCGGCTCTGCTCCGTACACCTCGTACACACTCGGCTCCGCTCCGTACACCTCGCACACACTCGGCTCCACTCTGGAAACACACGGCTCCGCACATAACATACACGTGGCTCAGCTCCGTACACACGTTACTCTGCTCAGTACACCTCATACACACTCAGCTCCACTCTGTACACACGCGGCTCCGCTCTGTACACCTCGTACACATGCAGCTCCACTCCGTACACCTCCTACACACACGGCACTGCTCCATACACCTCGTACACACTCGGCTCCACTCCGTACACCTCCTACACACACGGCACTGCTCCATACACCTCGTACACACGCGGCATTGTTCCGTACACCTCGTGCACACGCGGCATTGCTCCGTACACCTCGTGCACATGCGGCATTGCTCGTACACCTCGTACACACTCGGCTCTGCTCCATACACCTAGTACACACTGGGCTCCGCTCTGTACACCTCGTACACACGTCTCCGCTCCGTACACCTTATACACACGCGGCTCTGCTCCGTACACCACGTACACACGCGTCTCTGCTTCGTACACCTCATACACACTCGGCTCCGCTCCGTACACCTCATACACACTCGGCTCCGCTCCGTACACCTCGTACACACTCGGCTCAGCTCCGTACACCTCGTACACACTCGGCTCAGCTCCGTACACCTAGTACACTCGGCTCTGCTCCGTACACCTCGTACACACTCGGCTCTGCTCCGTACACCTAGTACACACGCGGCTCCGCTCCGTACACACGCGGCTCTGCTCCGTACACACGCGGCTCCGCTCCGTACACCACGTACACACACGTCTCCGCTCCGTACACCTCATACACACTCGGCTCCGCTCCGTACACCTCATACACACTCGGCTCTGCTCCGTACACCTCATACACACTCGGCTCCGCTTCGTAAACCTCGTGCACACGCGACTCCGCTTCATACACCTCATACACACTCGGCTCCGCTCCGAACACCTCATACACACTCGGCTCCACTCCTTACACCTCATACACACGCAGCTCTGCTACATTCACACTATACATCCCTCTTGATCCCACACCTCATCCATTTCTTCACCTCTTCACTTCCTGCTTGGTGGAAGCTGCCCTGCATACTCGGAGATGCTGATCATGTGACCCCTGACTCCTCCCCTCCATTGACATCATCACAGGTCCTGTAAGCACAGGCCTGTGCAGCTCCACAGGTGGGCTCACACTGCAGGGTGGGGGGGATAACGCGGCGGCAGCGGCCAGGACTATAGTAGAGAGAGTGACATCAGCAGGGAGCCCGCGCTACCACCGGGCGCCCTGCGGATGCCGTCCTCTGTCTACTAGCAGCCGCACAGATCTAGCAAAGCCCCTGGGAGCGGGAGCAGGGCAGCAAATAACAATGACAGATGTCTCCCTGCGGCGCCCCCTGGAGTGTGGCGCCCTGTGCGGCCGCACGACTCGCACATGCCAAAGGCCGGCCCTGTATACGGTAATCAGAAAACACATATGATACAGTAATGGTAATAGTAGACATACCAACCAAAAATGGATGGCTATCCAATCCAGCAGTCCATATTTCCTTATAGGAAAAAAAAAAGACATAGCAAAAAGGAGGCATAAAGTAGCACTTTTAGTTAGTAGCATAGTTAGTTAGTATCACTGAGCAGAGCCAACAATAGATGTTAAGAAAAGAGAAGCAGTTCCAATTGGAGCTGCATGCATAATGTAGATTTAGCTATAGATTTCATAGGGAATTAGAAGTGAACCTGTCAGCAGGTTTTTTTAATGTAAAGTACGGGCAGCACCTGTAAGCCCTCATATTCTGCATTGTGGAATGCTGTATATAAGTCACTGGTCTTGAGATGGCGCTTCCTCTCTTCTTGCAATCGCTGTCCTTCTTGCTTCGTGTGGATGAAGCATCTTACATAATATACCCAGTGTCTTCCATGTCTTGCACCTGCGCAAGTGTACTTCTCTTTGCCTTGCTGAGGGCAAAGCAAAATATTGTTGTGCATATGTGAAGTGGTGTCGGGGTTCGCTGGACAGGTAATTGCCATAGGCTAGTGCGGTTATTGGTCCACCCAAGCGTGCTACATTAAACTGAGAGTCCTAGGTGTCTGCGGGTGCTGATGATTTTAGTTTTTGCACCTTCAGACTGCCAGTTGAGTTGCACTCCACACTTGGTCCATAGGAATCACAGACAAGGATAACAGACACATTCTTAATATCAAGGCAGTCTTTAATAGACACAACACTTGTGAACAGAATGTAGCAGGCAATACACTTTGGCTTTTTATGGAACACAAAGGCACAATCTTAATGGTTACTGGTGATGGCATAATGCTTATGGATATTTTCTTTAGCTAAGTAGTTGTATTAGACTCAATTTTCTTACACAACCACAGACAGTGATCCATTGCAGGAGGATGCTCACAGAAGCCCTTTCTTCCCTGTGTGTGTCAGCCACCCCATCTTCTTACAGGTCCCGCAAGCCCAAACACTTTGCTGGACTCACGTCCCCTTCTCTGTCTGTCTCACATGCCTTCTCCAGCTGCCCAGCCTCCGAGTTTCTGTCACCCACACGTTGCTTATCTGGTCCTTGCTGTTTCTGTTCTCTCAGCATTTCCCACACACCACCAATACTGGACTCTTTCCTCAATCTTTGGATGAGCTCTCTCTCCTGCGTAGCTCCCTCTTAGTTGGCAGACTCCAGACTGAACTAAAATGGAGTTTCTCCTCTCTGTCTAGGGACTGGTCCCTTCCTCTGTGAGCTAATAACAACCTTGAATCTATATGTCCCTGAAATCAACCTGTGCAGAACTTCACCTTTCATCTGCATTCTTACATACAGTTTGCATTACACCATCTGCATATAACCAGCACTGCTATATCTATGCATCACACTACACCTTATTATACCTTTATTATTCCTATCACAATATTAGTTTTCTTAACACGTTATATGCAATGAAATCGTTGATGATTTTCAGGGAGGGTGCAGGACTGCAGGTCACCCTCTTACACATGCGCTGGGGCTCTTTGGACTGTCCTTGTGCCTGGGCATTACAATACTTTGGTCTGTCTTGAGCACGGCAGAGAGAAGTACATATGCACAGGATCATGATGTAAGACACTGCGTGGATGATGTAAGGCGCATCATCCACACAAGGCAAAAAGAAGGAAGCAATCACAAGAAGAGAGAAGGGTGCTGGATTAAGACCAGCGATTACCCATTGGACAGGACAGTGCTGTAGGCGAGTATAATAAAAGGTAAATTTTTTGCCTTCCAGATTGGATTGGGAACATATACTTCATACCAGAATGCTGTATGTACAGTGGGGAAAAAGTATTTAGTCAGCCACCGATTGTGCAAATTCTCCCACTTAAAAACATGAGAGAGGCCTGTAATTGACAACATAGGTAGAATTAACTATGAGAGACAAAATGAGAAAACAAATTCTGAAAATCCTATTGTCTGATTTGGAAAGAATTTTTTTTTCAAATTTTGGTAGAAAATAAGTATTTGGTCATCTACAAACAAGCAAGATTTCTTGCTCTCACATACCTGTAACTTCTTCTTTAAGAGGCTCCTCTGTTCTCCACTCATTACCTGTAGTACTGGCACCTGTTTGAACTTGTTATCAGTATAAATGACACCTGTCCACAACCTCAAACAGTCACACTCCAAACTCCACTATGGTGAAGACCAAAGAGCTGTTGAAGGACACCAGACACAAAATTGTAGCCCTGCACCAGGCTGGGAAGACAACCTGCAAAAGGCAAGCAGCTTGGTGTGAAGAAATCAACTGTGGGAGCAGTAATTAGAAAATAGAAGACATACAAGACCACAGATAATCTCTCTCGACCTGGGGCTCCATGCAAGATCTCACCCCGTGGGGTCAAAATGATCTCAAGAACGGTGAGAAAAAATCCCAGAACCACATGGGAGGACCCAGTGAATGACCTGCAGATAGCTGGGACAAACATTACACAGGCTACAATCAGTAACACACTACGCTGTCAGGGACTCAGATGCTACAGTGCCAGACGTGTCCTCCTGCTTAAGCCATTACATCTCTGGGCCCGTCTGAAATGTGCTAGAGAGCATTTGGATGATCCGGAAGAGTATTGGGAAAATGTCATATTTTCAGATGAAACCAAAGTAGAACTGTTTGGTGGAAACATAACTCAAAGTTTTTGGAAGAGAAAGAATACTGAGTTGCAACCAAAGAACACCATACCTACTGTGAAGCATGGGGTGGCAACATCATTCTTTTGGGATGTTTCTCTACCAAGGGACCAGGATGACTGATCAGTGTACATGAAAGAATGATTAGGGCCAAGTATAGTGAGATTTTGGGTGCCAACCTCATTCCATCAGCAAGGGCATTGAAGATGAAACGTGGCTGGGTCTTTTAGCATGACAATGATCCTAAGCACATTGCCAGGGCAATGAAGGAGTGGCTTTGTAAGAGGAAGATCTGCAGGGAGGAATGGGTCAACATACCAGCAACAGTGTGTGACAACCTTGTAAAGACTTACAGAAAATGTTGGACCTCTGTCATTGCCAATAAAGGATATATAACAAAGTATCGAGATGAACTTTTGTTATTGACCAAATACTTATTTTTCACCAAAATTTGAAATAAAAAAAATTCTTTCCAAATCAGACAATGGGATTTTCAGGATTTGTTTTCTCAGTTTGTCTCTCATAGTTGAGGTCACCTATGATGACAATTACAGGCCTCTATCATTTTTTAAGTGAGAGAGCTTGCACAATTGGTGGCTGACTAAATACTTGTGTCCCCACTGTAAGGGCTTACAGATCCTAGATATACCTTATAAGGGAAAAACCTGGTGACAGGTTCCCTTTAATTAACTCCTTAGCATTGGAAGGGGCAAAATCCATGCTGGTGAAATCTTCAACAGAAATTGACATGTTATGGATTTTACCTGCAGAAATCCACAAGTAAAATTGATAACATTTCCAGCATTAGTGGATGCACTCTATCAAGCAATAGGACTACAAACACTCAGCTTACACTGTCACACTTTAAATGTAGGCACAGTCCTCACATCAACTTTTTTTTTTTTTTTTAAAAGGTTCTTATATGCCCTTGATAAGAACCTTATACATATTATAAGTGGATTTGGATGTCTATGTAAAGTTCTTCTTAGAGAGTTTTGTTGGTTTTTCAGAAAATAGTAAAATATCAGCCACGCAGTCCAGCATATATCTGTCCACTGCACTACTAAGCTGTATTTAATACCAAGATAGAAATTGATTTCACTAGCAAAACAGTCAATCACAAAAAAAATAATTTTTATGTCTCTCATTTAAACTTAATTCCAAAATGCTTTATGTAATGAAAAAATAAAATATAAGTCAGCAGACAGTTTATGATAATAATTATTGAAAAAGAGTGGTGTGTGAGCTCAAGAAATTAAAGCATTCAATCAGTCAAGGGGCCAATAACAGAGGAAAAGAGAAATTAAGAACCATAGGCAAGCGAGAAAAGATGTGTTTTAGGATGAGATGTGAAAAGAGATGAAGACTCAATGAGGCAGAGAGATACAGGAAGTCTGTTCCAAATGGCAGAATCTGCAGAGGATAAAACTCTTGCACCAAATGTTGATGTAGAAGGAGGAAACAAAGGGCTGAACGCGTGTCAGAAATATCGTTGTGCCTTTTATAAGGTCTTCAGAAGGTTAGCAAAGTTGAAATGGTGATGATTAAATGTAGTGTAAGATGAAGGTAACAGAGAATCATCTTCAGATAAGACCGGAAAGATTATAAATCAGCTTCAAATAACCAAGAGCCATCTCTGAAACTTCACCGGATAGTCAGATAATTCGGCAGCTGATTGAGGTTGTTAATGCGACACTAGAAAACATCATTGGTGGACAGTGGCGGACTGGTCCATGTGGCAGGGAGGCAAGTGCCCCCCAGGCTGGTAGTATTGCCCTAAATTAGGGCCGCCCCCTTAATGATAAGGGCAGCTCGAGCTTGATTTGCGGCTGCAGCTGCGGAAATGATAGTGGGACTCGGGAAGGGGATGGCCGTGCGCGGCGGGCGGTATGGTGAGTAACAGCACCCCCGCTCCTCACCTGGCTCTGATAGCACCCCCCCCACCTGCTTCCCAGGGCAGGAGGACTCAGACTGCCTCCTGGGGCTAGGTCCACCAGCCAGCCCCTGTTGGTGGAAGCACACTGTGTCAACAGGGAATAAGCTTCCAAAAGTGTGCCTGCTCTATCGGGATAGAACGGACATGTGTGCAGTTGTTCGGATGTTGTATAGTTTGTATTGGCCTGTGTGAATGGGTACTAAATGAGTGCCGACCATCACGTACATAGTCGATCAGTGCTTATTGGTCAAAAAATCTTCCCGTCTAAATGGACTTTATTAATATTTTTGGAAGTATGTTATAATCGGATTGTAGGATCTGCTTTTCTCAGAATGAGCATCTTTCTTGTTTATGGGCAGAAATCCAGATGCGGCATTACCAAATATGTGTCTTTTTTTGTTTATTACATAAACATACATATTCATTAGTATATACATTTATTTTATGATTTTTGTAGAAATAATGTTACTATTTTTTTACTTAGTCCCTATATGGGATATTAAATATAATCACTTTGATCACCATCCTGGTATGCTCTAAGATACTTACCATAGTTGTTTTACCCAAAGGTTGTCATAATATTGTCATAATGACTTCAGTTTGCCATGGTAATGATCAGGCTCACAGGATCACATTATGGGGTCCCAATCACTTGGGAGAGGAGTGCAGCCATGTTGTGAGTGCTATTGATTGTAGCATTTAGGGATTAAACAGCCTGTAGCTTTGTGGGGACCACTCCAGGCTGTGAGAGCTGAGGCTCGCCTCTCAAATAAGCACGATTGCCAGGACATTCTGGTGCATCCTAGGTAGGGAAGGCTCCGAAAAATAGGATGTACTTGTATGTCCAAGATTGTAAAGGAGTTAAAGGTGTGTTCCCAAGGCTAGAGGAATTTAAATCTAAATCCCTATCTATTTATTGAACCAATCTAAACTATTTTCTTGTACAACTACATTAAAAATTCCCTACCCTTCCCTGACTACACTATTAAGTAACCGCGACTATGACGTTTCTAGTTTTTTTTATATTACCGTATATACTCGTGTATAAGCCGAGTTTTTCAGCCCAAAATTTGGGCTGAAAAGTCCCCCCCTCGGCTTATACATGGGTCTATACGGTACCACCTGCTGTGGTGGGGGCTGTGGAGGCTGGAGGAGGCGGGGGGAGGCTGCTGTATGAGCGGCCCCGTCACGTGGGGCCGCTCATTATATATGCACTGCTTCCCCCTGTCAATCAGCGGCAGGGGGAATCAGTTCATATATGCCCCAAAAAGCTGGCACTGTCCCCCCTTGTAAGGGCCCCCCCCCCGCTGCTTATACATTACCATCCTGGTGTTCTGATCGGCGCCGCTCCTCGGTGCTTCTTCTTCATCCTCCCGTCCTCGCTGGCTGCATCCGGGATCTCCGGCTGTCGCAGCGATATGACGTCATCGCGCGACGGCCGGAGATCCCGGATGCAGCCAGCGAGGACGGGAGGATGAAGAAGAAGCACCGAGGAGCGGCGCCGATCAGAACACCGGGATGGTAATGTATAAGCAGCGGGGGGGGGGCCCTTACAAGGGGGGACAGTGCCAGCTTTTGGGGGCTGTTGGTACCCCCAGGGGGCTGCTGGGTACCCCCTCGGGGCTGTTGGTACCACCAGGGGGCTGTTGGTACCCCCAGGGGGCTGCTGGGTACCCCCTGGGGGCTGCTGGGTACCCCCTGGGGGCTGCTGTATAACCCTTGGGGGCTGCTGTATATACTGCTGAGGCCTGTATACCACTGGGGCTGCTGTATATACCACTGGGGCTGCTGTATATACCACTGGGGCTGCTGTATATACCACTGGGGCTGCTGTATATACCACTGGGGCTGCTGTATATACTGGTGGGGTCTGTATATACAACTGGGGAGGCTGCTGTATACCACTGGGGTTGCTGTATATACTACTGGGGCCTGTATATGCCACTGGGGAGGCTGCTGTATACTACCATTGGGGGGCCTGTATACCACACTGCTGGGGGCTGTACACCTGTGCTGGGGTCCACCCTCGGCTTATACACGAGTCAATAGGTTTTCCCAGGTTTTGGGGGCAAAAGTAAGGGGGTCGGCTTATACACGGGTCGGCTTATACACGAGTATATACGGTACTTTGAATTCCTTAATGATAAAGAATAATGTATTTCGAATGATTGTTACTAACATTGTATTGTATATTTTTTATCTTTATTTTCTTTATCAGAGAGGTTGAGGTCTTTCTATAGGTGGAGGTAAAGCTCTATACACTTAATTGATTAATGTGTTCTGTCTCTTTAAAGGGAACCTGACCTCAAAAAATGAGCCCCCAGCCTCTTTTAACCTGTCCCTGCGCCATGGTAATACATTTCTAGGCATCCCTTTGTGTCTCTAAAGACCTATTGGAAAGTTTATAAAAGTTGCTTTTATACCTTATGATCTGCGACTTCTCATTATTTGAGAAGCCGCAAAAGGTGTTCCTTTGTGCTTCTCCCTGCCGCCTGCTTGTAAATTATCGACGCCCTGATGGGCGTGCGATAGAGTAGAGAGGCTGTGCGCGTGCTGCAAGGGGCGGTAAAGTCGCTAAGACGCAAATCGCGTCATATCTGGCTTTACCACATCAGTAACCCATTAGCGTGTACTGCCGACCTCGCGATGCCAATTGCGCATGCGCGAGGTGTGTTCACAGCAGATTATCTGTAAGCTCCTCCAGACCGGAGTGAAGCCGCGGGTGGCCGCAGGGAGACCGCAGCCGCCCCGTACTCACCATGTGTGGTGGGTGTGGGACAGCTTCTCCCTGCAGTCACCCAATGGCAGCCACTTCTGACTCTGCAGCATGAAATAAACATGCTGCGGAGGAGCGGACTGCCGGCAACCCGCACCGTAGCTCCAAACATGCTGTGGTCGGGTAAAGCATAGTGAGGATGGGATTTCCACTACTGTACTACGCAACATTTTTGGACGCAGTGGCAAGACACTGCATCCAAAATGCTGCATACACTAATCGTGTGCACGCACCCTTAGCGACATGTCTAGTCTCCAATGCTCCACCGCATATGCGCGGTAACTCATAGTGACGTCAAATCACATGACTGGGGCTGCACTTCCGAGATTATGGGCATAAAGCACAACGCTGACTTTCAAATGGTGCGTCATATCTCTCTACATGTATGTGGCTTCTTTAGCGCTGGTATCACTCTGGTGAGTGTTTGTGACCTCTTTTCTAGTTGTTTTAAGTTAAACTATTATGGAGATTCATGCTTCTTTCAACATGACTTATTGAAGCCCCTAGCCTGCCATTAACTTGTGGTATTCATTATATGCATTTTGCTATTTTCACAGTTAAGACAGTGTTTTTTTACTCGTATTATTTTGCTGATTTCTTCTATAATCTCTACACAACTTCGGTGAACATTCAATTCTCCACAAGAGGCAGTTGTTTGTAATTCAAGAGAATACTAATGGTTTAATTGCTGAAATTGCAATTTCTCTTTTTTTCCTTTTGATATATTCAGTTTTGTATCTTATTATAATATGCACAAACTTCTGTTTTATTCTCTTTATTGTAGTGTCTGATGAAAGCCTGATGTAAGGCTGAAATGTAATACGTATTTTCTTGTGGAACTTTTTGCCTTTAAATACCGTAAATCTAAGCAAAAGATTTCTTTGCGTGCCAAGTTACTTTATAAATAGTTGACAGGTTGGAACCCTTACTTGTGCACCTCTTATTGCAGTGCCTCATACCTTATATACACAATCTAACTGTTCCTCCATGCAGTGCGTCCAGGACGCAATAAGAGTTACTGCTGTGTTTGGTAACTGGTGTGCTGCGCTGTCAGTAGTTGATTGACAGTGCAGGCTTCCATTTTGTGATTGCTGTGCTACTTTACTGAGCAACCTATACAGAATCCTGCCAGTTGTACATTCCATTTGAAGTGGTGTTTGGCCTGCACTCTTGTGTCTGTCTTGTTCTAGTCTTTATCTGACCTCAGACTGTTGCTTGATTTCCCTTTAGTCTGCTTCCAGTACTTGTGATCTTTTGGTATTTCGACCTCTAGATTGTGACGTGAATATGCCTTGGTTGACTCTGGAAATTTGCTTTGTGCTCTCCTAGAAACCTGACCCTGAACTGTTGCATGACTACATCTCTCTCTACTCTCTGAATACTACACGCTCTCCTGGAACCTGAGCCTGGATTACCCGACTTCCCTGCTGTTCATACTACATGTCAGTAGTGACTGTCACATCCTAGCTATTAGTAGTGATTAGCGTCACAATAATGCATATTGATTTTTTCTTAGCTACTTCCCATCTGATGATGCTTCATTTGAAAATCCCATGACATTACTGCAGGAGCAGCACTGGTTTCTGAATTCTGCCAGGTACTCTGACTGTGTATAAACAGAAGGTAAAAAATGTGTGTACCGTGTTAGCCAGTAGATAGAAAAATATATTGGAATCTGAGAGTCCTCAGTGGTTGACACCTTTTAATGGCTAACTGAAAAGATGGTAAACATAGCAAGCTTTTGGGACACTGTGGCCCCTTCGTCAGGCTGATAATGACACAGATTCTGAAGACACATACATATATACATAAGCAAATGAAACAAAACAAAAAAAACAAACAGTTTTAGATGTTATAGTAAATGCGACAGGTGACGTAAACCAGAGTCAGGCTGGGGAGGAAAAGATGGGCCTGGGCAATTGAAACTAAAAGTCTAAGATAAGACTTTTAGTTTCAATTCCCCAGGCCCATCTCTTCCTCCCCAGCCTGACTCTGGTTTACGTCACCTGTCGCATTTACTATAACATCTAAAACTGTTTGTTTTTTTTTCTCTTTGTTTCATTTGCTTATGTATATATGTATGTGTCTTCAGAATCTGTGTCATTATCAGCCTGACGAAGGGACCACAGTGTCCTGAAAGCTTGCTATGTTTACCATCTTTTCAGTTAGCCATTAAAAGGTATCAACCACTGAGGACTCTCAGATTCCAATATATATATAATAGCACTCTATTCTGTGTTGCCAGCTCTTGTGATCTGAGTCGACAACACAGACAGCGCTGTCTCTATTCAAATTGCACAATGACAGCATGCAGGGACCAGACTAACCCCTGAAACAATAGTCAATGATGATTTCAGGAAGTGGGCAGAGGCTGTGACAGTGACCGGAGCATCTGCCCCTTGATGATGTATTGATTGAGAATTCTAGAACATGCTAAGATACTCAAACAAAGTATCATTATTAAAATTTCTTTAGCTTTCGGACTACCCTTTTAAAGCCAGTCAAGTCTGCCAGATATGGTGAAAAATGACAGCCATCTAATATGATACCAATTCAATTGAATCATAGCCCATGAACACTTTGGGTTGGCCAGAGTACAAGCTGCTCTTTTTTGGAGCCTCTGCACTACCATTAGGGCGAACTCACACAAAAGATTTGCATGTGTAATGCTAAGCACCAGCTCTTAACAGTGAAAACCTGTTCTTTGAGTGATAAATCACATTTCACTATTGTGAATTGAAGCAGCCCTCTGGCACCTCCTGATAATCAGGACAATCGAGGAATTAACCGAGGATAAGTAAATGAGGCCTCGGCTGCTCTACTAATAACAGATTCAGATTATTGAGGCGCTCACAGTGAGAGTAGTATACACTGTGTGCAGAATTATTAGGCAAATGAGTATTTTGATCACATGATACTTTTTATACATGTTGTCCTACTCCAAGCTGGATAGGCTCGAGAGCCAACTACCAATTAAGTAAATCAGGTGATGTTAATCTCTGTAATGAGGAGGGTGAGGTCTAATGACATCAACACCCTATATAAGGTGTGCTTAATTATTCGGCAAATGCCTTTCCTTAGGCAAAATGGGTCAGAAGAGAGATTTGACGAGCTCTGAAAAGTCCAAAATTGTGAGATGTCTTGCAGAGGGATGCAGCAGTCTTGAAATTGCCAAACATTTGAAGCGTGATCACCGAACAATCAAGCGTTTCATGGGAAATAGCCAACAGGGTCACAAGAAGCGTGTTGGGCAAAAAAGGTGCACAATATGTGCCCATGAATTGAGGAAAATCAAGCGTGAAGCTGCCAAGATGCCATTTGCCATATTTCAGAACTGCAATGTTACTGGAGTATCAAAAAGCACAAGGTGTGCGATACTCAGGGACATGGCCAAGGTAAGGAAGGCTGAAAAATGACCACCTTTGAACAAGAAACATAAGATAAAACGTCAAGACTGGGCCAAGAAATATCTTAAGACTGATTTTTCAAAGGATTTATGGACTGATGAAATGAGAGTGACTCTTCATGGGCCAGATGGATGGGCCAGAGGCTGGATCAGTAAAGGGCAGAGAGCTCCACTCCGACTCAGACGCCAGCAAGGTGGAGGTGGGGTACTGGTATGGGCTGGTATCAAAGATGAACTTGTGGGACCTTTTCGGGTTGAGGATGTAGTGAAACTCAACTCCCAGACCTACTGCCAGTTTTCTGGAAGACAACTTCTTCAAGCAGTGGTACAGGAAAAAGTCAGTATTGTTCAAGAAAAACATGATTTTCATGCAGGACAATGCTCCATCACATGCTTCCAACTACTCCACAGTGTGGCTGCCAGTAAAGGTCTAAAAGAAGAAAAAATAATGACATGGCCCCCTTGTTCACCTGATCTGAACCCCATAGAGAACCTGTGGTCCCTCCTAAAATGTGAGATCTACAGGGAAGGAAAACAGTACACCTCTCGGAACAGTGTCTGGGAGGCTGTGGTGGCTGCTGCAACGCAATGTTGATCGTAAACAGATCAAGCAACTGACAATTTATGGATGGAAGGCTGTTGAGTGTCATCATAAAGAAAGGTGGCTACATTGGTCACTAATTTTTTTGTGTTTTGTTTTTGCATGTCAGAAATTTTTTTATAATTTTTTTTGCAGTTCTATTAGTTTACCTGGTGAAAATAAACAAGTGAGATGGGAATATATTTGGTTTTTATTAAGTTGCCTAATAATTCTGCACAATAATAGTTACCTGCACAAACAGATATCCTCCTAGATAACCAATCTAAAAAAACACTTCAATTTCCAAAAATATTAAGCTTTGATATTTATGAGTCTTTTGGATTGATTGAGAACATAGTTGTTGATCAATAATAAAGATAATCCTCTAAAATACAACTTGCCTAATAATTCTGCACACAGTGTATATATCACCAGCCCCAGCTCAGGGACTATATATACAGCTCCGGACTGTAAATGAAGTTCCACAATAACGCAAGAACAGGAATGCTGCCACCAATTCCTTGCTAGATATAAGCCCTGTCCATTAACAGGCTTATTTCGGTCCAGAAACCAGCTCACGGTAATATATAATATTGCAAGAGACAAGTGATTTGCAAATCGAGAAAAAAGAACAACCCAAAATTAAATTTTATATTTAATCACTGTAAGGCTCACTAGATAGCAACAATAGATACACAATAAATATACAGATATTACAGGCAGATATGTGAATAAAGGTAGTAGGTTACAAAGGTTAAATGCAGGCACATATAAATCAATTACCAGTTTCTTGTTGCTGGTGGCCACATGGAGGCGGTATAGAGCCACAGGGTTTCCTTGGTTACTCCCAACACATAATGTGATAATTCCTCCTTCACAGTCAAAACTGAGAAATGTAATTGGAGATCAAACACAGCTTCTCTATCTGGTTCTACTAGCAAATCTCTGTATCTCCCTAACCCAGGGTGCTATAAGGAATCAAGACCTATTGGTGTATACAAATCGCTCTCACGATTTCAGCGATATGATTTGTCTAGGACTAGTATATACAGTATTTACATTATTCTTATTAATATGATGGTGCCAATGAGACTGGTAGTTCTGTCAGAACGTCTATGGGGAACAGCAGCATTCCCGCCCTCACTTCCACCAGAGTAGGGCCTATGAACCAGCTTTCCTGACTGTAATAGCTACTCATAATAGGGGCCACTCTTTCTGTTAAAAATTTACCTCAGATTGCAATGACTGCAACTAAACATAATGAAACAAAAACGGAACTGGAACTCTCAGTAGGTGCATGTTCACACAGGCCTCGTAATAGGAAAAAGAACAAGGAAAAAATGAATCAATACCCTAAAATAAATGAAAGTAAAATGCTATAGTGCATAAAAATAAATAGGGTACTTGGTGACATTATCAAAAAAAATATTTATTCATTATTTATTTTTATTATCACAAAATGCACAAGCCATCCACCACAACAAGGTGACCCATCAGGATGGTCCATACCTAGCAGTATTTAAACCTTACTATATGTCCGTGACGTATACATAGCAAGGAATGATTAGGCCTGGGTCCCAACAAACAACACCAGCAATGGGAAACTATAGCCATATAATTAATGTCCACCTCATAAGGCAGGCCACACCTCAGAGGAGCTAGATTACTGTGGATGGGGTCAGAGGGGAATGGCTGATTATGTGCAGGTTTAGATGTAAAACGAATTCTGTCTTACAACTATAGAAATATTACGGTTTTGGATTGGTTGCCATGTCGACATATCTTCCATATTATTCACAACTATGCAAATGGCCAGTGAGTGTAATATATTATAATACATAGTGTCTAGTATAAAAAATGATTTAGAAAGGGAACCTGTAACAGGCTCTTTTTACAGATAGGATTCGTCAAGCATTTTTCCCAAAAAGAATAATAGTGCTACTTCAGCATACACGGACATTTTAGACAATTACATGGTGTTCCAGATTAATTTGAAAAAAATTATTTTTCTCTAATTTTCCTAAAAGGTTCATGCAAATGAGTAAGTATAATGTTCAAATCAATACAATACATCAAATCAAATCAATACATTGGCGTTTAGCGAGGCTGCGCCCATCCAGTTGGATTCTGGATAGGAGTATGCATATCACCATTTCCGGCTCTGATACCAGAGAATCCTTACAGTGCATGTGATGTGAGGATTCACTAGTCTGCAGTGACATACAGTGATACATAGAGTGACTGCAGACCTGTGTATTTAGACCGGAAAGTCCTTTTATGTACTCTGAAACTACATACTCATATATAATGTAGTCTATATTATAGATATGATTTCATGCGTTATTGATGTAATGTACAAGTTTAAAATTTCGTAATGTATTTGTTTTTTTATAATTTTTTGGTGTTTTTTATAATTTATGTGTTGCATACAGTTTTTGGGCACACTTGTTTGCATTAAATGATATATATGATAATATGGAAAGAGCTACATCTCTTCTTTGTGTTTAAATCTATCTCTTTTCTTTGCACCAACTATGAGTAAAGATTTTTGAGAAATCCAAAAAGTGCAAGTATGTAGGAGGCTTTTATTATGCACATTTATTTTCCGCAATATTTTTAATCATATTATAATTAACGGGGTTTTTTTTTAGCTTTGTGGATGCTGAATTTCCTATTATTATAGATTATTTCATCATTAATACCTGAGACCCGGTTCAACGCTCCTTCTTTCAGTACAACACACCTCAAGTTATTCTAACTAATTGCAGAGAAATTAGACATCTTGGGACAGTAAGCTGTATTTCTATTATTTTTCTTTCAAGCATATTTGAGTAAATTACAGGCATATTTGGTATCCCTGTGAGGCTTGTTTCACACCATGGTTTTGGAATTTTTGAAAGTCATACCCTTTTAGATTAAAAAAAAAAAAAAAACACAACTGATGTGTTGTAAAGCTGATGCAAACAGATGTGTTTTTTAAGGCCTCGTGTACACCTTAAGTATTTGGTGTTTTTAAAAAGAAGTGGAACAATCAGAGGAAAAGTATAATAGAAACACGTCACCACTTCTTTATTCATCAGATAACACTTTGAATCAGGCTGTCAATTACTGACAGGGTGATCCGAAGCAATGCGGCGGGATTCACGCTGTTCCCCACTGGCATTGGCAGCTCTGTGATGTGATCACGGGGCCTCAATGCATTGTTATTACAGCAAAGGGTCATGAAACACTTCCTGCTGGCAATGTCTGATCTGCGTCTCCAGAAGAAAGTGATCATTTGTGCTGTGCTGAGGGGTGCCTGAAGCATCTCTCTGCATAGAACAAGCGATTGCACTGTGTAGTGCTGAGATATCCTAAAAGGCATTGTAAAATAAAGAGAAAGTAAAAAAAGTTTAAAAAATATGAAAAAAAACGTAAAAGTTCAAATTAACCCCCTTTTGCCCCATTGAATATATAACAAAAAGAAATACACATGTGGTATCGCCATGTTCAGAAATGCCTGAGCAAAATATAAAATTAAGTAATCAGATTTGAAAACTGCCTAATGGAAAAAAGTACAAACACCAAAATCATGTTTTTTCGCCATTGCAACATTGCAATAAAATGCAATAACGGGCGATCAAAACAGTGCACCTACCCAAAAATGGTATCGTTAGAATCGCCAGCTCAAGACGCAAAAAATAAGCTGTCACACAACCCCAAATCCCAAAAATGAGAATGTCAGGGGTTACAGAAATAATGGCAACAGTGCAATTTTTTCTTTAAAAACTTCAGAATTTTTTTTCACCACTTGATGATATTCCCCTGAAGAAGTCACTGAGGTGACGGAATGTGTGGGGTCCACTGGTGTCCCTCCTGTCCTCCTCCCAACACTTCTCTTGGTAATGTAATGGATTCATCAGTACCACCACCATTCCAAAGGTTTATGGAGCTCTGATTGACCTATAAACCCCTTGTTCTTGCAGTTTCACCTTTCTCTTGGCCTCACAGCTTGCCTGCTAACTCACTTAGGCTGGGGTCACACACACAGATATCTGGGCAGATATTGTTCACAGATCTCTGGTTGAAGTGAAATCATGGACAAATTGATCCATTTTGTGGCCATATACAAATAGACCAATTTGTCCATGATTTCACTTCAACCAGAGATCTGTGAACAATATCTGCACAGATATCTCTGTGTGTGACCCCAGCCTTACTCAAGCTTATTCTTTGACCAGACTGACTTGACTTGAGGCATTAGCTATAAAACTGGGGTTTAGATCCTAGAGGAGCACTAATTGTTAATAGATGTGTGTTAGTTAGAAACAAGAGGAATTGAACTTGAACCATACTTGCAGATAGCTATACATGCTGATTATTTCTTATCATATGTGCAAATTAGTTGATACTATATAAGTGTGTTTTTTGTATATTATAACATCTGTAGGGAACACCTGGAATCCTGGTGATTCTGCTTTTTAATAGTTTTTAACCCTGTCTTGTTTGTTGTAGTTTAATAAAAGTTTGATATTTGTATATACTGATCTGTTAATATTTATGGTGATCTCTCCATATATATACATGTTGTCTCCTTCTTGATTTCTATTGCTGCTTTTGACATGTTGGAGCAGATCCCTAGATCATAATATTTGTGGTGCCCTCAGCTTCCCTTGTTTTTTTCCCCAATGTCCAGCACACATTCAGGCTTTAGGCTGACCTTTAGGCTGTGGTAATAGACATGTGTCCAGACCAGCTCCATGCCCTCCCAAGATGTGATAGCTCCATGTTTTACCGGGAATTTGATATCAGGAATTCCTCTTTTTGATTCAGCATCATCCCCAACAGACTTGTATTTTACTCGACCAATCATATTTGGTTAAGTGAAGAGCAGTTCTTTATCTCCTGAGGTTCCCATTTTAAGATTTCTTGATCCATTATCTATGACAACAGCAGTGTCACATCGCCATTGGACTCGGTGGCTGGTGTTCCTGCCTCGGCCGCTGGGAGGAGCCGGATTCCTTCGGCTGGTGGCGCCGGTGATAGGAGGGCCTTGTCCTCATATGGAACTGCTCCCGCGACGTCTGCCTCTGTCGCTGAGCGCCGCTGTGTTTCCCCTCTGGGTGGTGTTGGTCGCAGAGGAAAGGGCCCTGCAGAGGTGTCCGTTAGGCGCAGCCTGCGTTCTTCTGTCAGAGGTGGCGTGGGTGGAGCCAGTCGTGCATCTCCATCTGGCCTGGATCTAGGGGCGGTCCGGATGAGGTCATCAGGTTGTGAGCTCCAGCCTATGGGAGGTAGCCGTGCCCTTCAAGTACATTGGAGCCTGGCTTGCAGGCCGCCAGATATACCGTGTTTCCCCGAAAGTAAGGCCCCCCCGATTGTAAGGCCGCCTGGGGGTAAAGGGGGGGCCTGCCAATGTAAGGCCTCCCCGATTATAAGGCCTTACAACCGGGGGGGCCAATGTAAGGCCGCTAGCGGAGGGGGGGGGGAGCGGGAGCGGGTCGCACGTCACGTGCGCCCGCTCATTACATATGCACTGCATCCCCCTGTCAATCAGCGACAGGGGGAGCAGTGCATTATACAGTATATATGGGCCCCCTATTGCTGGCACACTCCCCCCTGTTATGAGGCCCCCACCGCTGCTGCTGCTGAAGACATCTTACCCTCCACGGTCTTCTTGCAGCAGCCAGCGGCGCGTCCGTCGGTCCTCTGTACTCGGCGGTCTTCCGGATCATGTGACCGGCCCGTCGCAGTCGCGATGACGTCATGCGCTGCGACGGGTCACATGATCCGGAAGACCGCCGAGTACAGACGGACGCGCCGCTGGCTGCTGCAAGAAGACCGTGGAGGGTAAGATGTCTTCAGCAGCAGCAGCGGTGGGGGCCTCATAACAGGGGGGAGTGTGCCAGCAATAGGGGGCCCATATATACTGTATAATGCACTGCTCCCCCTGTCGCTGATTGACAGGGGGATGCAGTGCATATGTAATGAGCGGGCGCACGTGACGTGCGACCCGCTCCCGCAGTGTCCCAGCAGGAGGGGGCCTGTAGGCCACACTGCTGGGGCACCCAATGTAAGGCCCCCCCCGAAAGTAAGGCCGGGGGCCACTTTTGGCCCCCAAAAGAATGTAAGACAGGGCCTTAGTTTCGGGGAAACACGGTAGTTTTGGTTCCCCAGTGATAGTGTGTTTAGTTTCGTGTCTGACCTTGCCTGGATTTCTGACTCTGCCTCTGCCTATTGATTTTGTACCTCAGCTGCCCTCTTGGTTTTTGCCCTTGACATTTGCCTGGATTTTTGACTCTGCTACTGCCTGACGATTTTGTACCTTCGCTGCCCTCTCGGTTTTGACTCGGACTTCTGACTTCGTTTTTCGGGTCTTGATTTTCCCCTGGCGACCTCCCCGGCTCTGTTGCTCATATAGGCAGCTACCCCCTGGGCTCCGCTATAATTCCAGATCCCTGTATAGGGGTTAAGGGTCTCGGGGTTTCTCGGGGTGCTGCCTACCAGCAGCTCGGCCTCACGGTGGATGGTCGTCACATTATATCTGGCCACACCATTCTTTATATATATATAGATAGACTATATATATATATATATAAAGCATTCCTTTTACCTTTTTTTTTTTTCTCATCTCCTTTTCCCAATGGTTTTTTTTTTCTTTTCTCTGAGCTGTGTCTGCTGTGATTGCTCCCTCAAAGCACCTGTGTTTCCAGCTTCTCAGTCCTGTGGAGGAACACTCCCATCAACTCATTCAAACATGCTGTACAAGCCACAAGCTGGAGTCCTCTGCATGACCACTGGAGATCAGAAGGCCTCATACCCTGGATGTCAGCACCTGGGGGGCTCTGGCTCTGCCTGCCCGGGTGCACAGGTATTGCCAGCGGATGCTGCCAAAGTTTTATTACCTATTTCTTTATCTTACCTTAAGAAATCTGTGTGTTTAGAGGCTTATGTTGACAGTGGTTCAGAGGGGAATTTCATAGATCTCCATGTAGCGAGAACTCTTGGTGTCCCACTACTAAGGCTTAATGCCCCCATTAGAACCACTGCAGTTAATGGCACCCCCCTCATCCAGGGTGGAGTGGAATTTGTCACTGAGGAAGTGTCAATGCTGGTGGGGTCGTTACATGCTGAAAATGTGTCATTTTTTGCTATCAGTAATTTATCATCTGCAGTAATCCTTGGCATGCCATGGTTACGTAAACATAACCCAGTCATAGACTGGCGCTTGGGTGACATCGTGCGCTGGAGCCCAAAGTGTCAGGAAAATTGTATCTCGCTATCTGTAAACCAAGTGAAGGTCAAGACTCCTCCATTTGTACCATATGCCTTTAGAGATTTTGAGGATGTGTTTTCTATTCAGGAATCAGAGAAATTACCCCCTCACAGAAAGTACGATTGCGCCATAGATTTGATACCTGCTTCTCGTCTCCCAAAGGGGAGAATATTTAACCTCTCTGGTCCTGAACGTCAGGCTATGAATGATTACATAGCAGACAGTCTGAGAAAAGGGTATATTAGACCATCCACCTCACCAGTAGGGGCCGGTTTCTTTTTTGTGGGAAAGAAAGATGGCGGCCTCAGACCTTGCATTGATTACCGCGAATTGAACGCGATCACTGTAAAAAACCAGTATCCTCTTCCACTCATCCCTGATCTTTATAATCAACTGTTGGGAGCTAAGTATTTCACCAAACTGGACCTCAGGGGAGCATATAACCTGGTCCGTATAAAAGAAGGCGATGAGTGGAAGACCGCGTTCAGTACGCCTCTCGGCCATTTTGAGTATCTTGTAATGCCGTTCGGGTTAAGTAACGCACCTGCAGTGTTTCAGAATTTTGTCAATGATATTTTCAGAGATATCAGTGGGGTATATGTGGTCGTGTATTTGGACGACATTCTGGTCTTTTCTCCTGGTCTTTGGTCACACGTCCGACATGTCCGTACTGTACTTCAGAGACTCAGAGAGCATTCTCTATTTGCCAAATTAGAGAAATGTGTCTTCATGGAGGAAGAGATAAATTTTTTGGGATATATTATATCGGCTAAAGGTTTTCGCATGGATCCTGCCAAAATTAAACCCATTAAGGAATGGGTACAACCCAAGTCTCTGAAGGCACTGCAGCGATTCTTGGGTTTCGCTAACTATTATCGTAAATTTATTAAAGGGTTTTCAGAGATAGCCAAACCTCTCACTGATTTGACACGTAAAGGGGCGGATGTGGTTAATTGGAAGCCTGAAGCCATTCATGCGTTTTCTAAGTTAAAAGAGTGTTTCTCCGCGGATCCAATATTGGTGCAGCCTGATTTGGACCGCCCCTTCATTGTAGAGGTAGATGCCTCTGAAGTTGGAGTGGGAGCAGTGCTATCACAAGGCACTGCATCTCTCACTCAACTTCGTCCGTGTGCCTTCTTTTCCCGAAAATTTTCCTCTACAGAGATGAATTATGATGTAGGTAATCGGGAATTGTTGGCAATCAAATGGGCCTTCGAGGAATGGCGCCACTTCCTCGAAGGCGCCAAACATAGGATTACCGTAATTACTGATCACAAAAATCTAACCTATTTGGAGTCAGCGAAAAGACTGAATCCTAGACAGGCTAGATGGGCCTTGTTC
Organism: Allobates femoralis; assembly: GCA_033576535.1. Classification (NCBI taxonomy): domain Eukaryota; kingdom Metazoa; phylum Chordata; class Amphibia; order Anura; family Aromobatidae; genus Allobates; species Allobates femoralis. Next base: position 136,763,822 of record JARQOC010000005.1, on the reverse strand, counting down.
TTCTCCAGATTCGATTTTGTGATCACTTTCAGACCGGGTACTAAAAATGTGAGGGCTGATGCCCTGTCTCGAAGTTTTTGCCCCTTACAGGTCGAGGACGTGGAACCGACTCCCATTTTAGCCAAGGGGATTATTGTCTCGGCTGTGTCTTTGGATCTTATGGAAGAGATTCGTAGATCTCCAGAACAGGCCCCAGACACTACTCCTGCCCAGAAACTATTTGTCCCTACCAAATTCCGCCTCCAAGTTCTTAAGGAATCTCATGATTCTGTCCTCGCAGGGCATCCTGGTATCAATAACACCATCAGACTTGTAACCAGGAGTTTGTGGTGGCCAACCATAGTAAAGGACTGTAAGGAATATGTACTGGCTTGTGAAACCTGTGCTCGCGCTAAGTCTCCCCGCAACCACCCTGCCGGGTTGCTCCAGTCCTTGCCTACCCCTGAGGGTCCTTGGACTCATATCTCCATGGATTTTATTACTGACCTGCCACTCTCAGAAGGGAAGACTTGTATCTGGGTAGTGGTAGACAGATTCAGCAAGCAGTGTCATTTTGTTCCGCTGTCCGGGTTACCTAATTCCGAGACCCTGAGCAAAGTATTCATTAATCATGTTGTGCGATTGCATGGTGTTCCTGTGAATATTGTTTCTGACAGGGGCACCCAGTTCGTTTCTAAGTTTTGGAGGGCATTCTGTAAACGGATTGGAATTGACTATTCCTTTTCTTCTGCCTATCACCCTGAAACCAATGGTCAAACCGAGCGCGCAAATCAAGCTCTCGAACAGTATCTACGTTGTTATGTCTCTGAGCATCAATCTGATTGGGTGGAACATCTGCCACTAGCAGAATTTGCCTTGAATAACCAGTACCAGGAGTCCATCAAGACTACCCCTTTCTACTGTAATCATGGGCTGCACCCGCGCTTTTGTTCATTTTCTTCTAGGCTTTCTGACGTCCCTGGGGTAGAAAGGTCCGTAGATCAGTTAAAGACTATCTGGTCTGAAGTGAACAAAAACTTAAAGGGGGCTCAGACTAGGCAGGCGTCTTCTGCTAATAAACGGCGCTCCAAGGGTCCGGACCTGGGAGTTGGGGACAAAGTTTGGTTGTCTACGAAAAATATCAAGCTCAAAGTGCCGTCTGCCAAACTAGGTCCCAGGTTTATTGGTCCGTATGAAATAATTGACGTGATTAACCCTGTAGCCTTTCGTCTGAAGCTCCCTCAATCATTCAAACTGCCCAATGTATTCCATAAATCCCTTCTCAAATTGTACCGATCTCCGATTCGTCCTGTCCGGTCCCCTCCTCCTCCGGTCTTGGTCGGGGGTGCCGTGGAACACGAAGTTCAACGGATCCTTGATTCCCGTTTAGTGAGAGGATCCGTGCAGTATCTGGTACATTGGAAGGGCTATGGTCCGGAGGAGAGGTCCTGGGTGCCTGCCAGTAATATCCATGCCAAGGGTTTGATCAGGAAGTTTCATCTTCTTCATCCCAATAAACTGGGTTTTGTGGGTCCGGAGGCCCCTCGTAGAGGGGGGGGTACTGTCACATCGCCATTGGACTCGGTGGCTGGTGTTCCTGCCTCGGCCGCTGGGAGGAGCCGGATTCCTTCGGCTGGTGGCGCCGGTGATAGGAGGGCCTTGTCCTCATATGGAACTGCTCCCGCGACGTCTGCCTCTGTCGCTGAGCGCCGCTGTGTTTCCCCTCTAGGTGGTGTTGGTCGCAGAGGAAAGGGCCCTGCAGAGGTGTCCGTTAGGCGCAGCCTGCGTTCTTCTGTCAGAGGTGGCGTGGGTGGAGCCAGTCGTGCATCTCCATCTGGCCTGGATCTAGGGGCGGTCCGGATGAGGTCATCAGGTTGTGAGCTCCAGCCTATGGGAGGTAGCCGTGCCCTTCAAGTACATTGGAGCCTGGCTTGCAGGCCGCCAGATATAGTTTTGGTTCCCCAGTGATAGTGTGTTTAGTTTCGTGTCTGACCTTGCCTGGATTTCTGACTCTGCCTCTGCCTATTGATTTTGTACCTCAGCTGCCCTCTTGGTTTTTGCCCTTGACATTTGCCTGGATTTTTGACTCTGCTACTGCCTGACGATTTTGTACCTTCGCTGCCCTCTCGGTTTTGACTCGGACTTCTGACTTCGTTTTTCGGGTCTTGATTTTCCCCTGGCGACCTCCCCGGCTCTGTTGCTCATATAGGCAGCTACCCCCTGGGCTCCGCTATAATTCCAGATCCCTGTATAGGGGTTAAGGGTCTCGGGGTTTCTCGGGGTGCTGCCTACCAGCAGCTCGGCCTCACGGTGGATGGTCGTCACAAGCAGGTAGGAACATCTCCATTATATTGGCTTGAAAGATGACAACTGAGCATTGATGGTCTTGTCTTGCCTATATAATGTTGTGAAGGATCAGAATGAGGCACATGTTACAATGGAAAGTTAACCCTACAGCCGCATCACAATGAGGAACTGACCCTACAGCCGCGTGTCAATTAAAAACTGACCATATAGATGCATTATAATGCAAAACTGACCATACAGCCCCATCTCAATAAAAAAACCAACCGTTCTGCCAGATCCCAATTAAAAACTGACCCTAGAGCCACATCAAAATGGAGAACGGTCCGTACAGCCACATGTCAATGCAGAACTGACCATTCAGCCGTGTCCCAATGGTGCACAGATCATACAGCCCAGATCCTTACTACTTGGAAACCATTGGGCATGTGTTGTGTTGGTTTCCATAAATCTCCACAAGGTTTATCCCTTTAAAGTGATCCTGTCATCCCGTTTTTGCCCCTAACCTATCACTAACGTTCCTTGCATTGTCCTTGCACATCCCTAACCATCCCTGTCTAAGCTAAAACTGTCCTATAATGGTTGTAAAAAATGAGTTTGTTACTTATATGTTTGTATGATAATGAGGTGTTCTCCGGGGCTCCATTCTCCCTCCTCACTTCTGGTATTATGCCCCAGTGGGCGTAAACATTCATTCCAAAGGGCAGTCCCAATTCAAAATGTAGGGCTCCTCCTTCCAAGTATGATGCGCCAGCCGGGCATTATTTCCGGTCATGCACAGTGTGGAGGTTTACTGGCCATACAGGCCAGCTCCAGAGCATGTGCAGTGTGCATTACGAAGCCAGTCCACAATGCACCGGATCGGTAATGACCCCGGCCAGCATGTCATACCAGGAAGAAGGTGCTCTGAATTTTTAATCAAGACAGCGCTTTGGAATGAATGATCACGCCCACTGGGGCGTGATACCAGCAGTGAGGGGTAAAATGGAGCACTAGAGAACGCCCAGGCTGACTACATACTGTAGTCAAGATGCCTCATTAGCATACAAACATATATGTAGCAAATTCATTTTTACAACCATTATAGGACAGTTTTAGCTTAGAGAGGGATAGTTTGGGATGTGCTAGGAAGGTTCAGGGACAGGTAGTGATAGGTTAGGGAGCAAAAATGAGATCCCCTCTCAATGACACAATTTATTTTACCATTAGATGTTCTGGAAAACACAGAAAAATTCAAACTGGTGTGAAATGGTGAATAAATCTAATTTTACAATTGTTTTGAGGGTTCATTGTGAGGTAAAAATGATAATATAATATGATTCTTCAGTTCAGTACGATCGCAACTAAAACATTTCAGATACCAAATATATTTATAATGTTTGTTTAAGTAAATTCTGGGTTGATGTTTACAGGCTGGCCAAATCTCACAGTTATATATGGCATTTCTGAGAAAAATGGAAAAAAACTGTGGAGGGGTGTAATTAAGCTGGGTGGATACAAAGAGGGCTTTTTTTTTTTATTATGCAGCTATGATTTCTGCCATTAGCCATAATGTCCACACCTAAATGTATTAGGACATACAATGTATAAAATATACAAACACTCCGGCAAGCCCCTGGATATTTTTGGAAACTATATGTTGTGTAGTCTGCTCTCACAAGTCATGAATTAAATCCCAGAAACTTCTAAATTGGAGTTATGGCCACGCTAACAGATTTGAAAGGATGGCTGAGATCACCAAAACCTTCTGAGACCTGAAAATCATTTTTGGAGGAGATACACAAAACAAAATGTGTAACAAGACTGTGTCTTACAAGCCCTATCCTTCTCCTCGGAATAAATGTACCGGTCAGTTTTGGGAGGTCATACACGGATTGTAAAGAGGTTTCTGGGATTCTTTGTCATGCTATTTATCTCCTTCTAATGTCTTTAGGCTTGTGTTTAACTGAGTAATTAAAATAATTCAGGACTATGATATTGTTCCTATGATACTGAGAGTAAAAAGCAACCTGGGGGACAGCAGGGGGTTTCAACTGTCAAAATTCTCTGGCCGCCCCTGACTCTCAGAGAATAAGATTGATGATGATAACTGCTTGAGTTAATAATGAAAAGTGGCAATGCATAAATCTGTCAACTGAGTTGGAAAAGAGACCCCCAGTTCTAAAACGTGACCCTACAGTCCAAAAGTGTGTGGGCCTCACCTGTAGTCCTGGTACAAAAAAAAGGTCTGGACAAGCCGGTTCTGCGTGGAGAGTTGCTAATTGCTATTACAGCTCATGATGTGTGCCCAATGCCACGCATCGATGAGCGGCTTGATTGCTAATTTGACAATCATGAATTTGAGTTGGGTGTACTGGCAGATTCCTATGTCCAAGGAGGCACAGGAGATGTCTACCTACGTTACCCGATTTGGGCTGTATGAATCCCTCCTCATGCCCTTTGGCATGAGAAATGCTCCTGCCACTTTCAAGCGACTGATCAATCACCTACTCGAAGACTAGATGGATTTGTTGTCCCTTACCTGGATGGCATTGCTATCATCAGGCCCTAACTGTGAGGAACATCTAGGGAACCTAGAGCAGGTTCTCAGGTAGATGCAGGGCTCTGGATTGAGTATAAAGCCAGATAAGTGTCAGACAGGCATGATGGAGCTGCAGTACCTTTGACACCAAGTGGTGAACTCTGAAACTAGAGCTGGGGAACATTGATGCTATCACCTCCTGGCCTGCCCACAAGACCAAGAAACAAGTGGTATCCTTCTTAGGTATAGCAGGGTAATTTAGACATATAACTCCTAACTATAATTCCATTGCTAAACCTCTGGCGGACCTTATTATAAATAAGCTACCACAAACAGTCAACTTGACGCTGACTGTGAGACTTCCTTCACATTACTAAAAGCTGCCCTTACCAGCTCCACAGTTCTATTTGTAGCTCAAACAGACACCAGTGCACTTGATCTAGGTGCTGTGCTTAATCAGGTAAACATAGATTACATCCAATGATGTTCCTCAGCCACAAACGATTACCCAGGAAAGTGGCCCATGCCACTATGGAGGAGTGTCACACTATAGTGTGGGCCCTGCAGAAGCTTCAGTCTTAGCTATATGGCCACAACTTCCCCACAGTGATGACCACAATCCACTCAGGTGCTTGCAGAGGATGGCGGGCAACAATGGCAAACTACTGAGTTGGAGCTTGGCTCTACAGAAATATAATTTTACTTTTCAGTGCATGGAGGGTAGTGAACATGGCAATGCAGGAGGATGCCAGCAAGGTGGTCTTGGGAAATGATCGACACTTTAGTCTCTCATGCCATCTCTAAAAGGGTGAGATGTCATAGAGAAATTATAAAATCTATAAGACATCTCTTTCTCTCTAAAGAAGATAAATTTCCACCTCCTACATTGAATATATGGGATCAAGTATAGCTCAGGAGGAATTAGAATTATAACTGAGGAAATTGAGAGACAGGGCACATCTATTGAATTTAGTACCTCCTGGTCTAGACAGGTAATAAAACTGGTCCATCTGTTGGGAAATAGACATGAAGACTTGGTTTTATACATTGAAGAGCAGAGAAGTAGCTTGCACAAGAACCAGCGTGTTCAGTTCAAAAGAATTTTTTAGACACTTGGGAACTGATGGAAAATTATGAATATTGTTGATTGTAGCAATTATATATTGATGGGAAATATATGTGGCGCCCCTGCATCCAGGAGGCCACAAAGGGAACTGCAGCCAGGAAGGTAGGAATGACAGTTGAACACCAACACCCTCACTGCCCACACAACCCACGTAGCAGTAGAAAGCAGCACCCAACCCGGAGCCTGGGAACTCTAGGCAGGCAAGGGGTGGTGGGTTTAGAGACAGTGGGTGGGCCAACACGTAAGTCAGGTGACAGAGGGTATATATAGAGCAGGGGAGGAGAAAGGAGTCAGTAGGCCGGTGTAGGCTGAGCAGTACAGAAAGAATCACATGTCCTGGAAGAGTGGGGTGGAAGAAGCGCAGAATCTGGAGAGCCAGTGTGAGCCACAGAGAGAAAGCCCATCCGGAGCCAGCACCCCAGGAGTGTGAGGGACAAGAGGGCCAGTGACACTGGGTCCTAGAAACACAGCTGAGATGGCAGACTGCAGGCGGAGTAGCGCTCCTATTGAACCCAAAGACACGGTTAGAGAGAACCTGGTAGAGCCTCACCTCCGAGGACTATTGGAGGCTAGGCTAAGAGTAGAGTGTCAGCTCTAGAGGACCGTTGCTTCACCCGGCATCCCCAGACAACCGACAGGGGACCTCAGCTACATGTTAGGGTCCCTACCCCAAAGGACAGGCAGCTCAGTGGCAACCCGGAGGGCTCACAGGAGTCCGAGCCACCGCCATACTGTCAGGAGTCACACACACCAAGTGAACAAGAGAGAGAGAGAATCAAAAAGCCTGGAAAGGACAGAGAGACAGAGTGAGGGGTCATAGAAGGAGCAACCTGGCTGCAGGGAGTAAAGGAACCCGGAGGGGTGAGTTATGCCCGTGTAAAGACTGTAACTTGTGACTGTGAACTGTAACTGGAGCTGTAACTGAGAGTGAACGTTGAGAAGTAAACAAGGTGAACCCTGACTCCAACTCCCTCGTATATTTCTGCCTGCATATGATTCCCTCCATGCAGGGATCCCCGCCTGGAGAGCCACAGCTTGTCAGCTTCAACACTGAAGGAGGATTTCTGCAGCTTCAGGACAGTAAGTGCATTGCATCCGGCACAGGCCTGCATTATACCCTACACAATAGACTTTATTATCACTACCCCGGGGAACCCAGTTCGGCCCACAGAGAACTATCCCATCTTAGCTGCCATTACATCATCCCAGGAGGTTCTGCGGCAGCGGTGGCCCCACTACTGGCCACACACTGTGGGTGGCGTCACGACTGACATTATCCCCTGTAAATATCCCCTTACTATTGCCAGGGCCCGGGACACGGTCCGGACCAGGACCACCTGTGACATCCCCAGTAGCAGACCCGGTCCGGTACCGAGTACCCAGTCCCAGTGGGCTCGACATATATTTTTAGCTTTTAGATTCCCAGAGGAAGAACATGCATATTTTTTCATTACTGTCAGACTTGCCTACTGTATGAGCTTCAAATTAATATCAGGCAACTGGATGATGCTAACCATGACATAGTTCACATCTATAGATAGATAAAATTATGATAAGAAACAATCACAATATATTCCATCTGGGATCTCCACAGGAGGCAAAGATATCCTGAAAATTGGGGGTCTCAGAATTTCATAGAAACAAAGCCCCATCCTATAATGGGCCCTGTTATGAGTTACCAGAGGGGAGGTATGTAGGTGTAACATAGGTTAATAAAAGCAAATGCCACATTATAAGCTGGGTTTGATGCAGGAAGATGCACTTTGGTCTGGTGTTGTACCATATTTTCCAATAGGAGAGTTTCCCACCAAAAAGAGTAATGTGCCACCTCCGTGATTACAGGTCAAGCACTTTTCTTTTGTTTATCCTTTTTATTGTACATAATTGCATGTGCCGTATTGTTTTATCTCATTTGTAACATCCTTTGAATATTTTTCTAAACACTGCCTATCTTTCGGATTAATAATAAATAAAATGTCATTGCTTCACTTCTTTTGCTCTATAAACTGCAACCCCGAAGTCATACATTACCTGGAACGGGTGTCCAATCTACCTGGATAAATGATTGATGGTGGCACATAGTATTTCTCTTGAATTATTGTGGAGCTGGGCAGTGACTGTGCGAAGGTATATATATATATATATATATATATATATTCCAGGTATTGGAATTAGTCTCATACCTACAATATGCTCACTGAGTTCCTCAATAGCTGGCTCAGCAGTGCTGTTTCTGGCAAACTGTTGATAGCGGAGGGATATCTATGTGAACCCTCCCCAGTTGTGTACTTGACAGTGTGTGTAAAATAGAGTGTGTATGTCTTGCAGCGCAGGGGACCTGGGCTCAATTCCCACCAAGGACAACATCTGCAAGGTGTTTGTATGTTCTCCCTATGTTTACATGGGTTTCCTCCAGGTTCTCCGGTTTCCTCCCACACGCCGAAGACATACTGATAGGGATTTTAGATCGTGAGCCCCAATGTGAACCGTATTACTGATGTATGTAAAACGCTGTGGAATTAATGGTGATATATTAATTAAAAAATATTATCATTATGTTGCTGCCATGTTAGCTAACATGGGAATTCCAGTCAGGATCAGACTTTGATTTTTACAATATAATGCAATACTGTTGTATTCCATTATATAGTAGAAGCAATAACATAATCACAGCTTCAAATTTAATATAGGGACAGAAATATAAGTGAAGAATAAAGATAAAAGTTGTTAAAAAATATTGAAAAGGTAAAAAAAATGAAACTTTGAACCACCTCCTTTTTCCCAGTTAAACAAAGAAATCTAAAAGAAAAAGCAATACTGATATTACACATCACACATTTATAAACATCTGATCAATCAAATGATATTGTTAAGGCTGTATGTTAAATGTCGTAATAAAAGAAAAATTGAAGCACCGACCTACCATTTTTATTGCCATACCATCCACAAAAAAATGCAATAAAATGTGATTAAAAAATATTATGTAATCCAAAAATGGTACCAATAAGAACACCTGCTAGAGGTGCAAAAGACAAGACCTCAGACAGGTCCAGCTACGGAAAAATAAAAAGGTTATGGAAAATGGCAACACAAATTTGTTTTTCACTAAATTCAAAAGTTTTTTTTAAAGCAAACTAAAATAGTAGAAAAACTATACATGTTAGGTGAAACCACAGTTGCACTATTGCAACTTGTCCTAGAAAAACAAGAGCTCATACATTTGTATACACGTAAGATTAAAGAACAACTAAATAGCAAAAATGAAAAAATGTAAATTGAAGGCCCCATTCACACACTGCTTTTTTTGCTGCGTATTTTTATGCACAAGCTCAAAAAAAAGCCAGGAGTGGAACAATCAAAAACGGGAGTGGCACACTCAGAGGAAAGTTCTAATAGAGACAAGTACTCCACTTATATGTTTAATCACCCACTCCTGGTGTTTTGATGAGCTTGTGCTGAAAAATACGCAGCAAAAAAAGCAGTGTGTGAATGGGGCCGAAGCTATGTGTCTACAATGAGCTTTTGGTGAGTTTTTGATGCTGCGTCAGAAATGCAGCATCTTTCAGTTTCAGCACAGTGGATGGGATTTATGGAAATCTCCTGCCCTCTGAGCTTTTTACTTAGTGTAAACTGACTTGTGCTTTGTGTTTCCAATCTGCAGCATGTCAATTTCTCTTAGGCTGGCTTCACACCACGATTTGTGTGATCCGGAGCTGTCCGGTGTGAAAGCGTGGCAACCTGCACCATAGGTGAGAATAACGCTGTGGAGGGGAGAAGCATAGTGGGCATGGGATTTCTAGAAATCTCATCTACTGTGCTTGTTTTTTTTTAATATAGTGGAAATACACTGCATCCAATATGCTGCTATAACTGATTGTGTGCACGCAACCTAAAAGTTCATCATGGGAATGAAGTAAAAGGGAGGACAATGTGGAATGTCCCTTTAAATTTACTGATCTTAATCCCCACCCATAAACAAATGTGTCAATTCCACCAATGGAGAAAAGTAGGTGGACTTCAGATCAAATAAATCATAGCAACAAACTGTATCCAATAATAGAGCACCGATTTAGCCTTTGCCACTGTCTTTCGGAAGGCAGTTTTACACGTTTGACCAAAATTGGAAAACATCCTCGTAAAGTCCTTGAAAGATTGGAGGTAAAAATACAATTGACTGCATGGCCAAATTTCTTTTCATGCCTGCTTACAGAGTTTTGTTCATTTCACAAATAAACAAGGCATGAATACATCAATCTACAAACCATAAACAATAAAGAACTTCATCCTGTAAGTTTGCTACGGCCAGCAGTTTGTGGCTGCATCTCCTATTTGTCATAAGATAAATGAAAAAGTGATTGCCATTTGTCACTGAATACACAGGAGAAGTGTTCGTCTGTGAACCGTTCAATGCAGACAACAGTAAATACCGCTCTTCCTATTACAATGTTTTGTAACATAAGCTTCTAAGAATTATAAAAGATAAAAATGTAATAACATTTTTCATTACAATGTGTGCTAATTTCTGTACTTGTGTGCATTAAAGAGATAAAACTATAAATTTCAAATCACTGCTGGAAATCTGGAATTTAATAGACTATATTATAAATACAGGCAAAGGCCATCTTTTACAAAGAAAGGTGCTTTGCAAAGTTGGGTGTAGAATTTAATTTATGTGTATTGTTCACATTTTTGTGCTGTTCAGTGATTTTTAATACAAACTTTTTTATGTTTCTGGGAGCTACTGGTGCTTGACGGCTTTCAACTATATTAATAGAGTTTATAACTGCACCCATACATTAATATATTCTGCGTTTTATCTAAACTCTGATTGAATTTAAGCTTTGCCTATGTTTTCTGTTGCTATACTTTTCCATATCCAGTAAACGGAATGAACTTTATGAATTTGGATTAAAGGCAATAAAACAACAAAATGTAAAAATGCAAATATCTTTAGCACATTAATAGTCGGAGATCACATAGCCGGTAGATGTGCCTGAGGTCACACATGGTAGAAACTGAGAGCTTGACTTTAACTAAATGATACATTAGAAAAATGTCTATTTTTCATAATTTTATCCCAAACATTAATGTCCCTATTTAAGAAAAATGCCAGTATCGCATAATCAGCCACAACAATGTACTATGGTGGCACTTGTGTATCTAAATCGTTGCATTTTATTGTATTGGGTCAGTCAGATTTTCCCTACAGTAGTAGTGTCCTATATTCAAAACTAAGTTTTTTTATCAAATGCAAGTGAATAGAAATCATACTGGAAGCATAGAACATGCATGGCAATATACACCATCTGCTGAGGCATTACGCAGATGAAGGCATTACTTTTCATTCAACACTCATATTTTGCATGATTCAAAAATATGTTTAAAGTATATTTTAAACTCGTAACAATAAGTTAAGAGGCTGGAATAGTTTAACACTTTGATACAGTTTTACATGAAGATGATAGCATGCTAGTATATAGTAAGTAACAAGTAGTGAAAGTTGAAGAAAATAACAATATTGTCTATAACTAAATAACTTCTTATCAGTGGTCTCAAAGAGGAGGAAAAATAAGTAAACAAAACATCCTACCTAGAACTAATGTCGGCGCTCGCCCGTCAGAGCACTGCTGTTGATCAACTGCAACATTCACATTTCCTGGAAGTGAGAATAACTTTTCATTCTCTGGAATAGTGTGGGTTAAGAGAACCTCTCCAATCCTATGTGATGTGATATAGAAAGGGGTGCACCATAATGATGACAATACCAAATTAGGCTTTTCTAACAGCCAAAAACATAGTAAGAAAAACATAATTTTTATGATTTTTAATGAAATATATTTTTAAAAGAAATCAAATAAAATTCCTGTACTCAGCAATCAAGACACTTATCATGTATCCTATGCACTAAGTGTAGTAAATGTTTGCCAAATTTTATATTAATTTTTATGGGCTCACCTGGTGATATGGATTCTCTGGGCCATAGATCAGGGGGAGCAACACAGTTTGAGGCAATGGAGTGGAGCAGTCTTGTCAGATGACATGTGGATCAGTGAGGACCAGGACAGTAGGGTATGTAGGACAGCATGACAATCAGAGCTTGACATCAGATGAAGCAAATCCAGGGACAAGATACATCCGGGGACATATGTGTAAGTTAGTGAGAGAAGAGCTCACTTACAGCTGGGCTTCGGGTGCTGTGTACGCCGGGGTCATCTGAGTTCACGCTCAGGTGTGAACTCAGATAACCTTTCCCACGACTGGGTGTCAGTCTCTACCTTCTCTCTCTGCAATCAGATGTGTATGTAGCAGAGGTGAAGATGTTCAACCTTGGATTATGTCAGAGGGAGGGGTACTTTTGGTAATTAAAAATGGAGTCCCTAAATGTGTTGTGTATTATCTCTAAAGCCCCTTCACATCATGTTTTTTGCCCGTCCGTGTGGATCCTGTTTTTTTTGCAAAGGCACATGAAGAGGCCCCGGACCGGCCTGGATGTGTGTAAATGGATGGCAATTATACCTCCGGATTCAGTTTTTTGAGGATCCGTTTTCCTTACACAAAAGCAGTAGCAAGCCCTGCAGCCATAGGAAATAATGGTAATGTCATTCGAGAGAGAGCTCTGAAACCAGAACAGAAATTGGGCTGGGAGGATCAGTGCATTTGTTCTGAGCATGCTGAGTACCAAAACCCACATCCAGGAAGTGATCTTTTTTTTTCCCGGATCCCGTTCCATGTCCCCCATGTTAAGTGCTCCGGACCAGACTCTCTCTGTTTTTGTCCAGTGCACCCAAACACAGTGAAGTCTCCGATTCTGGGGATGGGAAAAAACAGGACAAAAACAAATCCAGGACTGAATTCACACAAACGGATGGCCATATATGACCAATCCAGCACTACAAGGATACATGGGAGGCAAAAACAAATGAATGTTTACAAGAAATTCATGGTGGCCAGGTCTAATATTAGCCTGACACCATGAATTTCGGGCTTCAGTGCCAGCTGAACAATACAAAGCTGGCATTAACCCCTTATTACCCAGTGTGCCACCACGAGCAGGGCTGGTGGAAGAGTTGGGGAACAGTGCTTCTCTCGCTAACTTTACATCTGTAATCAGTGTACCGTGTTACGCTGTTCATGGGGTCACCTGAGTTCACTGCTGATAGGAATCTGGTGATCGCAGCTGACCTTTCACACGGCACACGACTGTCAGTGTAGCCTGCTTGTCTCTGTGAGCAGATGTGTGTGTCATCTCGCAGAGCTGAAACAGAGCTGAAGATGTTCATATTTGAATTACTTCAGAAGGAGGGGTTTTTTTTGTAATTAAGAATGGAGTCACTAAATGTGTTGTGTTTTATTTCTGATAAAAAAAAAAATGTATCTGTGTTTTTTAATGTTTACTAGAAATTCATGGTGGCTGGGTCTAATACTACAAAAAAGCAACAAATGAGCAAATACCCTAAAAATGAAAAAAGTAAAAATGCTATAGTGCAAAAATATAATTAGGGTACTTAGTGACATAGATATGATCATATAAATGCGTAAGCTATCCCACCAGCGACAAAGTGACGCAATTGGGACAGTCATGCCTAACATTAATACTAATACTTGCCATCTGTTAGCGACGTGAATTGACAAAGACTGGATCAAGCAGAACTTTGTTGCTGGTGGGACAGCTTATGCATCTGTATGACCATATTATGCCACTAAGTACCATAGTTATGTTTTTGCACTATAGCATTTTTACTTTTTTCATTTTTAGGGTATTTGCTCATTTGTTGCTTTTTTTTATGTGTTTTCTATTTTGAGGCCAGTGTGAACTCGAGCCACTGCAGAAGTCATCTTAGTTCCAGCCCTGGAATTATTTATTCATATTTTTGCATTCCTGCATTCATAGGTGTGGTCTACCTTTGAGCTGGACATGATATAATAAGTGGCATCCCATGGCATGGTGTTCTCTGTTGGGGCCCGGTTCTGCTTGATCCAGTCCTTGTCAATTCACGTCGCTGACAGATGGCAAGGTATTAGTTTTAATGTTAGGGAAGACTGTCCTGATAGAGTCACCTTGTCGCTGGTGGGATAGCTTACGCATTTATATGATCATATCTATGTCACTAAGTACCCTAATTATGTTTTTGCAACTATTGCATTTTTACTTTTTTCATTTTTAGGATATTTGCTCATTTGTTGCTTTTTTTTGTGTTTTCTATTTTGAGGCCTGTGTGAACTCACACCACTGCAGAGTATCACCTTAGTTCCAGCCCTGGTTTTATTTATTTGGGTCCAATGTTGGCCTGACACCATGAAATTTGGGCTTAGGCTGGTTTCACATCACGTCATCACGGCCTTACACCATCACCATGGAGACGCTTTCCTTACAGCCGGAAGTGACGCATTTGAAATGACGCACTTCCGGTTGTGGAAGGACGGAACCAGAACGCC